>SJYO01006231.1:29322621-29673346 GCA_006410555.1 Capra ibex
TTTAATTTTCTACGAATGAGGAACCTTCTTTTCAATACTGGTTGGATCTATCATATAAGTTTTCGTCTCTGTAATGAAACGACTGATTCCAGGTAGATCAGTTCCGATACCAAAAAGGTCATCAGTACATACCTACACTGTCAACCTGACACTTCTTCCGACTCACGACTTCTTAACTAAGAAAACTTGACACCACAACCTCTTCTGAGAACTCTCAGGGAACCTGTCGTTCCTCTAGGTTGGTCAGGTAAGACTTCCTCTAGTCGAGACCCTAAAGAGACCTTCCTTACTACGATTTCGACTTTGAGGTCATGAAACCGGTGGAGTACGTTGCTCAACTGAGTAACCTTTCTGAGACTACGACCCTCCCTAACCCCCGTCCTCTTCACCTGCTGTCTCCTACTCTACCGACCTACCGTAGTGACTGAGTTACCTGCACTGAGACTCACTTGAGGCCCTCTACCACTACCTGTCCCTCCGGACCGTACGACGCTAAGTACCCCAGCGTTTCTCAGCCTGTGCTGACTCACTGACTTGACTTGACTACTACCCAAAAGTTACCTCCGTTGAAAAATTTTAAACAAAAAATTAACCTCCTTTTGACGAAACGTTACAACACAACTAAAGACGGAGCGTTGTTCTGTTTAGTCGGCATTGGTATGTATACAGTCGGGGACAACGAGGAGGGAGGAAGGGGTAGGGTGGGGAGATTTAACGACGTCTCGAGGTCCGACCCAGGGACACAATACGTCGTCGAGGAGTGGCCGGCGGACAAAGTGGGTACCGTCACGTGCACACAGTCGCGACGGGAAAGGTAGCGGGGTCAGAGAGGGAGGGGGTGACACAGGTGTGCAGACAAGAGATGCAGACGGAGAGGTGAAGAAGAGACGTTCCTCCAAGTAATTATGATAAAGAGATCTAAGGTATATATACACAATTATGTGAGATAAACGAAAAGAGAAAGACTAAATGAAGCGAGACATATTGTCCGAGATCCAAATAAGCAGAGTGATCTTGACTGTGTTTTAGCAAGAAAAAGTAGCGACTCATTATACGGTAACCTATATACATGGTGTTACAGAAATTAGGTAAGTAGACAGTTACATATAGATCCAACAAGGGTACAGGATCGATAACAGTATCACGACGATACTTGAAACCTCATGTACACCCCTGTAGAAGAAATATTATCAGTAACTTCTCAAAGGAAACTCACAAAAGGAAAGGGGAAAGTAGGAAATAAAGGAGGGAGGGAAGGATAAAAGGAAGGAGAGAGGGAGGGAAGGAAAGTGGAAAAAGGAAGGAAGGTATGTTGTGACTGTTCTGGGGGAAGCATAATACGTGAGGTAATCCGTGACCTCGATACCGTCACTTATTTTGTGTTAGGAACGGAAGTTCTAGAAGTGACCACATCACCTTCTCTGACTGTGTATTCGTGTAGTAGTCAGTTGTTTTAATTATACTTCTGTCAGGTTATAAAACCGGTGGACTTCGTTTCTCGGCTGAGTGACTTTTTCTGAGACGACGACCCTTTCTGTCCCATCGTCCTCTTCCCCCACTGTCTCCTACTCTACCAACCAACCATAGTAGCTGAGTTACCTGTACTCAAACTCGTTTGAGGTTCTCTATCACTTCCTGTCCCTTCGACCCACACGGCGTCAGGTACCCCAGTGTCTCGACCCGTGTTGACTCACTGACTTATCGTTGTACTCCTGTCAATGTCTACTTTCGTTTTGATATCTACCCTCTGGGATTCCTCCAACCTTCCTCTCTATTCTTTCCGAAAAACTTTCTCTTTAACTAACGCAGAAGTTCTTAATCAATTTTAATCAAACACCCTTGTCCTCGTTTCCCTGACCGTCTCATCCCGTCAATAAGTGTCGCCCCTTCCGACTGTTTCTGTCCCATAAGCCTTCGGGGTACTAGACACATTCCGTGTCTCTTACTTCAGAGACAACAACCTGATACATATGACACACGTTAAAAGTTCCAAAATCCGTTGGTGTACACAACAAGAAATTTTATAGGGAGTCCTGAAGGGATACCAGGTCACCAATTCTACGACATGTGGGTTACGAGGGTTTCCCCCGGGTCTAAGTCAGGGACCAGTCTCTTAATCTAGGGTGTACGATGTTGATTCTCAAGTATACGATGTGGATTTCTAAGGTACGCTCCGTTGATCCTAGACCTTCTCGGTTTATGTATTTATTTGTTTTAGAGAGTATCTTACATGTTATCTTCGTCTCTATGAACATAAAAACTTATATATGTAAAAAAGTCTTTCTGTGATCCAGGAAGGGTTCTATTTATTATTAACCTTCTGAATAAACACTGTCTAATAGGACCCGTGGTATTTGTCCTTATTTGAAATGTCCGGAGTGCCTCGAATATAAGTTCGTCCTCTCCCTTTTATTCGTGTCAAGTTGTCGGATTTTACTTTCATAATAAAAGAAAAAGTTTATTACTTGATCTAGATTAAATTTGATACTTTTCTTTAATCACTTGATCTAATGATCGTATAGTCATTGATTCAAGGAAAGATTCAAATCATTATTTAAAATAACAATTCTCTAACTCACGTAAACAAGTAAGTTAAGTACATATAAATAACTGTAAATGATACCATGTCTAATGACTTAATAATTGTTGAACCATATAACCTGATATACGTGTTTGTTATACCTGTGTTGTGTTTTGGAAGCTTAAGCTAAGAAAGACGAAAGAAAGGAGACTTATGATCGTTATCTTTTGTTCAAAATAAGGGATGAGTAGTGTTTCTAAAATACTGGGAGAGATTCTTACAGGAACTTATAGTCCTTTTATTAACTGGTCTCTCGTTCTTGACGTCGTCAAACAGGTATAAGTACTAGGTAAGAGAATTGATTTTAACTGTCTACAAACGTAAAAAATTCTCACGAACTAAATTTGATAGATTTATTCTTTTGTTATGTAGTTCCACAGATGCATTTGCAACCGTCGGGTTACCACAAAAATTTCTTTATGTACTTGGGTGACACCCTAGGAATTACCTGTGTCTTCAGTACTTTGGAGTTATTCTTTACATTACGGTTGGTGTTCAATAGATTATAAAGTTTCTATTGTTGTAGGACATTACAACATGTTATTAAAATTCCGTCTAACTTGCATCAGAACGTTAAAAGTACCCCCTTCTTTCAGACGTGTAAAAACACTAAAAAGAAAAAACTGTGTAATTAACGAGAAGGTATGTGTTCCTCTTGTTTTCGTCGTCGTACGGTATAAATAAGTTACTTCCCCCTCGGTGTCCCCAACACCTTGTAAGAAAGAGGTTGTGATCGGTTTAATAGAGTCACGGGTTGAACATTCTCCGACGTTATTATGAGCTAGTAAAGTCTCACGACCATCCCAATACGTAGTAAAATTGTCGTGCTACCGTCTAACACTAGTAGAAGTACAATATCCTTAGATCTCTATTCACCGTCCGTACCACTCAGTAAAAGTATGTAGGAGGAAGACCTTCCTTTAGAATTTCTCTATCAGTCTTTAACAAGAAGTCCGTACGTTACGTATAATTGAGGTTCACAATTCGTCTGAACACATGTGAACCTCCCAGTAACCACTTTACTAGTACCGAAAACCATAGATGAAATTTCGTTCCCTCACACATTATTGATTGTGACTACACACCCCCGAAGGAATCATTTTTATGTAGAGTCTTATTCCTTTCAATATACTTTACCTGATCTTCGAGGTAATCCCGTCCCTATGCCAGTCAACGTAACTGACCAAACATATACGTCTCACACAGTGTCATGACCTTTGAATAACCATAGATCATTTTTAGTAAAGTTCCTTACTTGTCTGTTCGTTACGGATAAGTTATTGACAAGGGGTACACATAATGACAATCGTTACGAGTACATTTTATCAGAGACAGTTATACTCTCCTACCTATAAACTGGTACTTTTATGTAGAATTTTGTAGTTCAAAAAAAAAAATTGAACAGTAGTATTGTATAAACATACGTGACTTGTCGTTGACGAATTGATGAACTTATTTTTTCTGTAAGTCGTACAAATACGGTTAAGTTGACAGTAGTTGTAGGCTTATGGGTGTTTTTTAGTAGTAGTCTCTATTAGCCAAGAAAACCATTTCCGTGTTTCGTCAAACCTCTTTGAATTAACTTTTGACCTGTGTTGACCTACTACTAACTACTACTTACGTTACCACTACTTAATTAAATAAAGAATTACTCGTCCGACTCTAGGAAGTAAAGGAGATTCTCTAATCGTATAAATTTATGTTATACAATACAAAGAGATATTCTAGATTAGAAAATTCGTGATACGGAATAAGTTTCTCATAAAATTATTTTCTCTTTCCCTATTTTTATTAAAACACACGTTGATTTCGATATCTTCGTGAACAAGATCCTCTTCCACACAGTCATTTATACGATAAACTTTATGTTCTTACAATAAGAATCCTGGACAGTTCGGTTATTCAGTTTTTTGGAGTTTAAGTATACTAGATGGTGATTTTGATAGAGTACAGGATTATGATTATGGGAGACACCACACGACACGAGACGAATCAGCGAATCAGGACAGGCTGAGAAACGTTGGGGCACCTGATATTGGCCGGTCCGAGGAGACAGTACCTTTAAGAGGTCCCTTCTTATGGCCTCACTCGACGGTACGAGAGATCCTAAAATATAATTTAGTGTAAAGTACAAAGACAAGTAGAGAAGAAATACACCCGGAAAAAAGAAAAAATTTGAAATTAAAGAAAATCCAAATTAATCAAAGAGAAGAGAAGTCACAGGAAAACTCCATAGAATTTTCGTCTCTGCTCCTTAAACTAAATTTTAATCACACTGGATTCTCAATCATTTCCTGTCGCCTCTTCTTTCCGCAGAGAAGTGACCTTACCATAACAAACTCAGGCAAAAGGCCGAGTTCCACCAGTTCCACTAGAGTCAACTATAAATAAAGTGATAGTAGACATAATCATTTATATCGAAACTCGACCTAGTAAGGGGAGTAAGTTAATATTCGTGAAATGTCCCTCTCGGGTTCAGAAACTGAAGTAAAGGTGAGGGTTCTCAGGAACCATTTGAGACAGGTCTCATCGAGTCTTCCTTCCGACGAGGGTTCGACGTTTTGGGATTTAAACATAATGTGTCTTAGATGTCTTTGTTTCCAATAGTTGTCTAGAGGGGTCCAGACCTATCTTTTCTTATGACTTTGTCTTGAAAGGGTTACCTAGAGTAGTTGAGTGAACCCCGTGGTTCTCTAGTGGACCCCGTTACACTTAATTGAGAATCAATTACCCTAAAAACTGGTTGGTCTTGAGAACAACGAAAGGGTAAGTTCTATCGTTTTGAAACTAACACTACCACCGTAAGTATTGTTCTTTCAATAGGGTATAACAGTCGAGGTATTTATTAACCCAGGGTCTTCCTGACCGTCTCTCGAAACCACTATATATCGATGGTTCCTGTGACTGTTTAACACTAGTCCGACGGAAACAAGCTTTTCGTCGGGCAGAGTTATATTTGAGTCTTACCGTCCCCTTAACACGTCGTATTTCGTCAGGTTATTTACTTCGAGGGTAGACAGTGTCCCTCAAGGTGGGGTCTTGTCCCCAGTGGTCTATTATTATTATTATTACTCTCGTTATTACACTTATTACTGTAGTAGTAGTATTATCCACTTGTGCGACATTTCTCATGTTCCCCACGGGTAACAGTTGAGTCGGAGTGACTTCCCCTTGAAACTGACAGAAGGGTCTTCTACCCGTTTAGTTTAAGTTTAAGGATAACAAGAGACATCCCCGTCTTAGTCAGCATCCTTAAAATCAGGGTAACCGTAGGACACTGTGTTCCGTCGACCCACTGTCCTTCTTAAACAGTTTTTTGGTACTGATGTGAACTGGGTTATCCTTTTTTAATGTCACTCTTTTACGGGATCAAGTAAATGGTATTATAATTTTTATTGGGGGGATGTAAGTAATTATGAAGGGATTGATACTGTAGATGGTTTCTCTGTTTTTATTTTTACTTTGTTTTTTAATTTTTCTTTGTTTTTAAGATCTCTCTCATCGGCCAAGACACCTGATTATTAAACCGGACTAACCTGAACACTGTACAAGACAAGGAAGATGTAAAGGAAGGGGTTCCCACCTGCCCCTAGTGTAAACACCTTGTGGATGATACATTTCGGGTAACGAAAAATATGTAACGGACACCACAACCGTCATAATCAGGGTAAACAACCAATTCTTTGAGTCTCTCAATTATTGAAAGAGTTCCTATATACCCCTCGGTGACTGGTTCAATCTTAAACGTGGGTTAGGTCGGGGGAAATTTCAGACGCGGAATTCCGTCCGACTGATTACCGTAGGGTTTCTATAGGTCCATGTTTAGGGGTCCTGACACTTATACGGTGGAATGTACCATTTTCCCTGAAATTCAATTTCTAGAGTTTTCCCCTCTAATACTACCTAATACGTTCGTTTGAGTTATAGTTTCCCCAGGAATATTCTCTGTCCGTCTCCTTTTGAAGTCTCTTCTTATTTCGACCACACCTCCTTCGTCTCCACCCTCCCTACATGAATTCTACGTTCCTTGTACCGGTGTGGATGTTCGACTTCTTGTTCCCTTGTCTAAGAAGGTATGCGAAGACCTTCCTTTCTCGGGACTACTATGAAACTAAAATCGAGTTTTTTCGATTAAAACCTGAAAGTTGGAGGTTCGGATAGTCTATTATTTGTACACGACAAAGGTAGATGGTCCGAACGTCATTAAACAATGTCGTCGTAATCCTTCGATTATGTAACTGAGAACATGTCATACCCGAAGTTGGTGTGCCTAAGTGAATACGTGTCTAAAAAAAGTCACTTATTATATGTCAACCGGAAGGTATAGGTATCTACATCCTAGACGTCTATGGACTCGACTGACATTCCGTCCTCAGGGGTTGGAAACCCTAGATTACGGACCACTAGGCTTCACCTTGACTACATTATTATTAGCTTTATTTCATATGTTTTTTATATTACTCGAAATTAACAGACGTTTGGTAGGGGCGATAGGACCAGGATCTTTTAATAGAAAGTGTTTTGGTTAGGGACCACGGTTTTTTCAACCCCTAAAGTTCTCGACGGGTCCTTACCCCACCACACCCACATCCCCCAAGACCTTGGTTGGTCGTCTATGAATCACTACTCACATGCATGGGTTTCTCCTCTGCGAAAAAAGTGATTACTGACTCTTGTGTCCGATGAGAATATAAGTCTCTGTTTTCAGTAGAGACTGTAAAAATAAATTGACGATAATTACTGTATATCGAACCTCCTTCCCCGATTAGTTGTTAAAGGAGGATTTCCATGTCTTTTCTTTACCTCAGGATTACCTAGGACGATTAGAGAGCTAGATACCTTTCACTCAGTGGGGACGACTGAATTTTTTTACGTGTTGAACTCTCAACACTCAGCTTAAAATACACCCCGTTTTACTCCTGATATCGGGTCCTCTGTCGTATAGTCTCTCGAGACTCTTTGACGAGGTTTCTTCGTTCCCCCTTACGGTCATATATACCTTAAGACCACTTCCCCTTCATGTACGTTAGTTCGTGAAAAAAAAAGAAAAACGTCCAAAGACGATCAGTTCTCCTTGTCTACAGTGGTACTTCACGAAAAGATCTATACTCTTCTATGTTCTTAACCCGAGTATTTTAGTCGAGGACTCTTATAGATTGAGAGACTTCTGGACAAGACGGTCAAAAAGGGAGATCGTGTCTTGCGGAGTAAAGACGAGAGGTGGGACTTGAGGAAAGTTCCCACAACTTTTAGTCGTCGACGTCGTCGTGTACTTAATTAGGCATATCTACCTCTACCGTTCCCGGTTACCGTCCACGGTTAAACATCGATTATGGGAGGACCCTTACACGTGACAAATCATTTAGCACCGGTCGTGGGTTGTGATGGGTCTCTTCGGTTTGTTCTTAAAGTCTCTTTTCTTTGGAAACTGGAAAAAGTCTAAATCGAATAACCCTTGACATTGAGTTCTTTTACTTCACCGGGACCTGTTTCGTCGACCCAAAGGAAGACGTTGTTCTCAAATGGATTAACCTTCAGTAGTTTGTCGGTCTTACACATATAGCACAAAGACTTAGTGAGCGGTGGACATCGCACCTTGTCAGGGGGCACCTCAGGATGATCATCCTTCCCATGTACTTGTGGTAATTTCTCGTTCCTCTGGAGGAAGGTCCTCGAGTGTGTGTTTGCGTTCGACGACGGTTATGGGCACGTCAGTGACCGTAAATTTTATAAAAAAAGTTTTAATTTTTATAAATTACTCTACAAATGCAGTGTGGGTAAACCCCTTTGATTCGAAAATAAAATTCAGACTTATTATGTCGACGAACCCAAAATTTTTAGGGGAGTAAAGTTACACTTATGTCGTGTCGACGGAACTACTCGGTAGTGTCTTCTCACCGTCGTGGTAACCAGGTTTCAACCCTGTGCCTTACTGCAAGGCAACCGGTACCGAAGCAAAGTTTTTATTACGGTCCAACGGTCCTAGCGTAACCAAGTGTGTCCACAGTCAGTTACTGCCTAGTACATATTCGGACCGTCTCGTTTCACACACGACTTACACCACACACCGTATATGTACACCTATATAAATCAAGAGGATTTTCGTTTCACCAGTAGGTAGGAGCACGCCGAGCCCTCCTTAGCCGAATCAATCGTAGTCGACGTGTTAAACGAGCACGTACTATATATCGAGGCTAGTAGACTGTAAAACAAGATTTTTGATAAAAGTTTTACAGTCGTTCAGAGGTCTGAAGTTGAGCCACCAATTCCGGATGAGTTTTAGACGATGGTCGTTGGTGAAACACCAACCACACACAGACATACACAAAAAAAAAAAAAAAGGAAGAGTCACTTATAAGTATGCCCTTTCCCAAGTGAGTATTCTATGGTTTTCTTCACTTTTTTTCGGAATATTTACATGTTATATATTCTGTGACTAAAGGTCGAGATCTTTGTAGTAAGTGTTTTCTTTTTAGTCTAACTTCCTTTAATATTATTTCCTCTATTTTATATCCGTATATTGTTTACTACCATTACATGTCTTTTGGGTACTTGTTAGGGAGGTGATTCCAATTAAAACTTAATATCCATTTCCGTTTACGTCAATCCTTTTAGGTATTTAGCACAAAGAGAAACGTGTAATAACAGTTCGTTTGGTAAAGTATCGATAACATAGTTAATATGGATAGGTGTCAACGTAGGTTCGGAACATTACGAGTAACCATTTATTCAAACAAGGTCACGGATACTCCTGGTGTTGTGACATGATTGAACCTAGTGGTACAGGAGTGAGTGTTACACTCCAATCAACTCCGTCTATTCGTTTCAAATGGTGTTCCTTTGGTCATCACACTTATTATGAATTCCCGTGACCAAAGACCCGAAGACGGTGTACTGACTATTTCGAATGTGAACTGGAATGTACAACGTCACTGTTTGTCGTCCATAGACTCGGTGACATCCAGAGTCGAGGGGGTTCCTACGAAGTCCCGAGGATACTAAGGGAAGTGAGGAGAAGACATCCTAAATTGTACCCACCCCCGGTGAGTCTAAACGATCGAATTTTTGTACCTATGTTCAATTCTTGTTCGGTGAATCTTTTACGGTCCTAGAATTCGTTTCATCTCGGTGTCAACAGTCCTACCACCCACTATTTAGGATTTCTGAACCTTTCGTACTTACACCTTTCCCTTCTCGGTAATAGTATTGTATCGTCACTTTTATAGGTATCTCTCCCGATATAGAGTCCCATCCTCACTGTCGAACCACTCGTTCCGAAGTTCTCAGGAAGGGGGATTTGTTGTATTGTTCGAATCTTACATACCTTTTTTAGAACCTCTGTGTGTGTAAATATGTGGGTGTCGTTGTAGGAATGTCCCTCAAGTCAAAAATTGTGAGTACCTAAAGTCTGCCCAAACATACATTCCTTGACATCCGTTACAATTATGACGAAGTAAAAAAAGGGGGTCAAACGGTGAAGTACTTCTATAAAATTGATGAACAGTAACTAGTACTAATGTGTGTTCACTGATGAAGAGTAATTTTTGAACCGTGATTATGTGTTTATTAATAACTGTGTTAATTCGAAACTGTGACACGGGTAGTTTAAGGAAAACAGGAGTGATACATAGTCAGGATGTAATAAGAATAATTTATTCTCTTTTAATAGACAAAATTAGTCTCAACTTGAGAGAGTTCAAACAAGTGTCATATTTATATTCCTTTACGACTTAATGATTTTTATCGCTCACGACATGGGTAATATAATAATCGTAAGTATTTCCCCTTTACTTTTTCGTTACAAGTCCGTGACTTCCTGTCCGTAGATTTCGTTATTTTTTTCTCTTAATAAGTCGTACTCTCAGGGGTTTTTTCTCTTCAGACAGTAATGGTTACTGACGTTTACGTAGCACCACTACCAATAAATTTGTTAGATATACAGATATACTCGTGTATTGACTTATATAATAGGTGTTTTACAAATTAAAGTAAAGGGTTAAAGAATTTCAACTGTCTCAATATACAAACGGTTATATCGGTCACGTATTAATGAGACCAGTCATACTTATAAATTGTTTACAAGTTTTCTTCCTATCGGTGAAAAGAAAGTCTTTATTTTTTACCACGTTTTTTACAATTTTCGGGGTACGTTGTGAAGGGTAGTCTTTCTATTATGGTAGATGAGGGAAGGTTTATATCAAATCCGGTGTAGACGATGTTCTCTCGAACTTTATAATAGTATCTTTACAAACCTATTAATCGTTAATTAAAGGTAACTGATTCTATGTTATTTTTATCTCGACACACACGTACGTCGTTTAGCGTCATACACCAGAGGAAAGGAAGGACTAGTGTGAAGGTGCCCCCCTCTTAGACCGACTATGTATGAGGTTTCCGTCGGACTTAGTTGACTTCTCTTTTTTTTTTGTTTTGGATGTTTGATACAATGTGTCTTTCACTTCCTCCGTCTTTCGTCTTGTCTTCCGGGTTACATTTTACCCTTCCCTCTGGCGACGGTTCAACATATGGTGTTAGAACGGGGGTACGGGAGGTGTCAAGTGGACTAAAATAAACATCCAGGTCTTATCTCGGACGTACGATTAAAATTCACAAACAGAAATAAGGACTAATTCGGTAACTATTATTCGTAAAAGAAAAAGAGGAGAAAACCGGTACGGTGTACCGTAAACGCTACAATCAAAGGATCGGTCCCTAGTTTGGGATCAGGGAACGTCATACTTCGTGTCACAGAATTAGTGTTCTACTGGTCCTTTGGGGGTCATAAAAGTCTCTTAAGGGTAACGGGTATATATAGTAAGAAGGTCTATAGGACCTTCTCCCGTACCGTTAGGTTAGACTATAAGAACGAACCTCTTAGGGTACCTGTCTCCTCGGACCACCCGATGTTCAGGTGCCACAACGTTTCTCGACCGGTGTTGACTTCGTTGACTCGCACGTTTGTGGGAAGAGGGTAGACAACAGTGAGACGGCATCTCAGTAACCTAAGGATTTTTTAGACTTTCGTCTCAGACCCTGTCATCAAGACTGAATGTCATTGAACTATCGTAAAGACAGTAGTATATGACCTGTTGGAAGTGGGATATACTAAGATGTTTTCTAAAAAAAGAATAATATTCAGAGAGTTTATAAGAGGTCTTTGAGATAAGTTACGACATACAGAGTCCACTTTAGACTCTTAGATACTTATACTTTATAAATTAAGGTCGAAGATTTTTGTATTTGGATGTATTCCCTTGGTACCAACCTTCCCTCTTCTTATTCGACTTCTCACTTCTTCTGTTTGTGACTTAGTTGGCTATCATCATTAGTCTATAACACATCATCACAAACACCTTAAAGTTTATTCATAACCTTAATCGTAATGTAAGTTAAACCTTAAAACGGTGAAAAATCGATTCTTTGAACTTCGTTTAGTGAGCTGGAGACATTTTTATTCTCAGTAGTAGACCTCTTTTCTCTCATTTTAGGAAGAGTACTGTGATGACGGTCTTACTTCACATTTTTATATGTAATTTCACTGATCTCGTTGTACCTTGATTATTATCGTTGTACCTTGGTTGGTAATACTTTCCCTGCTTTCCGAAATTCCAGGAATTCGGGGACCAAAACTGAAAAGTTTGAATAAATGTAAAGGGAACAGGATTTAGTAGAACAAAAGTTTAAATATGAAGACAACACATAAAAAGGAAAAAAGTCGACGGAATTTAGAAGACATCTTAAACATTCCCTATCTATTCGATGTGTATGTACTTAATATATCTCGTGACGTTATTTTAAAAGACATACCGTTTTATTAGATGATGGTACTCAACCACTAACTGAAATTGAGTCCCTTTTCACAAAGAGTGTATTTTTATATATACAGTTTTCGGAGGGTCTTAAATAAAATGGTTCTAATAATGTCTTTTTGTTTTTTCCCGTATACAGGTCTACGAATACTTAAAACAAACTTCAAGTCTCAAAGTACGGGATTTGAGGAAGACTGTAAACCAATATGTGGGTTATACGTTTAGATACATACTATGTTAAACTGACATATGTCTAGTATTTTTTATGGGTCTAAAAGTGTATGTATATTGTATAAGAGACTGTGGAAGTAAGTGTTGCTGCTGTCTTTTTTTTTAGGTAAAATTAAGAGTAACAGAAGGAGACACATAGTCATCTCCTTTACAACTGTGAATTTCGGTCTAACGTATTTCGTCTTTACTATCCTTTTCTATATACGTTTTATCTAGTGACTTTAAACCGGTATGTTCATATCAATATCTACCTTTTTAACTCCGAGTCACTTCAAGTGACGGAACGACCTCTAGTTTCAAAGCTTCACTGTCGAGCTTAAATATTCTGTAGCCAGATGATGAGAAAGTTCCAAGAATCTTGATTGACTCAACGGAGATAGTGTCGATTTACAAGTCGAAAAAGGTCCTTCAGTAACTTAAAGGACAGGTACTGATGTCAACACCCAGTGAGTACCCAAGGAATTCTTTGAAAGAGACTCGGTTAATTTTTTTTTTTTCAAGTACTTTACAAAGAGTCATATAAAATTCAAGAAATAGAACGTGAATCTTTTCGTTCTATCCGGTAAAATGACTGTCGATCTACAGAGAAACTAAGAAAAAAATCCATTTGTAAAGAGACTAAGAAAAGATTTAGAGACTTTGGCTTGGAATCTCTAGTCTCGTCTGTCATTGTCCCGACTGAGGAGCCGACGAAGGGATACGGATTGCAAGTTCGTTGTAACCGATTTAGTGAAGTATTAGAATGAGAACTTCATCAATACGGTCTTAATTATTATATTTATAAAATTCGTCGATTATATCTATCTAAAAATAAAAGAACTGAGGATGGGAATCTTTTTCCTAATCTACTTAAAATACCAGTCAAACGAGAGGGTAGTTCTTTCATTACCACAGTTTAAAACTTTACACTTTTACCGACTAACTAGAAATTACTTTCTAAGATTAAATATGGTCAAAGAAACTTTTGTGTACTGATCAAAGACAATTATCGGATTTACTAGTACCAAGATGGTTAATTTCACGTCATCGGTCATCTCGAGTGTAGTTCTTTGTTTATATATAGTGATCGTTGATATTTAGACCTGAGTCCTTCCTCAGTGTTAAGAAGGGGTAAAAGGGATGAGATCTAAACAAGATTTGATCCAATTCTACTAAATCATAACAGTATGTTTTCGACGTACCGAACTTGGTTGAGAGTTTGATGTAGTCATCTTATAACCGTGTACATTCCGTTTAGAACTTAAGTCTTGGACTTGTACCAAAAGTGGTCACGAGAGGTTCACACGATGTACTCTCGGTCTTTTTGTGAATAAAAAAAAATGGTAGAAAAACATGAATACTTAAGTTGAAAATAGTACCGTTGACTATAATCAGAAGATGACTGTCACGACTATCTTATAAAGGAAAATTTTACCTTAGGTTGAAATCATTTCTATAATTCATTACCACTTTTCCCATCTCTGTTCTGGTTCAAATTTTGTCTCTTCTGTCTCCTCCAGTCACGATACCTGACTTGACAGAAGGGGGGTTTAAGGTACACAATTTCGGAATTCGGGTCACACTACCATAACCCTTTACCCGGAAACCTTTCATTAATCCCAATTTACTCCAGTACTCCCATACTAGGAATCCTACCCTAACTCGAAGGGTCCACCACGGTTGTCATTTATTGAGCTCACGGTTACGTCCTTTATATTCTCTAACCTAAGTTAGGGACCCGGTCCTTCTAGGGGACCTCTTCCCGTACCGTTGGCTGAGTCCATAAGAACGGATCTCTTAGGGTACCCGTCGTCTCGGACTGACCGATCTCAGGTACCCCAGCGTTTCTCGACCTGTGCTGACTTCACTGACGCGTGTATGGTTCTTCTCCTTCTCTCTCCGTATACAGACGGTATACTCCTTTATCACTCTTCTGTCGGTGGACATTTATTCCTTCTCCCGGGGTCGTTCTCGGTCCAGTCAGACGTGGAACCAGAACCTTAAAGATCGAAGTTTTGACACTAGTTTGTCCACAGACAACGAATTAGGTGGGTCAGATGTCACAAAACAACATCGTCCGACTCCTCTGATTACATCAGTCTCTAAAATCTTTTTGTATATTTTATAGATGTAGGACTCTACTTTCCTTTAGTCTCCTTCTCTTGAAGACAGGTGGTACTCTCACTCCACTCGGTGCTTAAGTTGACCTTAGACTAGTCTACCTTCTTCCTGGGCGATTCCGCCGAAACTCATACATGGCGAGAGCGGGTAGAATCATCGTCTTGAGGAAGAAGTAAGATTACCACAGTGTCACCTTTTTCTTTCTTCATTTACTTCTTCTTTATCTTCTCTCTCGTTTTACACTAGATTAATCGAGTTAGTGTTTCCGTCTATCCCTCTTTAGACCTGTTCATGTTCGTTTGTACTACTGTTCCTAAATTGTGTCGACCTCGGGACTCTCAAAGACTTGTGACACAAGGGGACAACGAGGGAGGTGACCAAATAAGTGTCAGTCGTGGTTATTAGGTTCCGTCACCGTGAAGGTGACGGAGGGTATGTAGGATAGTCGTAGTTGTAGACGCCCCCTGAACGTCGACTTTTCACCACCCTGAGTGACAGGACTCCTGGGTCCGACCTCTGTTGGTTGTCGTCATTACATAAAAAATCGAGTTGGTCACTCCGAGTCTGGTGTCACTCCTCCTTCCTCTATCTTGGTGTCTACTTTTTTATTATCGGGAGAATCTTCCCATGCTACCCGACCCTCCACCCTTCCTCCAAGTGCTCTCTCCCCTGTATACATATGGATGCCGACTAAGTACAACTATATGCCGTCTTTGTTTGTGTTATAACATTTCGTTAATAGGAAGTTAATTTTTATTTAAAATTTTTTAATCTTCCTTTACCGTTGGGTGAGGTCACAAGAACGGACCTCTTAGGGTCCCTGCCCCCTCGGACCACCCGACGGCAGATACTCCAGCGTGTCTCAGCCTGTGCTGACTTCGCTGAATCGTCGTCGTCGTCGTCGGGTTATCTCAACTATAAGGTTGTACCCTTTATCGATTTCTCTATGTTTTTCCTGACTCAACTCTTTTATGACCACATTACCGTTCTAAAAATTTGCGTTTTATCTTCATTATTTATGTAAATTTCCAATTAGGGGAGGGAGTAATTTATATCTCGAATCTTCAATAGACATAAACACATTATGTAATTACTCACCCCACCTTATCCTCAATCTACGATGAAACAATGGACAGAGTAATTTTACCTTTTAGGTACACATGATTACATTATGACGTTTATTTTAGGTGAAGAAATGGAACGAAAACTGTGTCGAGAGTTACTTAGTCCTATTTATTGGTTCAAGTAATATACAAAGATGTTCTTAACAGTTTTATACTTCTTTATTATTTTTGGTTCCTATACCTCAAAAAAAATTTTCTTGAACCTATTTACTCTTGTCTTAAAAGATAAATAACCGTTTGTGAACGAAAGTCATCTGGATATTAAGATACGATTTACATTCCTTAAGACAATTATCGAATTTTTACATGTCTCGAGGTTAAGGGAATTTCCACTTCACAGTATGACGTTAATGAACTACTTTATTTTAGTAGCATTTCGCAAGGACAAAATCTTCACGATCCTTTTGGTCCTAGTCTACACTGTCTGTATCTTACTCTAATTATTTATTGTTGTTATTATTTTTGAGTCGAGATTTGGTGTCTTTTGGTTAAAACTTTGTTAATGTCCGTTGATAATACCACACGGAGGTTTGTCAAATTCGATTTAAGGGAGTCGTGTCGAGACTACGGCTATTACACGTGATACATACGTCGAGTGACGTGTATGAACTTTTACATGAGACGACATAAAACATAATTACTTATTCCGATGACCGAATTATATGGTAGGAATTGTTATCTTAACAAGTGTTCACACTCCTATGTTGTTACAAAGGAAACACCGAAGTGTAGGTCTTCTCCCCATTAAATGACGCACCCACAAAATTTCAAAAACGATTCTGGAGACACCGATCTCAATTTGGTCCTACGAATTTGACGTCGGACCTCAGTCCTCCCTCTGATACATGGTTCCCTGGGCTTCGAGGAATCGGTTCTACCACTACCACGAACAGTTGCTTTGCACAAATAGGTTTTTTTTTGTCATCCTTTTTACCTAATCTCTTTCGACTTATTACGATCCAGCGTCGAGACCTATTTCCTTTATACGTTTGAGTCGGTCCAGTCCAAATCTTAGGTTAAGATGAGGCGGATCCGAAAAGTATTTGAGAGGTGAACGACCCCCCTTTAGTTGTAAGTACTGGTCGAGAGTATTTTTATTTTCTTGATCTTATAACGTTCACATACAACATTTTTAGATGACGATTGTTACTTACGATACTTGTTAGTGGGTGAATCTTTTCAGTAAGTGGAGGTGATTAAAAATAGAAAAAAGGAAAATCACAAAATAACCTGAAATGTGTGTATACGGTTCTTTTTAGTTTTAAGTAATATATTTCACTACAATGGTTCTATTATTACTTTTTCCACAGGTTATAGACCGATAATTACTCAGAAACTGACGTGGTTGACTGTCAAAGAAAAATTCAAAGTATAATTTTAGAAAGACGACAATTTCGTTAATAAAAAAAGGTTTAGTTATTGGTAAAGAAGAGAACTGAAAGTCCTCAGGACCAAAACGACAATAACAAATAAAACTTTGTACGATAAATTTATAATCAACAGTGACAAAAAACAATTTATCGTCATAAAACTGACTATTGAGAAGATACCCATTTATAAGACTTTTGGTGCAAAGGAACCTCCTGGTACTCAAAGATGGAGACATCACTTATAAGAACTTTCTAAAACCTTTAAGACTTCATCTACAGTGTTATTAAAAAAAAAAAAAAACCTTTATTTTATTTCTAGAAACCTAATTTAAACCAAAAATGACCTAAACACCGGAATCCTTTGATTAAAGACTCGGAGTAAAGAGTGTAAACTTTTTGTACTTATTATCGTCTTTCCCTTACAGATCAGTCGGTCTAAAAAATAAAGAGTTAAACTCACAGAAATTTGTTCCGTGGGTGGGAGTTATGGGACGTGAATTAATAGTGTTGATATGTGGAAAAGATGGATGGATCTAAGGTGTCCATAAACCGAAAGTTGAATACCATGGTTCCGAACGAAGTGTCTTACCCTGAAGATAAGATGGGGTGGGGTAAGGTAAGATAAGGTGACTTAAGGTGAGGAGGGGTGGGATTGGGTGAGGTGGCCTGGGATTGGGTAAGGTGGGCTGGGATTGGATGAGGTGAGATAGGATCGGAGAGTAGATCAGGTATCTCTCCAGTCTACTAGTTGGTCTGTATGTATTTGAAGGTCCCCTGACCTCATTCGTGACGGAGAGACGTTTGTTTTAGGGTACCGTCTGTATGGAGTGAGTCTCGTAGGGGTCGTCTCAGGACGTACGTGTCGGCACACAGTACCGACCCGGTGTTTTCATCCACCTGTTCCTCCGACGTAGACGGAGTCGAGGCCGGAGGTCACGAAGGGGAAGGGAATGCTTTCACAACAGAATCGGTGAGACAGGAATCGACGAATACCAGAAAGAGGGTATGGGGGAAGGAGGAAAGAAGAAGGGAAGGGTGACCGACCGGGAGGGTAAGCTGTGGCACGACGCACAGACGGAGGAACCAGTACACGGAGAGACTACTGACAGAGAGAGAGTAAGACTTAGGGAGAGGAACGAAAAGTTTTACGATTGTAACGGTTCAAGTATGACCACGAAATTATTTCCAAAGTACACTGTTCGAGTCACAGGAGCCTCTCGAAGGTCTGAAAAAGTGACTTAAATGGGATCCGTCTCTCTTTACTTGTATATGGGGACTCCCTGGACTCCCGAATCGGGTTTCGTCGGGTTTCATTCGGACTTTCTCGAAATTTCATAACACGAAACAAAATTTTTAAGTACCTCTAAAAATATAAGACAAGATATTTATAGAGACATAAACACGATGATAATTTTATTATAAAGGGGGTTTAACAAGTCATTTTAACTACGAGGACCTTCTACACAGTGCAATTAGGACACTATAAAACACATAGAACAATATGATAGTAGATGGGAGGTCCTCAAGTACATGGATTGCGTCCAGCTCCCTCTTGAAGAGGATAAAGGAGAGGACACTGACCTATATAATCGTATTGCACGGACCAGTTGGATCTGTTGGGGGAGTTAAAAAGGGTCCCGTTCCTCTTCCCTGAATTAGAAGAGCCGTTTAAATTTTCCTTTTTGACGAGTCGGTATCGGGTCAGAGACCGACGGGGGAGGGGTTGGGGACGAGACCCTCGGTCAAAGGGTACTCTACGTGGTTATGATGGGACAAGGAGGTCTAGTATTGAAAACCTTCCTAGGCAGGTATGAAAACCATGTCACGATCTCCAATCCCGTCCCAAAAAAGAGGTCCTTCCCCGGAAGACCCCACGTAAAGATACCCCAAGACTTAAGACGGACACGGATCGTCTCGTACAAAAGGGTAAAAACTAATACTTACATTCATAGTAATCAGTTGTGTCATTTTAAAGTGGAGTAGAAGAAGTAGGAGAAAAATAAAGAGATGACCAAGTCTTGAGACTTGACGACGACTAGGTACGAGGAGACCTCACAGAACCATTGATTCTACCCCAGGGGATTCCTTCGTCGACCGAAAAGACATTCGGAGGGGATGTAGATCTCACCCTAAGGATCCACCGTGGTCACCATTTCTTAGACGGACGATTATGAAGTCTACGTTCTCTACGCCCAAGTTAAGGACCCAACCCTTCTAATGAACCTCATTCTTTACCGTTGGGTGAGATCATAAGAACGGACCTTTTAAGGAACCTGTCTCCTTGGACCACCCGATATCAGTGTCCCACCGTTTCTCAGTCTGTACTGACTGAGTACTCACTGATTCGTACATGAGAACGGGACCACGGGAACACAGACCAATACCCAAGAGTCCAGGGTCAAGAAACTGTGTCGATTCCGTCCACTGGTCCTCCTCGGGGTCACCACAGACTCTACTTAGGGGTTTAGACTTGACATACGACAATGGTTCCACAATTAGGTGTTCGGGAGTTAGTCCTCATAGTCGTGACTTGTCCATTCTCCATTTGGCAGGGTAGGACGTCGGTCCTTTTTTGTATAGAACTTCGGACCGTGTATAATTTATAAAGTTATTTACGGGAGGGAAATGGAAGAGAAGGGACTAAACTCGAAGACACAGGGATTCCCTTTATATAGTAACTACATAATATATCTTTTGATACAAAAGTTCTTCTTTAGTTGTACAAGGAGTGTACCATTCTTTTAAGGGTCCAGAGGTTGGGTAGTCTCTTACACAATTGGAGTGGTACTATTCTATGACGAGTCGGTCTCTCGTGACGTAAAAGACGGTAAAAGTGTCTTTTATAAGATGTCACTAAACTACTGTCCGATGTTTTGATGTACATCTGTACCAGTCTCAAGTTCAAGACGAATTAATGTCCGACAGTCAATGGTTCACCCTTCAAGTTTTACGTTGTCTATTGGTTGTACGTACGATTGGAGAAGGTGGTCTTCTTTTTTGTAAAAAATTTGTCGTAAATTGTAAACGATGTTTCGGGACCTTTCTTCGGTCTCCTTTTCTTTGTTAATTTTCTAGCAAAGTTCACTGTTTAAATGAACAGACTCGTTTGTCTTCCTACCCTGATCGTAAACCTTACACACTCATAGGGTTCCTCCAACCGTCATTTTTGAGTGGTGTCTCTCTTAACTGACTTAGGAACAGTGGTGCACCTACCATCACCTCCCGTCGGTCACACTATCCTTTGGTCCCGGACCCACACCAGGGTGTACAAATTGGGGTCGACACGACCGTCCGATGTCCGTCTCGAAAAGTCTGACCTGTTCGTTTGTCCTTGAAGACCACTGTAGACAGAACTCATATACCTGAGTTTCCGGTATAACGAAACCCAAGTGTGCCCCAGAACACTTATGGGCTTACAACGGTACAGAGTTGCGTAGTAGGTATTTACTTCGCAGAATTGTCATAGATGAAGTACGACTCATCTATGACAAGAGGACTCATCTATGACAAGACTCCTAACGTACCGAAGTGTTTATATTTTCGTGAATCTGGGTCCGACCTGTACATCAGTTGCGATATACACAAGTGATGATAGTAAATACAGATAGGTTTGACTCTCCGAATCCTTTAGAAAGGACTCACCGTATAGACGTATAATATTTTCTTATGAGTGGATGACTAGATATAAAGATAAAAACATATTTAGGTAATTTTAAGGACAGTAAGAAAGGTATTACAATCAATACGGGTTCGGTAGATTAACTCAAATATGACTATGTGAACACTTACTTTTTATGACGGACGGTATAGTCATTTGTTCCGAAGACGGTGGTAGTTCAGTAGCGTAATGTCGACGGGGTAGTCACTTGGGACTCCCTTGAGTCGTCTCTCCGTCCAAGAACTGTGGGGTGGGGGTAGATCGCCAGTCGGTGACGTCGGTAGAGACTACGACGTGGGACTCCTCTGAATCCTACTCTTTCATGTCCTGTGGTCGGGGTCTATCTACTCGACGTACAGTTTCCTTACTAAAGTTACTCTGATCCGAAACGTAGAAGGGTGTGTGTCTTTTCACGATTTAAGGAATTGAACTCTATAGACCAAAAGAAATTAGTTGCCATTAGAAAACTACGAGGTTGATGGACCAGAAACAACGTTTTAGAGGGTATATGGTACTCAGGGAGTAACGGAGAAGTCACGTTAGGGAGTCTCAATGGATCTACAACTCAGAATCCGGATTTAGGAATCAAAACAGGTGACTTATTATGTATTGTTAGTTAAAAATCCAACACGTAAAAAAAGTAAGCTGTATAGGAACTTTCTATTTACAAATATCGTTATACGTTTTTATGTATACCTTAGAACGTACGATCTTTTAAGATGTCAGGGTTTAGGAAGGAAAATAAAACGTATAAAGTTAATTAAGAATTGAAGGTCGAGGGGTTCATACTGTATAATACCTCATATTAATAATTGGTTCGGGAAGTAGGGACCAGTGATGGAAAGTACTTGAGGTTCGTGTAATTTTGGACGTGACCTAATAAATGAACCACTATTTATGATCTGTTGTATATTGGTTTCCGAAGAAACCCATACCAGTTGAAAAGGATGGTTTGATAAGACATTTGAGGAACATCTATTTCTTGTTTTAGTGTATAGAAACACAGGTACTGTATCGGACTCGGGTAATTAGTGACTGTCAAATAGTGTCGATTGGGTGTACCGAGACACAGAACGTATGAAAGATATAAAGTTCGTGACATGATTCATAAAATATACGTAGTGGATTAAATTATAGGTATTATTAAGTCATAAGGGAAAAATGTCTATTCTTTTGGTTGTGAATCTTATGATTTCGTGTTCTGACCACCGTTTCAATACTAGGTTTGTGTCAAGTGAAAGTGGGGTCTGGCACTACGAGTCATAAACTTTGACCAGTTAAATCTCTAACAGAGGTAGTACAAGAAGAAGATCATCGTAGAGGTTGAGTAAGAGTACGATAACAAATTAAACCCCACAAAGAATAAAACGAACGTAAAATTACCATCGAAAGATTGATGTGAGAGACACAGAGTATATCGGACATCGCACCGTCCCGGTCCCGTGACCCTAAGACTTTCTATAAACTTTTCCCAAAGTCCTTCCCTTACCTCTCGAGTCATGTGGTCACTACTTAAGTCAAGTGAAGGGTTCGTTCCGACGGAAGTAAGTCTTGGAAGAGAAGGGGTAAGTGAGTAAGGTGTGTGGAAAGGGTTCTCCAAGGATTGAAGGTAGTGAACTGATCCAAGGTGCCTGTACCTTTGGTTATTCCATATCGACATCATGAATTTTTTTTTTTTTGTTTTGTGGAGTCAGGCTCCTTCCTCGTTTGTTGTGAACACTCGTTACGCATAGATCCCCTTCATTACGAATAAGGTCGTCCAATCTTGTTCAAAACACTGAATTTTTTATGATCGGGTCCCAGAACTTCTTGTCTGGCCCTGAATGAGAGTTAGTTATTGTCGTAAAGATCTCCTCTTTTGATGAGGATTTTTTCGTTTCCCTAGTTGTTTCCCATACTTACAAACCAACAAGTAAGTAAGTTCGTCTGAACTAAATCATTTGAGACAACGGTCCGTTGTGTATCCGGGGATTATAATGTTTCTACCTGTCCCGTACAAGGGACGGGACCGTTCTCAAGTACCATGTTTACCCATCTATTTTCACGTTGTACGTTCCCTTACTCGTGATGTCTTCGTTTACCTTGACTACCAATGTCCCATTGTTCCGTTCTTTCTTTTCGGTTAAGACCGATGTCTTTAATCGTTCCTGAACCTACTCCACGATACTCGTCTCGGAACCACAGTTGTAAAGACCATATCTTCCTTGTCACCGTAAAAGACCTGTATCATCTACTCTGGTTACGAAGAGTTTCACACCAGACGTCTGGTCGTCGTAGTTGTAATGGACACTTGAAAACTTAGGTAGTGATGAGACTCCTACTCGGGTCGTTAACCATAAATGTTCGGAAGGTCATATAAACACTAAGTTCAAATTCTGAGACGATCCGGTCTTGTATTTCCTCCTCCGTTCTCAACCTTCCTTTTACCATACGTTATTGGAGACTATCATTTGACCCATCCAAGTACCACCAGGAACATTCGGTCCGATCCTTTATATTGAAAAATGGATTATCAATGGAAAAAGAAAAATAATACCTACTGTGACATAGTTCAAAAACGAGTCCAGTAAAGTAAATGGGAAGTCTCGTTGAAGAATTTTGTGAGATAAAAGCAAGTCAATTGTATATACCTGAATCTTCGTGGACTTCAGATACGTTTTCATTATAAAGATGTGTCGTAGTGCATAACCACAGAAGTCGTAATTGACGAACCGATTTTACAGAAGATACCCTTCTCTGGGACACGGTGTCCCGATCTCCCAAGGTTCATCCAGGTTCCTGAATTACCAATAAAGGTCGGGGTCACAGATGTTACTAACGGACCCGTCGTGATCATAAAACCACTGTTCCAGTTAACGGTTTCTCGTGGAGTACCTCCTCAAACCCTATACGGTGACGAAGCCACTTGTTTTTTCGTGATTTTACTCATAAAATTACACAAGTGTGGTAGGTTGTGAAGTGTCGTAATTACGTTCACTTACACTCGTCGGGACTCTGGTCTCCGAGTAATTTCATTAATAAGTAATCACCGAAAAAAAAAAAAAGGGGAGAGAAAGAAAAAAAAAAAAAATTGAACATGAAATTTCCGTCCGGAAAGGAAAAGTTGTGGTAATGAAAAGTTGGGTAAATTACAAAGGAACATCCCAGTGTTACAATTAAAATTCCAAGACAAGATTACCGAAAGATTTACTGTGAAAGTAACACCATTTTACTTACGTAGTTCAGTAAGAACGTCCATCTCTACATGATAACTGAGGATCAATCTTTCCATACTTTTAAAGGTTTGATAATTAAAGTTTTACATAATTATTGGACGTATGAATTTCTTTCACTTATTTTCGTCACGACAAAAGTGATTTCGATAAACCACAACCCTTTCGACGTATATTTAACGAAAAACTTAGAGGATATCTGTTAACGGAAACGAGTCAAAACTTTTGGAAATTAAGAGTAACTCTCGACTCAAGAATTTTCCCGGGTAAAAACGTCCTTCATTGTTTAAACCCTTTATAAAGAGGAAGACGATTTGATTGGTTTATGAATAAGAACCGGACTTAGTTTTCATAAACGGAAAGAACCAGTTTCTACGGAAGAACCACCGTTGTACAGTGGAACCAAACATTCAAAGTACAGGACCCCGTCAAAAGTTAATCCGCATTTCCGTTCATTTCTTTTACGTGGACACTTAAGTGAAGATACTCATCACTTAAGTACCAAGGTGTTGTTTACGTGACTAAAATCCCTGATAGTTTTATCGATACGTACTTTTACATTCAGTTTTACTCTTATCAGATCTGGATATTGGTAAATGTCTTCAACCAGAGTCCGTGAATTATTCGGGTCACACGGTCCCTTTACACTGACGGATTTTAAAAGGAAGGGACGTGTTGACTTTAAATCAAAGAATTTTTAAAAAGATTAACTTCATGTCAACTAAATGTTACAACACAATGTTGACTTTAAATTTTACTATTAGGAGTCCCAAAAGAAACTACATCAAAAATTCCATTTTATTTTACCTATACCAAATCGAATCTTTAATTTGGTTGTTTTTCAATATTAAACGTTTATGTAAGGTTCGTTAAGACATACCACTATAACAAGGTCCACATAAACAAAAATAATTATTAATAATGTAACAGTCGTAAGAATGATAATCTATACTTACAAAGAAAAACAAACGTAGAAAGATGAAATATGAAGAAGGAGTAGAGTTTACCCATTTCTCCCTACACGTTAGCCCCTTTATATGTAGCACACGAAAAAAAACTAAAATAAATATAGCAAATTGTATTTCTACTTTAATTGTAGTTTTTTTAAATTTCCCTCCTTTCTACAGTGTTTTCACGTACGACTCCGTTTGTATACTGTTGTTCCTGTCGGATTGGTCAACGGTTCTTTCTCTTAGACCTTCATCTTCTCCCTTCTGCATCCTAGCCCAAACACGGGCGACCATCTCTGAGGAGGAAGAAAGGGTCACCGTCGGCGGGTCTTTATACGGACTAGTAGATAAATATTGTGAGCGGAGGGGTTTGGGTGCGAATGTAGGAGTATAGACACAGGACCAAACGGTATAAAATCCTGACCGAGTTCAAGATATAGATATAAGCAATCTTAAGAGTCGACGAGACCTATACACATACCGTAAAACCTCTCACGAAGTTTAGGCTAATTGATACCGTGGACTATAGAAGGTCAGTACTCTTCAGACCCCCGCCCTTTGTGTGTCCAGTTCTGTTTTCATGTGTAAGGGACGAACACGTGTATGAAAGTTGATCTTTACGTAAACTAGGGTACCTGAACAGTGCATCCCCAACTCTCTCCTTAGACCTCTGTCTAACGGACTAATTTCGGAGGAGACAGGGAAGAATCGTCACACTACACCCTGTTCACTAAATGGTAGATGACTCGGTAAAGTCATCTTAATCATTAAGAATGAACTTCTTTAGACTCTTAACTAAATCTTTAACACACATTTTTCTGGATCCCCATCACGGATCATATCTTGACCATAGATTAGGTTTAATTAGTAGTAGGTTATCATGGTTCGTTCGACGTAAGACTTATAAGATCAGTAACTGTTTATCAAGATATATGTAAATATATGTGCAGATATCCCTATTAATTTCAATACTCAGTCGAATTCTTTGTAGTCTCCTATATCGGTGATTGAGGTTCTTTTCATGTTCCTTTTATTAATATGTTTTCATAGAACAATTTAACCGAGATACCGAGAGACACTCTTAGTTTGTCTAAATCCCAGAGGACTGTGGATATGTCGTACTTTCCGTGGTTGAGACGAGTGTGAGGAAGGACTGACACAGACCTGGCTTAAAGTCTACAAGTCAAGAGAGACCTTGTCCGGTGCGGACGTGGGTATGAAACCCAAACGTCGTGTGTAGTCTCAGACACTGACACTTAAATAGAATGACTACTGACTGAGGGAGACGTCCGACATTGAGACACTCCCACCACCAATACTTTAGGGAGAAGAAAGTTAGGTATAAACAGAAACCGTAGAGCGACGGTGTGTGAGGAGGGGTCCAGGTATGTAGTGTCGAGATGGTTGTAGAACGTTGTCACCAAGAGTATGGAATCCCGTGTAGTCTTAGTGGGTCTCCGAATCAATTTATGTCTACCGACCCCCGAAGGGACCACTGAGTCCCCATTTCTTAGGTAGACGGTTACATCCTCTGTGCATAAGTTGGGAACTAGGTCCACCTAGGGTGTCCGGTTCCTCGTCGATTCGGACACACGGCGTTGATGACTCTGACACGAGATCTCGGGACCTCGGTGTTGATGACTTGGGTGTACGGGATCCTGGCCCTGTGACGTTGGTCTCTTCGGAGGCGTTACTCTTCGGGTGTGTGACGTTGATCTCTCGTCGGGGACGAACGTCGATACTCTTTTCGGTCACATCGGTGCTTCTGGGTCGTGTCGGTTCTTATTTATCTGTTAATATATATGTCTACCGGTCTGAGGTGGGACTTCAAAGACTAGTTGGGTTCCTCTTCGGTGTGAAGATTAGTCAAGGATTCACTACGACGATAACGACAGAGTCCTCGGTGAGACCTGTAGCAGGACTTTCGACTAACCTACGGACCAGGATGACACTCCTTTGTGGTATGTAAAAAGTTTCGTCGTGGTTTCTCAAAATTGGTTTACGTCTACGAACACTATTTCAGTGTAGCAAACTTCGTGACAGATTAGTAATGTTCTACTAAAAAGAAAAAAAAAGTGTAAATTGGTAGAAGGTAAGATTTTTATTACTTTTATTATTGTGATCTTTATCGTACGTATCGACTACCTCTTTGGTCGACAGTAAATGACTTGTGACCGATAACGGTCTGTAACGGGTCCGGGAACTGTAACCACTGAGAGAGTATACGTCTACAAGTACGTGACGGTGATAATCTTCGAGGGGTCCTATCCTTTACCTTAGAAATATTGGGAGTGTCGTAGATCGTGTGACGAAACGAGTATTGTCTACAAGTCCCTTCAAAATGGTTTCCTTCCTTTCTTGTCGTATAGCCTTTAATTTTTATTTCGAGGTTACGGGTTAAGATGTTCGGTGTGTGTTAGTAATTACACCCTCCGTTAGTATGTCCCCTCCACACACACACGACCTACGGATAGGATCCGTCCCGAAATATATTTCACTAAAAATATAGGTAAAACTGGACGTTAAATCCTCCCCCTCATTCCGCTTATGTATTTATTAATATAGGGTTCTACGTGTATTTTGTCTTGATATGTCTGTTTAACGATACCCTCAGTGTCGAATTATAATCCCTCTACCTGAGTCCTATCATGTAACGTTGTAGAAAGACAGGAATACTTTTGTAAATACCCAAAACGAAAATAGAATCTTAGGATTGTAAAATTTCTACTCTTCATAGGTTGTTTATTGGACCATAGATTGGGAAACCGAATTGTCTACTCCTTAGACTCCAGTACTCTTTTCAACTCGGGTTCTACTGTATCACTCGGAACCTTTTGGGTGTAACGAAGTGAGCGTCTGTCCACCACAAGAATCGGTCTGTTTTCACTATCGTAGACTTCGACAAAAGGTATGTCTCTGGTAACCAGGTGTAATGTGTACTTCCGGACCTTTATGTATAAATGTTGCTAATTTTTTTTTTTTTGTGGAAAATGATTAAGACCCGAATTTGGTCTAAATAAACTTTAATGTACTAGATTGATTAGATGGACAGAGTTGTCTTAAACTTTTAAGTGATGACTACTCAATTTTCAAGACCTTCCACCGAGATCGATATTGAACGAGATCCATATTAAAAAGAAAAAGACATAAAAACCGTCTTAGTAAAGGAAAGACGTATATGGATGTATATGGAAATTCTCCTTCGTCTTAATTTTTAAGTAAATAGAAGAAAACTCCTTCTTTTATCATGTGTCCCTCTAATTTTTGCGTTATAAAAACCTCGAATTTATTTATATTCATATATAGTTTATTTATATTCATTATTTTATAAAATCTCATCTTATACTCCGTAGGAAAATTTCACCCAAAAGGGTATGTACAGGTCCACATGGGTCCACATATATGAGCCCTCTACGTGACGTTTCACTAGAGTCCCCAGGTAAATAAGACTTAAGGAGGGAATACTCAATGTAGTGACCGAATAACGTTGAGTTTTGTCCGAAATTCTAGTACCCAGTCGTTCTCTCTTCGTTCTTGTTGGTCTTAGACCGGACAAAGATCTTTCTTAGGGTATCCTTATTTTCGGAGTTGAGTTTTCTATTCTTAAAAGAAACTTCATCTACTTGTGTACTAAGACGTCTATTATTAATTTACTAAGGAAAAAGTGAAGAAGGAGTCCATAATGAAACGTGTAGTTATGTTCAAAGACCATTAAACAACTCTTTGTAAAATCCGTGCCGGGCGTCAAAATATGTAGGTCCAGTCTTTGTGGTGGACTCCCAGGTACTTTAGTACATGTTGTTCTGGGTGGAAAATCCTCCTCTTGACCGAGACCCTTATCCGTATAGAACTACTAAACTCCCCGTGTGTTTCAGGAACTGAAGGAGGTTTACATAATGAAAGTTAATCGATGTGACAACTGGAGGTTTAGATGTATCGAAGGATTAAGACGGTAATCAATAAGGTAACTCAATCCATAATTGGTAGTTTCCAGCGGTAATTTCACATATGTACGATACGACTTCCCCTCACACCTGGTAATTGTGGGTAAATGTGTAAACGGTCCTAAATAATCCGAGTATTCGACAGTGAACTCTCGTAACGGATATTCCTTGTCTTACACACCTTGTCCAGTTAGTCGAACCCCTCCACTCTCACTCTCTCTCCCTTCTTTACCTTTCCTACTCCGTCAATTACCTTATGTACGTTGATAAGTTACCCCGTCGGACTTTCGACCGGCGACATTTGGGATCGTCTTTTATCAATCCTTTTTTAACGGTTTATTTTATTTTCCGAATCGTATTGTGAGCTCGTGTACTTAGAACTTTCTAAGTGAAGCAAAATGAACAATGAATATTAATCGTTCCATGAATGTATTTAACCCTGGAGTCCCGAGTTTTGGACTTTTAGGATCCCTACGAAATGGTGTCAAGCCCAAAGTCGGTATCTAAATAAATGGTTGATTTCATGCACCTTTCATAGGTACTCCAACTTATCTTCTGATGCCCTTCTTTAGACTTTAGTTCATTAGATTAGAGAGACGGAGTAAAATAGGTAGACCTTTATTTTATGTTGATATCGATAAAGGATGGTTAAGAGTGTCCCAACCATCTTCTAAATTTACTCGAAGTGTTAGAAAAAACTCTAAGAGTTCTTCGACGAACGTTATATAGTTTCATAAATTTGACACAAGGGGTAACATATTTAAGTTTCATGAACAGTCGTGGGGTACTTACAAAATGATTCCAGTGGACTTCCTTTGTGTGAATAAGGTCCAATGATAAAAGGTGAGATTAGATATATCTCGTTTCAAAAACTAGGATAGTCGACAAACTAGAACAGTCAATATTAGTTCCTCAAAGGATATTTTTCTTTCTTTCTCAATACATAAGGACCTCTGAAAGTTTTCGTGTGACGTGATTCGTTCGCCTCTGGCTCCCCAATCAGAGAGTGAAAAGATAACGGACCCCGGTGACTCTTTCTGGGTTCTGAGAAAAGGGACTCTCTGCCGCCCCGCCCCATGGATTAGACCTGGGACGGACTGAGGGAGTAGGACGGTCCAGGATGGCAGAACGAGTGAGTACCACGGGACCGGGACGTCCGAAAGAAAGACAAGGAGTTTGTGATTGCGAGGAAAATCGAATTTCAGAGGCGAGTGAGAGACATGACGGACCACAAGGAAGACAGTAAAGGAGACAGTCTAGAACCGGGGTTTCCGAGAAAGAAGAGTAAGTTCAGAGTCGATTTTTCAGGAGAAAGAACTCCGTTAAGAGGACTGGCCGACGGGGTCATGAGACAAACCCAAAGGGCAGTGGTACGGGCTCGGAGAACAACAAAGGTATTAGAAGTTGACGGTAGATTGTCACGGGAGGAGTAAGTGAGTACACAATGGGTGGAGGACGACCTTCTACCAGAGGTACTTTCGTACCCGGAACAGACGGTACAAAAGAAAAAAAATTTAACTTCGTCTCAACGAAATGTTACAGTACAATCAAAGACGACGTGTTATTTTACTTAGTCGATATACATCCTTACGTAGGGAAGGGAGACCTCGAAGGTCGGAGGGGGTAGGACGGGGAGACCGGTAGAATCTCACGGGTCGGTTCGAGCGACGTGACAGGTCGTCAAAGGGTGGTCGACAGACAAGACGTGTACCGTCAAATACATACAGTCACGGTGAGCGGGTCAAGTAGGGCGGGGGCGGAACGGTAGGGCGTACATGTGTGTAGACAAAAGGTACAGACTCAGAGATAAGGATGGGACATTTATCCAAGTGAACGTGGTCAACAATTTTCAACCTTCAGATTGTGATTTATTTTTTGTTACGTTCTTTTCCACTAGACTTGTACGTCAGTAAGATCCGTTTATACTATTTATTTACTTACTTAATAGAGTCGGAACCCTTGAGACACTGTACCAAAAGAAACGTCGGTATGAGAATTGACCTAGTCACTAGAAACAGTTCAGGTAATTATAATGTCCGAACCTTAGAAATAGGATCCCTACCTATATACTTCGTATACACAAAGACGAGGTGGGACGACGTGGGTACTACCCGTAGAAATCAACTAGAACAGTGAAAAGGTGGGTCGGTATACCCCGAGTATAAGAAACAGTTGTGTCGTGGGGTTCGTCGGTGATAATTCTGAAACGACTATCGTAAACTCTATGTTTGAAAAGACGGTGGTACGATAATTCACTAAAGATTACTAGGAAAGTCCGAGACGAGTTTATAGATACTAAATTCTTTTCTCAGTTTCTTTTAGTATTAGAATGGTTTTCAAGGTTTTAAAGACAAGTGTGGAGTCCTGGATCGTTCTGCCACCGTTCTTCGTGATCCTTCCTTAGATTCAAATGTTACAGGATCCTACAGTACTTACAGAGTCTCTCTATTGTAGACTACTGATTAATACGTAAAAGGGAGGACTTCTAACTCTTTCCACGCTATTCTGTGACTTTGTGACACTCTTAGCATTTGGAGGAAAAACATGAAAAAAAAAGAAGTTAAGTTTGGGGTAAGGTCCCGAGAGGGACCACCAGGTCACCAAGTCTGAGACACGAGGGTTCCCGTCCCCCGTGTCCAAACTAGGGACCAAATCCCTTGATCCTAGGGTGTATGGTGTCAATTACTTAGTTAACTATGTTTAAAAGTTTTAATTTTTTTTTTAGGGTAAGACTCTATTCTCAGTGATACTAAAGCAACCGTAGGACGATCATTGGTACAGGTATAGGTAGACATGGAGGAGTGACGAGAGTTCCACTACTCAAAGTACCGAGTAGTAGAAAGTCACCTCTTGATGGTTAGACCCAAAAGTCGGAACAGAGCAAACCAGAAAAGGGTCGGAAAGAAGGTGTGTTGTACTCTGGTGTCAAATAGTTACTTTTAAGGAGAGAGAGGTAGGTATAGTGAGGGACTGACTTTTACAAGGTTACCGAAGGAAAGAGAAAGTTCCATCATGGATGTGAGAAATGGGACTCGACGTCTCAGGAAGGACTGGGTCGGTACGGTACCGTAAATAAAGGGAGTTGTACGAGGAACGATCAGAGGTTCCGATTGAAGAAAAAGAGACACCGATCACAAAGGACGGGGTTGGGTCGGTCGGACGGAGTGGATTCTACGATGAGTGTGTGGTGGATGGGACGTCCAGAAGAGATGGAAGTTCGGGGAACGAGTCCAACTCTACACTCGAAGAGTTATCTTTGGATAATGTCACAGATGTGAATACTGTAGTGAACAGTGAAATAGAATATTAACGTAAAGTAAAAGGGAGGAGGGTGTCTGTCTCAAGAACCCTCGTATCTTCATGGTCATAGAGACGGAGGAGTCACCTGTAGTGTCAACAGAGGTACACAAATTATGTATCCTTGAGTTTTCACGTAAAATTTACACTGGATAAAGGACGAAACCTCCAAACAGACAGAGACTACCCAAAAAATCCAACAACATTATTCGGTGGTCGTGAAGCGTCTCACGAGTACTGTATAATATATGAGTGATACGTAGAGCCACCTTGGACGTAGGGAGTGGAATCCCAAAGGTACCACCGAGTCACCGATTTCTTAGACGGACGTTACGTCCTCTGGACCAAGTCAGGGACCCAACCCTTCTAGGGGACCCCCTCCTTTACCGTTGGGTGAGGTCATAAGAACGGACCTCTTAAGGTACCCGTCTTCTCGGATCTTCAGATATCGGATACCCCAGCGTTTCTCAATTCTGTGTTGACTCACTCGTAAATAAAATAAAAATACGTATAATTTATGAACTTATCCAATAAAAGTACATTTTTATATCACTGTAGACAATACACAGTCCGTTAAAAGATGTATAAAAATTTTGTAATTGATTAAAATAAACATAAACTCAACCCATGATAAGTAAAGGAGTAAATCTCTGTTCCTTTGACTCCGTCTCTCTTTGATTCTTTAAACGTGTCCCATTGTTCCAATTACCCGTCTTCCCTGTCCCTCGTCCCTACACACTGTCCACTGAAAACCTTACCTACATACGTATGCACTTTTGTCCCTAGTCAGTACCAACCCCAGAGACTACCAACGTAATTCACCTGGGATAGTAATCTTGATCCGTTGGGGAACAGTCGTGAAAGATGGAAACGTTAGTTTTTCGGATCGAAAAGAATATTATGATAGAGTTCAGGAAGAGGTCTTATTTGACACTTCCTACTCTTGAGGAACTCTTTCCGACTTTCCTCTGTTTCGTTTTATATCTCTCGAGACGTGACGGGAACGATCCGTTGTAGACGAGGGAGGGAGGGGGAAGTGAACACTATATAACCGTGTATTCGTGTAACTATGAGTACTCTTTTTAATGTCAGTAGTTCCAATAGAGGGGTTCTTCGTTGAGAGAAAGAAATAATTATACGAAGTCTAACAGCGTTGTGATGTTTCGAGTTTTATTCAAAAGAAACTAGTTATTTAACATCCGACTCTTTCTTTTATGATTAAAAGGTAAAGAAACTCTGGGTCGTGATTATGTATTGTCTCGAAAGGTTTTCCCAAAAGTCTTTGGACTATATCTTAATAGACTTTAATGTGAGCTGGTAGGGTTGTTCTAGTAAGACTAGAGACGGTGAAATCTCTCCACAGAAAACATGAACCGTCCGTAAAAAAATTACATCTTTAGAAGTACATATCTATGTAAAAAGATAAACTCACATTCGACCCGTTTCTTTCGTAAGATGTAGAGGTTCAGTCAGGGATTCTCTTTCTAGCAACTTGAGAGAGATGAGACAGTTAAAACCCGAAGTTTTGTACGGGGAAAGTGGAGGTTCTCCTTGAAGTAAAAATTAGGTTATATCTTTCCTTATATTTTGGAACGGAAGGTACGTTATTTTTCCATATACTACGGTTTATCGGACGTGTGACCTTCTTTGTTCCTATCAGCACTTTTTTATTTTCGTTGAGATGCACCTCCGTGTAAATTAGCGTGTAACTTAGTCTCCGTCACGGGGTGTCTTCTTCTTGACCTAAGAATCAGGAACCCAACCTGACACTGTGATCAAAACGGTTCCCTAAACCACCGAATAAATTTGAGAGTTTCAAACGAACCAACAGATTAGAGATTTTGTCACCAAGAGTTGACCCCTGTTAAAATAGGGGAACCCCTGAAAATTGTTAAGGTCTGTATAATAAAAACAACAGCGTTGACGCCCCAACCCTCTCCTCACGATAACCGTAGATCACCCATCTCAGTCACTTCAACGACTCGTAGACTGTTCCGTAGACCGTTGGGGATAGGTGGGGGTTGTTTCTTAATAGACCGGGTACAACTCTTTTAGACGAGGTCTTATTTCATCTTAACTACTGCTTGTGAGTTCTAAGATAATAAAAAACCACCAAAAACACTAAGATTCTCTATACCAGGTTTGTGATCTGGGTAAAGAAAGATTCAAGGTACTCGTACTGTTTAAACCCGAAAGTGGTATAAAAACAAATCCCAGGGAGTAAAGATACTACTTTCTAGTGTCTCTATTTCGGTTTTTCAAATAGTCCAGTTTTTCCAAGACACTTAGTAAGATGTTTATGAATAACCCCTGGAAGATACAGGGGTATTAAAGCACTCCGAGGTATTGTGTCAGTACTAGTTGACTACGTCATGAATTGTCATAGGGACTGAAGATTAGACCTCGTAGAAATTGTGTCTAAGTAATCTGACTTAAGGAGTCCAAGGTATTTGACACATACCTTATCCCTGTCTAAGTGATGGTAGGGATGAATCTTAATAGTAGTTTATTTGGTAAGATAACCATTTGGAATTTAAGAATTAAAGTTTCTATTTTCTGAGGTAAACAAAAATGTCTATCTATGAAAGTACACTTTAATCGATACCATGCCATTCAGAATATTTTTAGTTCGATTACCTTTCCGGTCTGGTTGCCTTTCTTTAATCACTTAATATTTTGTCGATTTCCTTCTTCCGATCCCGATAAAATGTGAAGATTTTGTGAAAAGTGATAAAATTATTTTACAAAAGTACATATTATAGTGTTTAGAAATTTAATCACAACTTTATTCTCAGGATGGATAATAAAATGGGTAAAGTAACCACTTCTTTAACTCCAAGTCTCCGTTCCATGGGACTTATTTCGATGTTTTTACAACCTCATCTACTTATACAATTACTTTTTTGATTACTGAAAATTGTTGACATAACTTAGAGGTCGAGTTCACTACCCGGTACCACCGGTGTTTTTACGTGACGGGTGTAGAGAGGTACACCGTCGTTTAGAGACAATAGACACTCCTAGGTGTTGGTGTAAGTGTCTCAGGAACGAAAAAGACCTTACGAGAGTTGGTTACTGACGTGTCCGGAGGAGGATATCCTGTGTCTCGAAGTGTCCTACTGAAATCGTTCTCCTGAAACGTAGTTTGACGAGGATTAACAGAATGTTAACACGGTGTCAGATACTGAAAGAATCATCAACGTAGAAGGAAGGTGGTGAAGAAAGAGTCCACAGCCTGGATGTAATACCAAACTTTCGAAAGGGACGGTGAGGACGAGGAAGAGGAACAGGAAGTGTCTATAAAGGAAGGTAATTAGAGGACGTACACATTAAAGTAGTGTCGTAGAAGAAGAGTTTCATAGAGTTGATTAGGATTCTTCCGTCCGGAAGAGACGGAGTACATCCTTATTCGTAATAGTCTCTCTGGAAGGGTACGTGGTCCACTACACACTTAACGGAATATTCATAGAGTAAAGTAAAAGTTTTGTTGAATTGAATCACACATACATAAGGTTAAAATATTAGCGTCTTGACATGGTTCTAGAGAGTCGATAAAGGACCGTTTGCATCCGAAGGTAGATCCGTCATACTGGGACATCTGGGTTCGATAGAATTGGTACTACGATTTGAAGGAATTGGTGAAAATAAATAGTATCCATTTGTAATGATGATTTCGTACAAATTACGTAGGGGATTAATTTTAAGAAAAAAGTTGTAACGAATACGATAAAAAAGAATGTGATATTAAATAAAAGATAAAAATTCGAATAAAAATCTAAGGGTTTATTATGTTCTTGAACAAAAATAAGATTACCGTAGATTATTATGTCTCTGTCTTTATGATAAATATTGGTTGATTGATGTCTGGTATCGAAAACTCCTCCACTTAAAGGTACTTCTCAGGGGATAAACTTAATAAGAAATAAGGTTCACTCAGTTCACATCTCTATAAACTTGGATGTTAAACTTAGGACCAAAGATCGAGACTTATTTACTGTCCCGGAACTTCCTGTCACCCACGGGACTTAAAATTCCTCTCTTAGGTCCCCCCTTTACGTGGTGAATAATAATTCTTATCTAGGTATATTGACGTCACTTCTCCGATAGAAAACTTCCTCTATTTTACAGTTACATCCACGGGAGTCTTAAAAAAAAAAAAAAACTTTCGGTGTCACTCACCTTCAGTAAGTGGAGACTCTTTAGTAAAGTGTCTGACTCTGATAGGGTCGGAGGACTTAATCTGAGGGTGTTGGTCGGGGCCATCGGAATGAGGAAGTCTCAGAGGAAGGACACTAGAGAGGAAATAACACGTTTAAGTTGAAACCAGTGGATGTGTGAGAAGAAATTGTTTTCAATGAGTAAAAATTCACACACTAGAACCTAGAGTCGAAGTTCCAGAAGGACCTCAAATCGACTCTACTGAAACAATAAACGTTTAGGACCAACTGAGGACAGGAGAGAGAACTACGATTACGGGAAAGGAAGAGTAAGTTTCAAAGTCTTAGAGAAGAGAGTCGTTTGTCTCTTCCGTGCCTACTCCGGCGTAAGGGAAGAGTTCTCGGTGTAAAGTTGAACTAGAAAAGTGAGAGACAGTTTAAGTTTACAGTGAGGTGATAAGTACACATACCCCTCCTAGGATTATATGTGGAGAAGCCGAAGAAAGTTTTAACGAAGTTAAAGAGACTTCAGTTTTTGGAAAAGTTGGAAACCTTTAATAGATACCTTAGGTAATTGTACCGAATAAGTCATCTGTTATATCTGTGACAACTCCCAAGGGTTCTTTTCTCTCTTCCATTTTAAATTTTTTTCTTTTTTTCTTTCGTTTATTGCAAAATTATTTTACCGTTTTTTTTAAATTTTACAAAAGACGTTTTAAAAAAAGTATTTCTTAAAGTTGAAAATACTCATTCTGGAGACTGATACATAAAGAAGGAACATCTCTATGTGAGAGTATCGATTAAAATTGACCGTAGAAGAGATAGTTTGTGAGTATTAATAAAAGGACTATGTTCACCTTTCAAGTCAGTTAAAACGTAAATGTAGGATCGTTCATTCAAAAATTTATCCTGTTAAACAAGTTAATTGAGGACAAAAAAAGAGGTTTACATATTTATATACCACTCCAGATGGAAACGAAGAAATTTTGACTCGATTATTAAATGTTGGTACAAAGACTCAGAAGGATATCCTTTCTCAGAAAGGATATTATAAGTTTCTCGTTTACTTACCTTCCCGTCTTTTTTGTTACGTATATATGATAGTCAAAACGGTCATACCTCTCTATCTACCTCTCTAGACATCCATCTGTCTAACTCTCTATTTATCTTATGTTGCCGGAAAGAACCTTGACTACACCCAGAAAACCACCACCAAAACCACCCCACCATCGGTATTACAAATTTCTAATCCCTGGCACCTGTCTCCTCGGTCCACCCGATATCAGATTCCCCAGTGTTTCTCAGGCATACTTAATCACTGACTCATGCGTGCGGGGTAAACAAACCTCATACCGTCTTTCACTTCTCCTTGATTTTTCGGAGAACTACTTTCACTTTCTCCTCTCACTTTTTCAACCGAATTTCGAGTTGTAAGTCTTTTACTTCTAGTAGGCCAGGGTAGTGAAGTACCCTTTATCTACCCCTTTGTTACCTTTGTCACAGTCTGAAATAAAAACCCCCGAGGTTTTAGTGACCTCTACCACTGACGTCGGTTCTTTAATTTTCTACGAATGAGGAACCTTCTTTTCAATACTGGTTGGATCTATCGTATAAGTTTTCGTCTCTGTAATGAAACGGTTGTTTACAGGCAGATCAGTTCCGATACCAAAAAGGACACCAGTACATACCTACACTTTCAACCTGACACTTCTTCCGACTCGCGGCTTGTTAACTACGAAAACTTGACACCACTACCTCTTCTGAGAACTCTCAGGGTACCTGACGTTCCTCTAGGTTGGTCAGGTAAGACTTCCTCTAGTCGGGACCCTAAAGAAACCTTCCTTACTACGATTTCGACTTTGAGGTCATGAAACCGGTGGAGTACGCTTCTTAACTGAGTGACCTTTTATGGGACTACGACGCCCCCTAACCCCCGTCCTCTTCTTCCCCTGTTGGCTCCTACTCTACCGACCTACCGTAGTGACTGAGCTACTTGAACTTAGACTCACTTGCAGCCCTCAACCACTACCTGTCCCTCCAGACCGTACGACACTAAGTACCTAACGTTTCTCAGTCTGTGCTGACTCACTGACTTGACTTGACTTGCTTCCGACATCTAGTAGCAGAGAAAGGACCGGTGTAGGGACTCTCTTCGTCTTACCCCTGTGGTTCGAACGAGTCTCCATAGGAAACAGGTGTGAGTAAGAGTCGGAATACCTACGGAGTATTTCGAAGACTTACTTTGACTGTGAACAGTTACTTAAAATAAGGGCAGTAAAGACATGAGTAAGGGTAAGAAGATCCTGGTTATGATTCTATCAATTGGTGTCAATACAAACCTACCCCTGTCCCTTTAATAAGGGAAAATCAAAATCTTTAAAAGGTGTCCATACATAACGAAATGTTAATTTTACAGTATCCATTCTATTTTCTAATGTACTTAAAATGTATTCCAAGACCCTCAATCTGTAAAGGATACACAAAATGTAGAATTTTTTCACTTAGGAACCTCGGAAGTCCTGTTAGGAATCTTGTTCAGTATTTCATTGTGTGGGCGGTGGGGTACATGGGTACCGGGAAACACTGAGTATGTTAAAGAGAAGAGGTTTTATTGACCTCTTCAAGAGTAGAAGTGATTAAGAGGTAGGAGTCAATGAGACTTCCGGGGACTAATTCTCAAATAGAAGGTCCTTTACTGAACTAGGGATGGAACCAAGGGTGAGGGGAGTTGGGGGTACATGGGAATGGACTTTAGGACATGTAAAGTCGTTGAGTAGATTACCAGGAAGGTTGAGGGGGTACACTTGTAGAGAAGGTCCTATACCTAACTTCTGGTGCCTTAATTTTAAAAATTAAATATGACAAAAGGTTTCTCGTCGTAGAGAGAGAGAGAAAGAGAGAATAATGGTACACAATTAAACTGATCCTACATAAACCTTTCTCCGGTAACAGTACTACGACAGAGACAAACCGGGTAGAGAGAACTACGGTGTGGAGACGAGATTAACGAGGTAAGTATGACACTTAAAGGGTTAGAAGGGAATCCTTTCGAGGAACCTTAAAGTCTTCTCGTCGTACTACGGTCTAACATATCTAACCTTGTACAAGTTAAGCACTCTAAGTTGACCGTTATAATTTCTTAATTAATATTACTTTTACGTTTCTTTGTCTTAGAAGTCACTTAAGGTAGACCCTTGTCAGAAAAGAATCCGGAGTACACCAAAAAAATTAGGTTGAATCGGAGGATAAAAGAACAAAGAAGTACATTACACTTTATTAGCTTGTGAGACTCTATAACCTGGAATTAAAAACTATCTCCGATAGTAGTCTAAAGTTTAACAAGCGTTTTGTTAAATAATGGGGGTTTTCCACCGATGTATAGGTCGAACATAAGGTTTACATGTACTTAAAAAAAGGGGGTTCCCGGACTGAATATAAGATTGATGAGACTCTACAATAACGTATGTATATTTTCCTGACTGAGTTATCCTGTGACGACTTCTAAATGTGTAGAAAATAACTCAATTTTGTCGATAATTAGATCCACCCTTCTTAGATAAAGGTAAAAGGTGTCACTTCCCTCTTCTTCTTTCTGATACCGTAAGTACGGGACGGTTTGTTTTAAGAAACGACAAATGGACCTACTAAAAAATCCATGTAACTGAGTAGAGAGTACAAATCTTTGTTACTACTTCAACAACGGTCCTTTTGTCGAAGACACACAGTATATACCTAATCGGAGGAGGAACGGGACGTTCAAGTGACAGTTAGTAAAATTACAGGGTCAGATTGTATGTAAAACGTCACATATAAAACCACAGTTGAGTGTTATACCGTCTTATTTCTTTTTTCACTGTTCCCTTAACTATAGGTCAAGTGTAGTCCGTATATTTGTATACCAGTTCACTTGTTTAATTATTTAGATTACGTTTTTATTCACTTGTGTAATGAATGTAATCATTAAACCTATGCCGTATGTTCTCTTATCTTTGTTGTCGATTTTTTGTTGACCAATTCCATTATTAAAGTAACAGAACGGACCGTTTAGGGTACCTGTCTCCTCGGACCACCCGACGGCAGGTACCCGAGCGCTTCTCAGCCTGTGCTGACTCACTGAAGTGAAAGTGCAAAGTGAAAGTACGTAACCTCTTTCTTTACCGTTGGGTGAGGTCACAAGAACGGACCTCTTAGGGCCCCCACCGTCTCGGACCACCCGACGACAGATACCCCAGCGTGTCTCAACCTGTACTGACTTCACTGAATCGTCGTCGTCGTCGTCATATACTTTGTCGTCAGAGTATTTTAATAGTATAGAGAAGATGATACTTTTTTTAGTATAAAGTCTTATCTTCTAAACGAGTTTTACATAGCCGAAATATCAAAACCACTAAATTCTTTTCTTTCCTTACCTTTACTTCATGGTTTTTAGACGTAAACAACAAACCTTACGTCTGACCCATATATAAACGTATGTTTGTCGTTATTTACACCTGTGGTTTATATCCTATCTACTGTTTAGACTGGGACCTCTCCCCTGAACCCAGTGGGGAAGAGACGTCATATGTTACTTAAGGAAGACAAAAACGATCGAGTTATTCGGGAGGGAGGGATGTTGTGACTAGGAACTAACTTAACCATGGTATCCTACAGTGAAACATCGAATTACTTCCGTGATCCAAAATTAAAATATTACTATTACTAGTAATAATAATAGTAACAGTAACTTGTTCTCGATATGGAATCGTGTCTAATTTTAAGTTTATGAATTTACGTACTTATCAATTTTCACCGTCGTAACTCTAGAATGAGTTCCAGGGTATACATTATAAAACGAGAGGTCTAATAGTTTCTTGATGTTGTCTGTTTAATAACTATAATAAGTATTTACTCTTATCATGTATTGTCGATATAGATCTATTTGGTTTTATATTCCCCCTCACAATTTCTTTGTAAGAACTTTGTAATAAATTTTATTATATTGTATAAATTTGTAAGATTCTTTTGTATTTAAGTCGTCAAAAACAGTAGGTTTTAAAAAACAAAGAAACGTAGAGAGGTTTACTTCGGATAAGATCCTCAATAGAGAAACCTCTCTCTGTCTCTTACCTCTTCTTAGCTACGATACGTTCTTTTGGTTCGTTACCGTTCTTGCGTATACGGACGATATAAAGACACAAAAGACGGTATAAAGAGAAAAGTGTTAATTTCACGTTTAGAAGTTATATTCTTTTGTACGTGTACTCTTTACTGGCATGTGTTTAAAAGGTAATACCTCTCTAGGACACAGAAAAAGACTCGAAGTTTTTTACAAAACTAATAATTTTTTCTTTTCTGTCAGATCAGAGTCGAGTGTTCTTGTACCTAAATTTGTCCCTTCTAAATTTCAGTTTCTTTTTTCAATTCCCGGTACCCTACCTGTGCATGTATGACGATATAAATTTTACCTAGTGGTTGTTCCTTGATGCCATATCGCGTCCCTCGAGACGAGTCACAACACACCGTCGGACCTACCCTCCCCTCAAACCCCTTCTTTCCTGTGTACCTATACACACCGAGTCAGAGAAGCGACAAATGAACTTTGATGGTGTCGTAACAATCAGCAGATATTGGGTTTTGTTTTGTTTTTCGAATTTCAAACCCCTCTTTTTCAATTTCTTAGTAGTTCCATTATTTCGAACGTCTCCACCGTAAGTCTATAAGAATAAAGGTTAAATAAGACCTTTTAAGAAACTATACTACGTGAATTTACTGTTAGTTAATTGGTCTCGTAGAGTTTTATATACCCGACTTACGGAGGTTATACATACAATCCAGAGCTATATAACTCTAATTTGCTCGAGATCACAAGAACGGACCTCTTAGGGTCCCTGGCCCCTCGGGCCACCCGGTAGATACCCCAGCGTGTCTCAGCCTGTGCTGACTTCACTGAATCGTCGGCATCATAATGGGATAAGAACCGGACCTTTTAAGGTACCTGTTCCTCGGACCACTTGATGGTAGGTACTATTCTACTCGTCAAATAAACCTCCCTCCTTACTGAAAAGTTTGTAACCAAGTAAGAAATAAATGATGGTACTTAGGAGAGTTCTACGCTACCGAAATTGATGAATCTGTGAATGTATACAGAGGTCACCAGAAATATAACAGTTGTCTACCTTAATGTGAAAAACAGTTTCCTTGTACAGAGATCAAGAAATTGTAACGATGTGGGGTCATTTGTTCCACTCTCTACCGTTTCGTTTTATTTTTGACAAAATGAATAGACAATATAGTTTAGATTTTAAATTCTACAGACTCTAAACAATCGTCTAAATCAATCACTACCCGTTGTGTTGTATATTTCTCTAATGGTTGTCCTGTCTGACCTACTGTTTAATATAGAAACCTCCCCTCTAGCAGTCGGAGGATTGGGGGTTGTGACGAGACGGTATTCCATCGATCAATAGAACCATTACCGTTTTCTTTAACCACCCTCTATTGAATCTTTGAAAGTAGATTAAGACCTCGAATAATTTAAATAAATGTAACCAGACTTTCCGTTCTTTATTCTGGGATTAAAGTACCGTACTCCCATATGGTATACCGGTTATTTTAAAAGATTATTAGACGGTCGGTTTTCTGAAGACAGAAATAAAGGTAGTGAGATTCCGGGATTCCTGGTGTACACACCATTCTTTATCCCTTGTAATGGCAACGATTGTAAGGATCCCGTTTCAAACATTTTACGACCATGGTTGTGATTTATAACTTTTTGGTTTCTTACCTACAAGGTTAGTAAAATCAGTAATTCCAATTTCACTCGTTATTTGACATAAATTTCTCAAATCTCTTAAACCTTAGTTCTTTGGTTGTAAGTATTCAATATAGAAAGAAAAAAAACAAGTCACGAGTCATGACGAGAAATATCAAAAGAATATTTTATAGATGAAACACAATATACTCTTTAACCAGTTACGTATGATTATACTACTTTATTTATTATGAAAGTTCTTTGAAAATTCGACTCAGTTTTAATCACAAAGAATCACTTGTAAGGCCTCTTCCGTTACCGTTGGGTGANTATTTGACATAAATTTCTCAAATCTCTTAAACCTTAGTTCTTTGGTTGTAAGTATTCAATATAGAAAGAAAAAAAACAAGTCACGAGTCATGACGAGAAATATCAAAAGAATATTTTATAGATGAAACACAATATACTCTTTAACCAGTTACGTATGATTATACTACTTTATTTATTATGAAAGTTCTTTGAAAGTTCGACTCAGTTTTAATCACAAAGAATCACTTGTAAGGCCTCTTCCGTTACCGTTGGGTGAGGTCATCGAGAACGGACCTTTTAGGGTACCTGCCTCCTCGGACCATCCGACGTCAGGTACCCCAGCGATCCTCAGTCTGTGCTGACTCGCTGAAGTGAAAGTGAAAAGTGAAACTACGTAACCTCTTCCTTTACCGTTGGGTGAGGTCGCAAGAACGGACCTCTTAAGGTCCTGCCCCCTCGGACCACCCGACGGTAAATACCCCAGCGTGTCTCAGCCTGTGCTGACTTCACTGAATCGTCATCGTCATCGTGACTTGTAAGGTAATGAGGGGTAGGTAAAATAGTTTATTCTGGACAAGTCAATATTAATCAAGAACCCCTGAGACAGGAGAAATAAAAAAAAAAAAATTTAATTTTCGGGAATTTTCACACGATAAACGGGTATTCCAGATTGACCGAATTTGTCTATCGCGGAATGATAAAAGGTTATATGTCATTTTTATGGTATTTCAAAACGTTAATCACTTTTTTCATTTTTTGAGTCGTTCTTCAGGTCAAAAAGGAGAGTTGATAGGTAATTACTTCCAAAGTTGTAATTAACGGAAAGTACTTTTTAAGAAATTTTGGGAAAGAATTGTAAGGTATATTTTAGTTTAATCGGAGATTCGAAACCTTGTTAGAGATATTAAGACAACACCTGAGGAAACAAGTAATAAACCTACACTCTAATTCATTACTTGCGTACGGAAAGTCTATGAGACCTCATGACTGAAATTTAAATCCCCGTAATAATGACTTAAGAAAATAAGTTCAGAAGAGACTTTACCCAGTATAATCTGTCTTAGGATAATGGTACTCGTGACTAATTTTTTTTTTTTTTTCTTTTCTTTTTTTGGAGACGGTATATTGTCCTGATTACAAGTACGGGGGTTTCAGAATGGATACCGTTGTCACGAAAACAAGTATGAACAAGGACGTTCCTACTCCAGGATGACACACATTCCATGAATCAGTGGATCATGAGAAGAACGAGACCTGTTCCCAAGTATGGGAGTGGATACTGAATTGAGAAGTACTCAGGAACCCATTCAATGACTAACTCAATACATGAAGAGGAGGATTTTCACCTCTTTTGCTGTCTCATTGGAGTAAGTCAATGTATACTCCGTTCCGTTCGTCTCATGAATTGTGTCACTTTCCGGGAGAGGATGGATAACGCTCTTTCCGTTCTATTACAAATCTAAGTTTTACGGATGACAGTTCATCCTCTCTTTATTACACATAGTCACAGATGTTACTTCCATCACAGTGACACCCAGAATTTATTATAGGTCTTCCCCACGGTCTTCCCAATTTTATCTCTCTTCCTATACTCCCTTTTACGAAAGACGACCTATCAACGACAGTTGAAGTTTAACCGGTGAACGGAAACCGGGAACGATAGATGGAGATGTTCCTAATTTAGTCCACGACGACGTTGACGACTAAAAGTTGTGGGGACTTTCTTCAAGTCCTACCTCTCGTCTTTACTCCGTGAGACACGACCTCCCGTTTTGACCGTCTTGGCCAGAAGTCTATCTATAAAAGTCCTCGGCTACAATACTTGGGTTAAGAGTATAAAGGGGGGTAGATCTTTTCGTGATTTTAGGGAGTACCACTGCTGACGAGGAATACTTATCGTCTTTCGAAGTATTCTGACTTTCTTTGGAAGACGTTTTTTTTTATACACGAACTAACGTACATAAGGGGACAGTGGTTTTAGTGTATATAAAACTGTAAACGGGGATGCAGACACCTCGTCAAAGAGTCCCGATAGACTTTACGACAGAGGACCCACTATCAGGAGTAAAACAGGGTTGATTTGGAACCAAGTGTTGAGAGGACGACACGTTAAAAATTCAGTTGTAACACTTATTAAAGTGTAGTTCTTTCTCCGATCCGAAAGGTACTTTCAGGTTGTTGACAACGGTAACTCTTCACCTACTCAACTTCAACGTGGTCTAAACTTGAAAAGGATTATCCCAAATTCTCTTATCTGAAACTCTATTTGTTCCTAAACTTAAGGACAAGAGAGTAAAGTCAAGTCAGTGAGTCAGTACAGACTGAGAAACGTTGGGATGCCTGACGTCGTGTGGTCCAAAGGGACAGGTAATGGTTGAGGTTGAGAAAAAGAGACGACCCAACAATTAAATTAGAGAGATTTGAAGTCAGTACATACCTACACTCTCAACCTGACACTTCTTTCGACTCGCGGCTTCTTAACTACGGAAAGTTGACACCACAACCTCTTCTGAGAACTGTCAGGGAACCTGACGTTCCTCTAGGTTGGTCAGGTAAGATTTCCTCTAGTCGGGACCCTAAAGAAACCTCCCTTACTACGACTTCGACTTTGAGGTTATGAAACCGGTGGAGTACGTTTCTCAACTGAGTAACCTTTTCTGAGACTACGATCCTCCCTAACCCCCGTCCTCCTCTTCCCCTACTGTCTCCTACTCTACCGACCTACCGTAGTGACTTAGCTACCTACACTCAGACTCACTTGAGACCCTCAACCACTATCTGTCCCTCCGGACCGTACGACGCTAAGTACTCCAGCGTTTCTCAACCTGTGCTGACTCACTGACTTGACTTGATTTGACTTGACTTCGGATCCAAAAGAGTAACCCTTTACCTTTGTAATTATAGTCAAGGAGGTCTAAAGAGGTTCAAAAACTTAATTGATTCTATTAAGTACATGTAAAATTGGAAACCGGACCGTGTAAGAATTATTAGCAATAGGTCATTTTCACTCTTCTTGTGTTCTTTCAATCTGAAAGCATAAACACTTTGAAGTAAAACTATATAATAAAACTGATAATTGATTTTACACAGACTCTTATATTGTTTTATGATACAACGGTTTTTTTTTTTTTTTTTGTTTACTCTTAAATTGTATACAATGCCATAATAATTGATTTCATGTCCAAAAGAAGTTTAAGGTATTTTAAAATACGATGACAGGTAATAAACAGAAGTACGGAATAAGTTCTAAGGTGTAACATAAATTAACATAACTCGTCGAAGTCGACGTACATTGTTTAAGACCATTTAAGAGAAGAGTAAAAATAAGATAATGTTTATAAAAGATTAAAAGGAACAATACCGAAGAGTTATGTAGTAGTAAATTTGACCTGTAAATTGAAGGTTTATGTACCTCAAAAATTCATAGAAACTATAATTAAAGAGTAAATTTACGAAAGAAGAGACGTTAATGGAAAACACAAAAAAGTAAGAAGATTGAAATAAGTCCGAAAGTTACCGATTTAGTTTCTAGAGAAAACCATTTACAGTGTGGTGTAAACTTTTATACACCCAATAAAAGTTTATAGAACACAATAACTAGAGATTATATTAGTGTGCCTCTATTCTATTGTCTAAACCGTACTAAAGTTATGTAAATCTGGTACTTTTAAAAAATGAACTAGAATACACGGACCTGTACAAAGTCACAGAGGACCAAAATATCAGATACCATTGACTTATCTTACACATAAGACAACAACAAACTTTTGACATATTTAGAACTAATACAACTTAACCAAGTGTCTTAAAAAGTCCAGATGATATAGGAAGTTGAAGAGACATATAAGTAAGACAATTAAAAACTCTCGAACTATAACTTTGAGGTTGATTTTGAGTTAAATAAATGAATTTTTTAACGTTATATATCACCTTGATGTACATGTAAACAAGAAATAAAAGATTCACAATAGTATAAAAGTATTAATTTTTTCATTCTATTGTTTTATTTTAGACAGAATATTTCCAGAAAGTAAGTATATAGTGGTTAGTGTTTTTGTTTATATTATTCTGAGGAAGTTTAAAAATAAGGAAGGGGGTCGGAGAGAGAGCCTAAGTCACTTTCACTTCGGCGAGTCAGCACAGGCTGAGAAACACTGGGGCACCTGACATCGGGTGGTCCGAGGAGGCAGGTACCCTAAGAGGTCCGTTCTTATGACCTCACGCAACGGTAAAGGAAGAGGTCCCCCAGAAGGGTTGGGTCCCTAGTTTGGGACTAACGTCCGTCCACGAAATTGGAGACTCGGTGGTCCCTTCGTCCTAGGTATAATTATTGTGTAGACGGACAAATAGAACGTCAATGTAATGAATACAAGTTTTGGTTTATTGAGGTCCTGAACGTACCACCAGGTCACCAATTCTAGTGGAAAATTACGTCCGTCGTGTACAAACGGGTGTACGGGGTTGATCTCTTAGGTACATGGTGGTTCCTTTCTTGCTAGGGTGGGTGTACGGTCGTTGATTCCGGCTTGTGTCGGTTTATTTATTTATAGAATTTTTTTATGGTTTTGTTGATACGTGTTCAAAATATCTTTTCCAGAGGAAATGGTAGTAGTTGATAAAAGAAAGACGTAAAAGACAGATATAATTACGGAAGTAAAGGAATACGTCGAAACGTCAATAAGGGTTTAAGTGGATTGGAAGGGATGGTACATACCGGAGAGTGACTACTCTGGACTCTTTACAGAAACTCCAAGGAGATAGAGTAAGCAGAGAGAAAGGTATCGAGATCAAAAGTGTCAGAGAGTGGTGCTCATGTCGTCACTATGTGACTATGTGTGGGAAGGACATCCAGAGAAGGGACGAGCTTAGGGGTAGTGGATTTGAGCAAGAGATTTTATGTTCAACTCAGTAGACGAAGGTCAGGGAGATCTTAATTTTCTTTTAAAGAGTCATGTATGTCATAAAATACTAAGGTCTAATGGAAAGGTCGAAGTAAAGGACTATTTAATTCGGGAAGAGGAACCGTTGTATCAATAATTGCGATGTGAGTTGTTCGGTGGATGTGACTAGTAATGGTACGTCAAAAATAAAGGAGGAGTACGAAGTCCTATATCAAGTTTACAATGTAAGAGGGATCTGTTAGGAAGAGTGGGTCGTAATTTCTGCTTAAGGAGGAAACCCAGGTAGTGATGCACTGGGAGACTTAAAATCAATTGAGAAGGTATTTTACCTTTATTTACTATGAACAAGTCTTTCTCCTGTCATACTCTTGGTTTACCTTGTTACAAATAAGTTATGACCTTATAATATTTAGTTATATCTTGATCACGATCCGTTCCTCGGTTCTTGAAATATCTATAATAGAGTAAGTTAGGAATTTATAATTCGTCTATGGTGTTCACTCCCGCATACAAGGATTATCTTTTTTTCTTATCCTCCTTTTTCTGGTTTTTTTGGAAAGAGTAAGTATAGTAGAAAGTAAAGACAATATTGTGAAATGAGAAGAGTTTTAACAACGGTATGTATAGTGAGAAAACTAGGGAAAAGATTTTTAATGTGAAATAGGATTGAATTGTTGTGAATTAATGAGTTGTAGTCGAACAGGTGAGATATCGTAATCTCCGACAATTGGTTTCTGGATTTTACTACATTTTATTCCAGCCCACAACCTCAGTGTAGACTTCCCAATTTGACGTAATTAATTAATACATTCAATTTGAAGGAGTCCTCGGAACACCGTTCCCTAGTTAAGTGTCTCGTGTTAAGTGTCTCATCCCCCTTTTATTTTTTTTTTATTTTCTTGGATTAATTAGTATTAATTGAGAAAGTCACTAGACTACTATTGTACCATCTTATTTTCACAATACTTATAAGAGTTTCTGGTAGTCCCATAGTGAACTTACGAAAGTTCTTATGTAGGTGTCTCTTGATATAAATTATAGGATAGGATACTATTTGGTATTCCCTTTTATCATAAAATTTTATTACACATATGTATATATCTATACACATATATATATATATATATAGTTATTGTGTTGTGGCATTTAGTTGGTGTGTATTTAAAATTTTATAACCCTTTTTTTATGTTTCTTATTATTTTATTTTATGACTTCCTTTTGTTTTCTTACGCAAATTGTGACCTGACTCTTCAATCGGAGAATCCGGGTTTTAATGTCTGAGTAAATTTGACGTAGTTATATGATATTCGTAAATGACTGGGAGGTGTTGCCTCAGATGATAAAAGGATTAATTTACATAAAATAGACGTATGGAACTTTATGTCAGAGACTGTTTTGTGTAAAAGAGGGATCAAAAACTATCTGTCGTTTAGATTTTATTAAGTTTCCTTTTTACACGAAACACCTTCATCGAATAAAGTAGAACCTCTGATTTACGTAAACGTCTTTCCTAATGTAAAACAAACCGTTAAATAAAATAACTGTTTTGTATAAAGTAGTGTATAAGGTAGTGTAAGTCATCTGTTTACGTACAACAGTTTATGGGATAAAGGAGGAAAACTACTTTTTGTGTATAAAAAGTCTAAGGTGAAAAAAAAAAAAAAAAAAATTACCACCTCAGGATGTCTGTTCGAGGTAAACGAGATTAAACCGGTCTCCACGGATCGAAACCTAAAATAGGTTCCATGTGCCAAAGAAGAAGGTTATATAATATTTAATTGGAGTATCCCTATAATTACAGGTAGAAGTGAGTATTTTCGTAGTTTTAAGTCAAATGTAACATTAGTAATACTATCCTAAGATAACAGATTTATATTTTGAGTTTACCAAGGGTATGTGAGTGGTCGATGATTTTACGTTAATGGGAAATGTTCCATTGTGTGTATGTTTCATTTATAAATTAGATTGGATAAACATATAGACAAATTACAACCATTAAGTTAATAACAGACAGGAAAGGTATAAACGGGAGTACGGACTATATGCATAATTTAATATTTATTCAAGAAACTCCAGTTCTTCGTCTAGACACATTAAACAAGACTCTCGTGAGCCGTGTCACGAAGTACTTTTGTGTACGACCTATTTAAGTCCCAACACCGTGTTATCATTACTGGAAAGGGTCGGTTTTTAGAAAAAAACGGTCTTTTAAAACGGAAAAAATTACCGTTGTCATACATACCAGTCATGACATTTTTACAGTTTCCTACGTCTCTGGTTGTCAGAACTGTGTACAGGAGGTCAAATGTTAAATTATCCTTCTCATCCATACTTCTATTTATTAACGTCATGTCTGACCGGGTCCTTTTTACCGTAAAAACAACCCAGGTGTGTGTTATGTTTCCGTTCTTCCTGACTATGACCGTGTGACCTCCGTTTACCCTACAAACTCTTTAACTGTACTCATCCCACAATTATAATTTACAGTTAAACGTTCACTTATGTTATCTCTTTCCCTAAGGTCCTTTCCTTTTAACATGTTACTATGTCTCCTTTCTTCACACACTTATTTGGGTAATAAGACAGTTATCTCATCTATCCCATTTCATACTCCCATCCCATTTCATGGGATGGAAATGTCACCCCATTTCATACTCCATCTGGATGTCCTCCACCTTGACTTCCAACTGTCCTGAGACTCCCCTAAATATACGGTTTCTCGAACTTTTTCAGTATCATTTAGAACTCCTTTAGTGACTAACAAGTTTGACCAGTCTAAACGTACTTCTCACCAACTGGATTCTCACATCTCCATTATTTCATGTTGGTGTTTAATCTTCGGACAACTTAATGAGGTTCTTTATACCTCTCTCATATTTGTTTCCATCGTCATTATACTAATTCCTCTTACGTTCCTAAGATCTCTATTGACGTACCTTTTATTTACGCTGTCGCATATTTACCGAGGGTAGATAATTTCCGTTTATCTTCCACTTCTTCACCTTCGTCACTGTCTAAAATAAACGATCCCGAGGTTTTAGTGACACGTCTCACTGACGTCGGTACTTTAATCTTCTACGGACAAGGAACCTACCTTTTAATATTGTTTTGATCTGTCACATAATTTTTTGTCTCTATAGTGAAACGGTTCTTTTCATGTATATCAGTTTCAGCACTAAAAAGGTCGTCAGTACATGTCTACATTCTCAACCTGACATTTCTTCCGACTCACGACTTCTTAACTACGAAAGTTTGGCACCGCGATCTTTTCTGAGAACTCTCAGGGAACCTGACGTTCCTCCAGTTTGATTAGTTAGGATTTCCTTTAGTTGAGACTTATAAACAACCTTCCTTACTACGACTTCGTCTTCAAGGTTGTGAAACCGGTGGACTAAGTTTCTCTACTGAGTAACCTTTTCTGGGACTACGACTCTTTCTAACTTCTGTTTTCCTCTTCCCCCGTCGTCTCCTACTCTACCAATGTATCGTAGTGGTTGAGTCACCTGTATTTGAGACCTTATATTACTTCCTGTCCCCTCGGACCACACGACGTCAGGTATCCCAACGTTTCTTAACCCATGGTAAATCACTGAAGGGACCACCGAGTCTACCATTTCGTAGACGTCCTCTGGGTCCAATCTAGGGACCCAACCCTTCTAGGAAACCTCTTCCTTTACCGTTGGGTGAGGTCATGAGAACGGACCTTTTAGGGTACCTGTCTCCTCGCACCATCCGATGTCAGGAACCCCAGTGTTTCTCGACCTGTGTTGTCTCACTGAAGTGAAAGTGAAATCACTGACTTGTTGTTGTTGTTTTTTATTTCACAACTCTTGATTTCACTAAAGATCCGAAGACGAGACTAATTTGTTTTAAACTTTTGATCTATAAATATTGAAAAATTCAAGGGACTTTTGTTAGGTATCTGTCTTACTCAAGTTCTTGGGAAGAGTTCAGAATAAGTTTTAAAGTGAATGGGTCATTAGGTTCAAGTGTATATATTACTCCCGAATACACGTTCCGACTAGTAGATTCGGTCTTGGATATTATAACATTTACATACCTAATGACTCTTATAAACACAAGGAGTCGAAGACTCTTAATTTTTTTTTAATAGATAGGTTCAAGTTCTAGATAATTTTTTACAAAATATTTATCTTTATCGTCACCTAATACTCAATTTCCTGAATCTAGGTACTACTCGAGAATAGATAGTATCCTAGAACTTGATCCTTAAGTTCTAGATCTATTAAATGAATTCTAAGAACCCTATACCCTGTCGGTAAAGAAAGAGTCTGAATTGAGTAACAGTATTACTCGTAGTTTATAGTATCAACAAATAGTTTATGTCTTTTCACTTTGGAAAGTCTATGTTCCGTTATTTTAGTATTGTATAATGTGATAATAATAACACATTCGAAACAGTTGAAAAAGTCATGGGCTCAGAACATTAAGATTACGATTACTGAAATAACCGGAAGACATCGTCATTAATAAAGACCGTCATGAACTACCTTCTCTAAAAATAGTGTGAAGTCTGAAGTAACCGATCTTTGGTAAAGTCGTGAAGGCTGAGAAAGTTGGGAGATAAGTTAGATAATGATTTGAGACAGTAAATAAAGAATCTCTAAAGAGATCTAAATAGGAAGTAAAATAGTAACACGGTGGACGGACAATGGGAGAATTAGATTGATTTATTGTAGAGTCGAGAAGTGAAAAGATCATCAACGGGTGAAGGGAGTCCAACCAGGTCAGTGGTATAACAACGATCTTATTGGAAGGTTGCTCCATAATTAGGTCTGTAAAAGGAGGGTCTCTAGAGATTCGGATAGGTTGTGGGAGGGGGTAGGTTGTGGAACGTGGTAGGAGAAGGAGTCGAAAAGAAGATTGACCAAACTAGAGGTAGGTGTGTCAGTACTTAAGAAAAGCATCAAGAGAGAGACGAGGGAACGAACGAAGGTGTAAGTTATAGAAGGGGAGGAGGAGACACGACGAATAGATTTAGAGTGTATGGGCTGGTTCGAATAATATTTTAAATAGAGGGGTGATTTGGAATCTTTCAGATTTTGGTGGGGTGAAGTCTCACTATGACAGACTTGAGTGTACGGTTTCGATCCGACTTGGTATATCGGGAATCTATGTAGTAAATGGGTTCGTCAATTCGTATCCTCGAGGTGTAGGAGAAGGAAGTGAATGATATATTTACGTAATAAAGTGGGGGAAACGAAATCAAGGGAGTAGTTGTTTCAGTCTTCACGTTGCCACGGTTTGAACCCCAGGACCACTCCCAATATATTTGTAATCCAGTGTTTTACGTCGTGTGTCGTTCGTTATTTACCCTTGAAAATAGCCAACTAATAATAATACTCAGTGTGTTTATCGTAAGGAAAATGACTAGAGACAAAACGAGTTTTGAAATAGTGTTTTACAATCGTTCTCACTTGGTTGTAAATCACCATATTTTATAGTATCAGAGACCCAGTTCTAAAACTTGTCCCGTACCCCCAACCTAACGAAGAAAAGGTACTACAGACGCCAGAGGTAACCCTTTTGACACCAGACCCCAGACTTTAGTGGAAGTGAATTCAGAATGAGAACCTAAGTTTACTGGATTGCCAACTTCAGTCTCGTAGGTGTGTCCCGGTGAAGTGCACCGTACTCCAGAGTGTCGTACCGTCGACCCAAGATTCTCACGTTCAAAGGTTTTCAGGGTCCACTTTCTAGGTCCACTTTAGATGGACTGGAAACGACTGGGTCGGAGTCTTCAGGTAACGAATGTTCACTCAGTAATTTTGGAAGGGATTAAGTCCCCTACCCTTTATCTGAACTGAAAAAAGACTTCCTCACCGTTCCGGTGTGACGTTTTCTCTTACACCCTATCCCCTATAGGGAGGACGGAGACAGAAACCTTTTATGTTAGAGGGTCGTTCCCTATGATACATTTTGAGTGATGAATAAATTCTGAGTCAAACCAGTATGTATTTATTATCATATTAGGACAGACCTTGTATCAACCACAAGGTATTAATTAATGACTTGTCCGTTTATTTGTTCAGGTGTAATCAAAATACAATCAGAAGAGGGAACTTAATCTGGTCTCCGTGGAACTTCCGTCCTTAATGTGGCATATAAAAAAGATATGTAGTTTGTTTCGGTTTTTTCAATGATCTTAATTCCATCTTATTAATAAGATAATACTAATGACACTTCTTATATTATATTTAGGACTTAAGTAATTGTAATTTAAAATCTTCCAATAGATTTTAAAATTCGTTCCTCTCTATTAGAGACATCAAACCAATGTCCCAGCTATTTAAAGTCAATAAAAATAAAAGGACCCTAGTATATAAATTTTTTACTACGTTGACTATGGATTTGTATACAGAGGTCTTGAAGTCGTAATGAAAAGAGTTATATTTGATTAATTTCTACTTATTGACATTAATGACGGAAAAATTAGGAAAGGAAAAGCACAACTTAAACACAGTGGAACATCATAAATCTAGCACAAGATAAACGAGACTAAGTCTAAGACTCAGTAGTTTTACAAACTTTATCCAGACTTTTATCGGACTTAATTAAGAGACCTACCGACAAATATTGTCTATATGTTCCCTTCGTAAAATATTAAAATTTCCTTTTGAGTGAAACAACGGTTTTTTTTTTGTGTGACTCTTCAACTAAGAGTCCGTGGTACATACAATACTCTTACACCGTCCTCGTTCCCTCTGTCGTTCTTTCTTTCTATAAAAGGAATGTACCTCTTTTTCTTTTTATAAGATAATTTCGTTGTCCTTGTCTCAGAAGTTTCGTAAATAATTCTATTAAAACTTTCTGGGAGAGTCAAAAGGTTTTACACCGGAGTTCTTTTCATTTTCGAGAGATAGTCGTTCCTGTCTTTACCACTGAAACCTCCGGTAATGTTGACTGAATACCATTGACCTTTGTCCCTTGTCACACGAGGTCCACTTTTGCCTCTCACAGAACTCTGGTCTTCTCTGTGTCGTAGTGACACAGTATGGACGAAGTACGGGTCCATAGTGACCTTAGGTTTGTCGTCCTCGGTTAGTGTGTGGTAGAGATTGACACGGACGGGGAAAAGGTCAAAGACGATCTACTGGTCTCCGGTTTGTGACAGTAAGCGAGTTTACGAGACAGATTATCGACATTAATTTTGGGAGATTAACGGTCTTTGGGTCACACACCCTTGAACCGACCTTTACATGTGTTCTCTTTCGTGTTCCGGTAGAAATGGACCCCTTTACACTACCCGTACAAAATTTACCGACCTACCTTCTGGAAGTCATACGTCCACACTCCCCCACCTTCCGACGTACGTCCAAAACCGGTGTTGGTAACCGTTTCCACTTCCATGACCTCCCACTTCTTTACACCCCTTTAGACGGTATACCAAGTCGGTTTCTTGTTCTGTCGTCCCAAGTGGGACTCAACCAGTGGGCGGGAACTCCGTCGAAAACCATCCAGTAGTGGATGTCGTAGAGAGGACTTTCGACGACTTTACTTCTCGGGGTGACGTCTTTTGGGTAAGTGGAGATGAGAAAAAAAATTTAAAGAAAACACTGTCTCGATGTCTCCATCAGTAAAGATACGAAGTTTTCACATACTCCAAAGATAACCATACTAATACGATATGTAGACAGTGTCCACAGTTATATTAGTAATAATGAAGACATTATTTTGTTATTGTTGATATAATCATATTATTGTCGGTGTTAATTGTGGATCGTCGTGCGAACTATGAAGGGTTCGTGACACTTCTCTTCATTTTCAGCGAGTCAGCACAGGCTGAGAAACGCTGGGGTGTCTGATATGTCAGGGACCTTAAAAGGTCCAGTCTTATGAGACCTCGTCCATCGGTAAGGAAAGAGGTCCCCTAGAAGGGTTGGGTCCCTGACTCGGGTCCAGAGGACGTGACATCCGTCTAGGAAATGGACGACTCGGTGGTCCCTTCGGGGTGGTTCGTGACATGTTTCACCATATCTCCCTGACAGAGTGGGTTCTGGGTGTTGTTGGGATTTTCCAGTATGAGAACATGGAGAGTATAATGTTTATTCTTTGTCTCTCCTGTCCCGCAAGGGACCCCCAGGTTGCCAATTCTTAGGTGGAACGTCACTTCGCCTACACCCAAGATAGGGACCAGTCCCTTGATTTTAGGGTATACGACGTCTCGTTGATTCGAGTGGCGTGTTGATGACTCGAACACGTGGTGTTGATCTCTCAGACCCGTGACGTGGTTTTCTAAAGTGTACTGCGTTGATTCTGGAGTACGTCGGTTTTATGTGTGTCTGCATATAACAACAACAAGTCAGTGACTTAACACAGACTGAGAAACACTAGGATATCTGACATCGGACGGTCCGAAGAGTCAGGTACCCTAAAAGGTCCGTTCTTATGACCTCACACAACGGTACGGGAGGAGGTTCCCTAGATCTCCTAGGGTTTGGTCCCTAGTTTGGGTCTAGAGGACGTGACTTCCACCTAAGAAATGGAAGACTTGGTGGTCCCTTCGGGTTCTTATGACCTCACCGATCGGATAGGGAAGAGGTCCTCTTGAAGGGCTGGTTCCTTAGCTTGGACCTAGAGGACGTAACGTCCACCTAAGAAATGATCGATTCGGTCCCTTCGGGTATATGTATGTATATGGTGTGTGTGTCTGTATTTTCCATTGTTTCTCCGGTCCATTGACCTCGTTCACTACCATCTCGACCCCCATGTTTCGGTTGACCAGTCCCAGGTGTAGGGTGTGAGAAATGAGAATTTTCTAAAACATAATTACTTCCGTTTTCCGTATAAAAACTGTTACCTTAGATAGTGTGTCTGTAAAGTCTTTTCCGGATTTCTTCGTCTAGGAACCGGGGACCCCGGACTGATCACAATCAAAGCGTCAACACAGGTTGAAAAGCACTGGGGTTCCTGACATCGGACGGTCCGAGAAGACGAGTTCTCTGAGGCGTCCGTTCTTATGATCTCATATATCGGTAAGGGAAGAGGTCCCCTAGAAGGACTGGGTCCTTAACTTGGGTCCAGAAGACTTAACGTCCGTCTAAAAAATGGTAGACTCGGTCATCCCTTCAGGACGATACCTGGTCCTCAGATAACGTTGTCCGAGGATACACTACGAGACCCGAAGGACCCATCGAGTTTGTCATTTCTTAGACGGACGTTACGTCCTCTGTTAGGGACCTAACCCTTCTAGGGGACCTCTTCCTGTATCGTTGGGTGAGGTCATAAGAACGACCCTCTTAAGGTACCTGTCTCGTCGGACCTCCCGATGTCAGGTGCCCCAGTGTTTCTCAGTCTGTGTTGACTCGTTCATTGTGAAAGTGATAGTACAGTACGATTACGTCTTCTCGGTGTATCTGTACCCATCTCTCGGTCGTCGTGCTCACTGAGGTGAATCGACTAAGTCTTATCTTTTTCGGTATGAATAATTGTATTACAACAAAAGTTAGTAGTGTAGTGAAACCAAGTATAGAAACCTACCTTATTGAAAGGGTCCTCATACCTTTGACTCAGATTCTTTGTTACGCGAAATCTGTATTACGAAGATTTGACTGGTAAGGGAGGAATTCCGCAAAAAGAAAAAGAGTCATACAAAAGTTCAAAAGAGAAAAGTAGAGTTTATTTCAGAGTCAACCCAAGATTATACGTAAATTGTCGACAATTATCGAAGAAATTATTCTTTTGTCCGTCTTTGTTACCCCTCCTGGGAGAGCCTCTCTCTACTCTCGGTCCGACCTTATTGGTTACCCACTCCTCGACCGACTACGAAACAGTCCCATTTACCGGGTGAGTGCATTCGTTCGTGTTTAGAGTTTAAAGTTACGAAAACTTAATTATATTTATAATTAAAATTTCTCCACATTCTGAAGGACTGGTAGGTTTTCGTCGAGACAAAATAATAATTATGTATTTACCTTTTGGGGTCAATCTTTGTTCTTCGTTTCTGTATTCACTAATAGACTAATCTTGGTGAGAGAAGACAATTGTGTAGTAAACACCCTGAACATGAATTTACATTACCCCAGGTAGTCTAGTTTATGAGAGTCAAGATTTACAATAAATAGTACTAAGAACGATTTACAAAATTTTTATTACGTGACCTCGTCTTTATTATCGGATTCCATTGAGATACAAGTTAAGGGTCTACTACTGGTACATTTTTTCATTATATAAAATCGTATTAACCAAAAGAACCTTATCTTAAGATACTGATTCTATTGAAATTTTCTTCTTTTTTCTTTTTTTTAACCGTACTCTAATAAAGATACTATTCATTATAGTAACCTTATAATAACAGTGACGTCGGTGTTGTCCTTGTTTTTAATCTTTATTAAATGTGTTTCTTCTGAGAGGTACTGTTTTGTTCATTAGTGGACCTCTTCGTTCTTTTATCCTCATTAGGACCTGATATGAATAGCTCGTGAATAACATACGGTCCGTAAAGAGATTCAAACAGTAGACTTTTAGTACCTTTCCTTTTCATGTATGGTACTTTTTCTTGAAATTCTTACCCAGAAAAATAGGGGGGGTTATTTACAGTTTCTACCCCGAACGAAATCTTTATTTAGGTTGAGATGAATCCTCATTTGTATATTTAGAAGTCGTAGCAACAGAACGACGGTTTTTCATGATAGATTAAGTGACTACCACCTAGAATTTGTGTACCTTTACGCTTGCTGCCTAACACTGATTACGTGTTTATGTGTTTTACCTAGTATTGATAGCGGTAAAGAATGCATACGATGGGCGTCCACTTACGGTTTCTACTACGTTTCGAAGGTGTAGACTGGTGGGGACACAACTATTAATATAAGGTCCTCGTTTCACTCCGTCCTTCCTGGTGTGTGGAAGAAATAGGTAATTGTCGTACAATGTAATTGGAAACTTATAAATGGAACTGCGGTTAATTTATAAACACTACCGTCGTACCTATTCCTTGTTTTAGAACCGACTCCGGGGTGAACGGGAACAAAAGAGACGTTAAGATACATTTATTGTGGGACTTAAAAATTGTGTAGTTGGGTTTGTCTTGTGTAAGTTAGTTTAGTAGAAATGTTATTCGTTTAGGACGTCTAGGTAATGGAGTCATCCGGTGTCCTGATCGTGTTCGTTTGTGGGTGTTAGCTGTTCGGTTAAGGAACTCGTAAACTGAAAGAGTTTTTTTTTTTTTTTTTTTTTTTTTTCCGTAATCCATCGTAAATCTACCTACTGTTCCGTCGTCTGTCACTTCAGACTTGGGCCGTCTTTCCGTAGGTCACAAGAGACCTCACACATTCGGAAGTACTGACCGACTCATCTAGTGTCTGTTTTTGTTGAGTCACGTTCTATTTCTCTTTTTGGTTTATCAAAGTCATCAAAATGGTTTGATTACGACGTTCCACAAACCCGGTCCAGATATATACAACGTATTCTGAAAGGAAAATTTTTAATATTCCAAAGTAACTTCATCTTAACTGGATGGAGAGGAAAGACATAATAATAGTACTAGTAAAAAAGATTTAGTAACTCATATAATTAAGAGTAATGATGGTATATCCAGAGAAATGGGGAACTGATCTATGGTACTTATCTTTGAGTCACACCTCATCGACTCTTTGTGACAGTCACAAGTCTCTTGTGTCTAGACAGACCTTACCTAATTAGTGCTCGAAACCCTAAATATTTTACGCTCCTACACGTGACTCTGAACATTCCGAATATCTTAAACCTGTTCACCTCCTCTCTGGTTTTAGAGTGTTCCGTCGTTGGAACTTTGTTTCACGGACTCTTTCAGACTTTCTCTTTCTAGTCTTGTATTCTAGACGCCATTCTTTTATTGACCCCGGTCTTTTTTTTCCCTTACCACTAAGAACTATTCAGAATACTAAGTCCCCTCTCTTGAGTCTTGCGTGTAGTCTATAGTTGTTCCTTCACTTTGGGGACACTTAAAAAAGTTGTAACTAGAAAAATTTCATTTAGTCTTTCCTGGTATTCCCTTCAAAGAACCTTGACTTTATGGGACATAGAAGAAAACCTACCACCACCAATATGTCATCAATGCAAGTTGACAACGTTTTGAGATAGACGTGTGAATTCTAGATAAGTAAAGTAACATACTTAAACTAAACAATTAAAATAACAATAAAACTGGTGTAAAAAATTTATTTTAATTTGTTATCACCCCCCCCCCCTTCCAATCTATGAACGAGTAAATTTAAGGAGGTCCCCGTGGGACTAAGTGAATTATTTTATTTGGGGTTTGAAAATTTATATCTAAAATTTGACTATTTTAGAGTGTCCTAGAAGGGGATGGATGTCGAGATAGAAGTGAAGCTCCGTGAGAATTAACGAAGTGAAAGAGGACAGTTTAAGAGAAGTCAACACAAAGTAATTAGTCTTTTGGGTACGGTCAGAGACACGAAGATTCAGAGACACGGAGGATCTTACAAGAACGGGGTTGATGAGGAGTCGTTTCGACGGTTACTAAAGAAAGACATTCTACCGAAAGGATTTAACGATGGAGTAATAGGATAATTAAAGTAGTATTTTAAAGAGTATTAGATATAGTTGCACCGAATGAATATACGAATTAATGACAGTAGACAGAGAAGATGATCTTTCACTTCCCTTTCACTTTCAGCGAGTCAGCACAGGCTGAGAAACGTTGGGGTACCTGATACCTTAAGAGGTCCGGTGTTATGACCTCACCCATCGGAAAGGGAAGAGGTCACCTAGAAGGGTTGTGTCCTTAGTTTGGTCCCAGAGGACGTAATGTCCGTCTAAGAAATGGTTGACTCGATAGTCCCTTCGGGGTTCATTCGAGACACTAACTTCCCTCCACCGGTAAAGGTGTTTCAGGTCGATTCTGGACCGTATATTGTCTACGAGTCATTTGTCATCAAACTTTTTGACTGTATATATTACATGGAAAAACTTTGGCCATGGGGATAATGTAATCTTGAAGGTCCCGTGGTACGAGAGTAGTAGAGACGTAGAGACACTGCTTTGAATCATGGACCGTGTATAATCTTCGGGTACTTTACAAACAACTTAGATATATATCCAAGTTATTGTGTCGAAGTGACCATATAAGGTTCTTATAAAGTAAAACGTCTTTTAAAAGTAAAAGGAGGAATCTTTATGTGTCTGAATGGATTAAAATTTAGTATCTTCGACTCCAAATGTTCCTGATAGGATCGGACAACTAATCTAAACCGAAGGACTGAGTTTCACTATTCTTTTGGTTGGTCATCACTTAAATGGGTCGAGAAGAGGACCTTTGGGTAAGTTCATCGTGTTAGAAATTACCTTGGTAAAGTTTTGCTAGACAAAACTTCTGTAAAACACTAAGTGAGAGTTACCTGACATAGTTGCATAGATTTTTGAATCACTGTTTACTACTTCGGAGCACAAACTACAGAAACCAACCTTAATATTTCTCGTTACTTTTTCAAAATTCAATGACTAAGTGTGTTGTAGTACCCACTTAGAGGAGGGTGACTTACTTCCTTTGGTCCAGGGTGTGTGGGGTTTCATTATACATAACTGACTAAGGTAAGTATGTTTTAAGATCTTTTAAATTTGTATCTGTCACTGTCACCAAAGGACCTTTACCTCCACCTCCATCCCACCTAATGTTTCTCCGTGTTCTTTTCGAAATTCCACTACCTTAATTAACACTACTACCGAAGAACTCTCATATGGATACAATTTTGGGAAGTTTAATATGTGCGAGTATCCACGTGAAACGTGCAGTTAACATGGGGTTATTTCAACATTATATATTTTATCCTTCAGAAGTAAAACCTACTGCAAATTTTGAAATTTGTACGGTAATTGAATCATCGTAAAAATAAAAACGTTAATGATCACACGATAATCGAACGGTGTCGTGTGACGGAGGAGGGACGGTGCACGAGTAAGAATAAGTGGGAGACTTCGAGTCGAGGTCGCAGTGATAAGGGATGAGAGTTCTTGTATAGTCTTTCGTGAAGAGTAGTAGGTGACCCAGTCACTCGTTAGAGAACCGACACGAAAGGTTTCTATAGTGTCGTGAAACCATTGAGACTCAGCAGTTTCTTGATAACATACTTTTAGTAGAAAAGTAAAATCAAGAAGTGGTTTATATCACTATAAGAGAATATAAACCAGATATGTCATAAGTTTTGAAGAAGGAGAGGGAGATCTTGGACTTCTTCAGGTGTACGAGGAAGGATGGATGTAGACCACGCACTCTATTACTTGTGTTAGATTCTGAACCCGGTAACTGAGAAGGATAAACATTGACACTTAAAAACACTTTCTGTGTTGCCACTTCCCTGTCTAAGTTTCAACTAGGTTCATCGTCGTAAGTCTTCGTACAGGGTAAGTCGGGTTGAGAAGTTAGTACAGATATGACACAGAGAACAAGGGTCTAGTAGACAAACACAGAGGAAAGAGTTAAAACGTGAGAACCTAAGGAATACTAAGAAGTTCGATGGACTGAAAGAAGGTCATTTAAGGAAGAGACGCAGTTCACTTACACTTTGAGTGAGTCAACACAGGTTGAGAAACGTTGGGTTACCTGATATGTCAGGTACCTTAAGAGGTTCGGTCTTATGACCTCACCCATCGGAAAGGGAAGAGGTCCTCTAGAAGGGTTGGGTCCTTAGCTTAGGTCCAGTGGACGTAACGTCCACCTAAGAATTGGTCGACTCGGTGCTCCCTTCCAACGAATGTTTAATCTTAGGATCGAGTATTTTTCTGTTAGACCGTGTTTTGTGTCCCAGTCTCTTTTCCTCATTCAATTCTTCTCCATATTCTGGAAATCTTAGCGGGGTACTCGTAAACCCAGACACCTTAGGATCCAATAATTTCACTTAAGTCCAATTTAGCAAAAGGATTGTGGTGTCTTAACTCAGTTCTGGAAGGACCTCGTAAGAAAGAGGAACAGTATTGTTGAAAAAAAAAAAAGAGGGTCACTTAAGAGAAAGTATCTCAGAAGAGGGTATAAAAGATCGATCGTACTAATTCGAAATCCGTCACCTTTGTGGACCCATCCCTCGACTTCCGGTACAAAGACTTTGAGACCTGTGGGGTGACTTAATAAATGGTCAAACTCCCCCTTTCTTTAGGTTTGGATTATGAGGTTCAGTCTTTTGTTCTTTTCCGAAGTCAGTAAGGAGAGCGGAAGTGGGGGTTTAATTATCGACACATCCTTTCTTCCGTAAACACAAAGGAGGGACTCTTGTACAGACGAGTAAAGTAAACGAAAAGATCACTTGACAAACAGAAGAGAAACTAAAGTTCCCGAGTATGGGTCTTTGCTGTTATGACGTCAACAATTTTATACCCAAAAACGGGAGTTTGTTTAGATCAACATCTGGAATCGAAGTGATGAAAATAAAAACAATAGAAGCCGTTTAGAAAAGGGTATCTTTCTTTTGTTTAGAACACAAAAGAGTAGAGATTTTACCCCTTTTAAGGTCACAGATGGAGTATCTCAACAATATCTTTAAGTTTCCTTAGTCTGTGTGTTTCATAAATCGTGTTTAGGAACTGTGTTCTTCTAGGAAAAATGGACAATCGACGTACATAATTAATAACTTTTACAACACACAGTGTAAAATTTTATAAGAGGGACTGTGGTATTGGATTTACGTTTCACTCACAATTTTTTGAAAACGTCTTTCCCCGTCTATCATAAAGTCAGAAAGACCCGGTCTGGTAGAAACAGTATTTGAAGAGTTGAGACTGTGACATCGTACTTCGTCGGTATCTGGTACACATTTAGTTACCCACACGATATGAGATTATTTTAGAATAAAGATTTGTCACTGTAAAATTAAATATATTAAAAGTGTAATGTTTTATAAAAGGAAATTTAAAAACGTTAATAAATCTTTACATTTTTATTAAGAATCAAGTGTATGGTAAAGTCTTGTTCGTCACCCCGGTAAAGTAGGTATCCGGTGTCAAGGGGTTAGGTAATGAATCTCTTTCTCTGTTTAAGGTATACACCGGGAACAAACTCTGTTATAAGTAAAGTTCAGGACGTGGACGACAATTCACTGTACGACTATCTGTTATACCATTTTGAACTAGTTGTTTCGGTCCTGACATTGAAACTCTAGGAGGTCTGATACAATGTAGTTCACGGTTTTAAAAGAGTTGTGACTTAAAAAATTTGAAAGCTATTTTTCAGTGGTTGTCGATAAGTTCAGATAAAGATGAGTCAACAATCTTTTTAAGGAAGATGAAAGTAAGATAATCTCCGTAGAACTTTCCTTTAATTGTCAAACAGTGGAATTGTCACATTTTAATACGTCTGTTTTTAACATTAAATATTTTCTATTACAGAAAATAAGTAAATATAAGTATTCGTATATGACATAACTCTCCTAAAAAATTTTCTTTTATGAAGTTTTTAATAGAGAAGTGGTTTTACTAAATGGATTGATACGAATATAAAAATAAGGTTCTAGAGTAGATTAAAGATTGGTAGTTACGCAATTAATGGACATCCTACATATTACATGTATAAGAATCTAATACTGTACTTGGTTTACAGTGACACTCAAGTTTTGTACAAAGTCAAGGAAGTAAAAAATAGGTATGATCCACATGATGTTGTACGGTATTGTTTTCGTTTTAAGAATAAGTTTAAAGACGATTTTAACTATATGTAACTTATAAGTATCATAAACGGAACTATAAATAGGTACGTATACATTTAAAATATTTGTGGGATTAAAACTTTGATCTAAGTCGTAAAAAAATGTGAAGGAGAAACATTAGTGGAGGAATGGGGGAAATTTTTTTTGATTTTATCCGGATACCCCGGTTATTACGTTACTCGATAAGGTGTAGACCAATAGCCTTCGTATAAAGGACTAAAATTTTTTAATATTTTTCGAATAAAATATACGAACCAAAAGAGGAAGACAATAATGGGTAAATTGTCATCAAAGTGTATGTAGGTCCGTACACGGTTTGTGTCCTGGTTATTATTTTTTATGACTGAATTATATTAAACGAAGGAACCGACGACCCTTTCGTCTTTCGTAACTTTTTGACAAACCACAAATAATCACTTCGATAACATCTCCCACTAACCCCAAAGTAATATTCGCCGGACGTTTGTCAAAATCGTGTTTACGGTTATATGTAAAATCTTATCTCACGTTAAAATTCATAAAAGTGAGTTTACCAAAACGTCTTAGATGTTGAGTTTATTCTTCATATAACACAAAATTGTGGTGGTTGTTGATGATATGATAAACAGTGTAACTAGAGGTAACACTTACGACGTTTGGAAAGATGAAAGTACTTTATATTACCCGTTTATATAAGGGACCTTAGGGTTCCATACTAATCAATGATTCGTTAGTCTTTTTAGTGTCGTTCCGTATGAAGACTTTCTTTAGTCTTTCTCATTTCTAGTAAAGAGATAAACACAATGTATCACTTAGTGTGTTATGGAGTAGCTACCATGACATATATAATCGATTGGTGGTACCCGATCGATCTTCGAGTATGTAGTTACTTTTCTAGAAACAGTTAACGACGTACGGAGTAATAGAGTGATTCTAAAGAACCGTTGTTAATTGTCAATGGGTTAAGTATCTTTAACGGAAATAATAAAAACTTCGTCGATGAAAGAAACCGAAATTACTGATTCTCTTATCTCTGTCTACAGAGACAACGATCCCTCTGACTTAATTTTTTTTTTTTTTTTGGAAACTTTGCTTCATTTATTCGTTGATGGTCGAAAAAAATTTTTCCTCTTAAGACAATCAAAACTTAATTGATAAACAAAATTTTTGTTTGGTCGTCATCGAGGTGAAAAACATCCTTTATGTGACCTTACCAAATAATGGTAAGAAGAGACTGTCATTATTTAGTAATTTTTTCTTTTTTTCTTTTCTCTTTATCCGGGTGGACACGTGAGTTATAGTTAACTCCGACTAATAGTCTTTGACCATGACAAAAACATGACCATGAACTTAAGTTGTCCTTAATGGAAAAATATATTAGACAGTTAGGAGATATTGATTTCTCTTGTCGGAGAGGGGACATTGTGGATTCGGAACGTCTGTTCGGAACGGACGACTCAAGATTCGGGAGAGCAGTGGGTCGAGGTCAGAATGACCGTCGGGAGATGAAACCTGGGACCTGTTGTTTATTTCGCTAAATTCGAGTCTCGTCGAACCACTATCCCGGATTAGGTTCGTCATAGAGAAGAAAGTTTAAAGAGGGATGTCAGTCGTAAGGGTAGGAGACAGAAATTTAGGACTGAGAGTGATTTTGTGGATTATTTGAACGTAAAAGTAGACTGAATCTGGACGTCTAGGACAAGTTTGAGGGAGTAGTAGGATAAGGACATAGTTATACGAAATTCTCCTTACTATAACAGTATTCTTTTTTTTTTAGTTCGAACTTTACTTTAGTGTATATCATTTTTGTTAATTCTAAGTGGATTTAATAAAGTTTCTCAGAGAACAGAGGAAACTATAGATATGTTTTAGTGGGTATGTAGAAAAAGTGGATAAGATTAATTTGGTAATGATCTATAGTCGTAAGTTAAATTCATATCTGGTAAAACCTCCGGATAAAACGAGTTTATAAACATATCATATAATTTTGTACCTGTTTAATAACACAGACAAAGATTTACAGCGTACGATAACGGTATTAATTTTAATCCTACATTTTGTTGTACATTTTATTTTAATGAAAGAAAAAGAACAGGTTCTACAAGTCTTAATACAAACCGAAGACACGGGATCCCTAACCCCGTCATAGGTATTATAAGAAGGAAACACTTCCGTATAAAGTTCGAGGTTTACTACCTGGAATCTTCAAGGATTCTTTAACATTAAACTTCTGAAAGACATGAAAAATAATTTTAAGACTAGCCCACTCTGCATTAATCATACTTTCTGTTAGTTCTCCTAGCACAGACCACTTTGACCTAGGTTCAGTTCGTCACGTCATAAAACCCACTTACGCCATCGAAACCCCAAGTGTTGAGATCCGAGTTTAGCGTAAAGTTCGCAATTGAACCCTACCCTGAAGTCACCTAACGAACTAGAGACTAGAGGTAAATCAGCTACCCTTCGACACCTATCATTAGTGGAGTATTCAAATGATACTCCCAATTTTGTTATATTATTTATATACTATCAGTGACAACAACAATAATAGACTAATCAAAAAACCCTTATCATTAACTTTAACTCAAAAATGCCCTCAACCCCTTATGACATAAAAGAGGTACTGTCAGTACAAGTATAATAAATCTCTATAAACGAAATCTACGGTAAACACTAGATAAGGGTTTACGACAAAAGTGAAACTTACTAAAGTAATATAGTACTCTACCCGAATTAAAATCAGTATCACGTAAGTAGGGTCGGTTCTATTGATCGAACACGATGAGACTCGTACTGAACTTACACTTTCACAATCAGTGAGTCAGCACAGTCTGAGAAACACTGGGGTACCTGACATCGGTCGGTCCGAGGAGACAGTTACCCTAAGAGGTCCGTTCTTATAACCTCATCCATCGGTAAGGGAAGAATATCCTCTAGACGGACTGGGTCCCTAGCTTAGATCAGAGGTCGTAAAGTTCACCTAAGAAATGGTAGACTCGGTGGTCCCTTCCGACGAGAATTCCCTATAACGAGGGGAGTGTTTCTAGTAGAAAGGTTGTAGAACAATCTCTAGTGGGAGAGAAATAAACTTAGATAATTTTTGGAATGAAACCGATAAGTTCAAAGGACTACTTAAAGTTGATGGAATATAATGCCGAAATGTCGTCTCTAAAAGTCGAAACACATAGTGTGTGTCTTGTACGTAAATTGTTTACAAATAACCCGTGGTTGACATACGTTCAACGATAAGATCCATGGTCTTTATGTTCCGACTTGTTCGGTCTCTTTCAAAGATGGGAGAACTGATAATGGAAATTCACTGTCTTCTAATTTTTTTATTTTTGTGTCTTGTTATTTGTTTAACCAGAGTCAGTCATTGGACCTTTTCCTTTTTTTTTTTTTACTTCATCGACTGAACTCTCGTTGACCTCTCTCACGACTAGTAGTCCTTTCCGTTGTAGGTTCAAATACCGGAGAGAACTTTGTGTGAAGTGTTGGGGTCTTCCACGACGAATATATATAAGGTCATTCTCTCAGACACTCGATTCTCGATTTACCATGTTCTCCTTACCGATACGTCTCTAGATCCATTTCTCGTAAAGACATCTTCCCTTTTCTTTCTGGTTTCTGGACTCTCTTCATAGGTCTCCTTTCCAACCTTTCCATCCGTAATGTTAAGGGTCGTGGTTGATGTATTATAATAAATTAATCAAAAAACGTTTTATACCTATATGCCCGGGGTGGGGTCCACTTGATTTAGTGTAAGTGATGTCCATCTCAGGTCTTAGACATATACACATACACACAAAATTTTAAAGGATTTAATATAATTTTACGTCGGTCGTAATTTTGGGTAACTACTTCTCAAAACATCAGGCACTGTTTCTCAATACTAATGACACACCACAAAACGTACTTACAAGGACCAATTAAAAGTTGTAGAGCCAGTGGGTACTCTTCAAACACAACGTCCGTAAGGACTAGTAGTACAGAAACGTTTTGCGGTTGATCTCTAGACACGTGTGTTATCAACATGACAACACGTTCTACGTGGTATGTTCCGACACCAACAGAAGACGCGTGACTTAGACCAAACTCACATGATGTCTTGTCTGAGTCCGAAGGTCCGTATAAGGGTTAATGTAAAGTCTTTTATTTGTTTGTCCACGTACGTTTGTGGCCGTGAATCGTCGACCGAGAGTACGTAAAGGAGGTCCCTTTGCTTCAATGACCGCTCCCTAAGAGGTTTCATAAACTTTTTCTCTGTTTCCTTCCAAGAAAACGAGACCCCGATCTTCCACTTGTTGTGATCCTGGAGACCTGAGCCTCGTTCTCCCAGTCATGAGGGTTTATGACTGTTTGTAAGTGGTTCTATCAGTTGGACAGTCTGAAAGTCATTAGATTCTCTTTTCTTGACGAGAAGGGTTAAAATTTTCAGTCTTTAGTGTATATGTCCCCTCTCTCGATGGACTTCTTCAAGTGTACTTTTCGTTCCTCTTGTACTCGTTTTTTTTTTTTTTTTTTTACGTCACAAACTTTTGCTGACAACCGTATACATCTTGACGTTTCTCGGTGAGGTCCTAACAGACTCCCTCAAACTCGGCCCTGTAGACAGTGGTGTTACCATCGGTCCAACTCAGAGACTATTTAGACAAAGTATACGAGTCAAATTCTCTTCCGGGAAGGGTTGACCTTCTCTTAACAAGAAGTTTACATCAACTGTCCTTAAAGGTCTTCAGGTTTCTCCGAAGACCCATTATCTCCTATCCTTTTTTCAATATAGAAACCACTGCATAAGGACTTTAAGACTATTACCTCGTGTTTTCATCGACACTCGGGAGGTCTTAACAAAGTTTCCAAAAGGAAGGACATAACAGGGTTTAGACTGGACATCCATACCGATTAGAATTTGTTCTGAAAGTTGTAGGATATTATAAATACATACGAAACTATAAGACTGAGCTTAATAAATGTTATCGCAAAAATATAAACTTAGACCCAAACTGAGAATGTAGACCGTGAATGACACACTGTATGTGTTTGGTGACCGTACGTACAAAGTACTCCTACCCCGAAAAATTGGACTAAATTTTTTTTTTTTTTGATACCGTGACTTTTTTAATTTTAGTTTGGGTTTATTTGTAAATTTTCTTGAAGTTTCGAAAACAGAGGAAACGGAATCAAAAACGTAGAAATTTTACCCTTACTAATATGATAGAGAGAGTATCTAATTTACTTTATTTCGTACGTGTTGTGAAACACATAACGTGTCCTTATCATTTGTAAGTTATTATAATCAACTCTTTAGTGACTCTTATATTACGGAAAATCGTCTTATAACTATTACTATTTCTATTGACATTAATAGATATTTATAAAACTGTTATCTTTCTACTAGAGAGTCCGATGAATTGTTAGTAATAGAACTCATATGTTTAGGTATATGTCCAAGGTTTGAAGTTTGATTCGTGGTATAAAGATCACTATCTTTAATATAGGTCTAGAAATTAAGTGAATAAAGTCGTAGAAATGAAACTTTTGTGGCGGGGAGAGTAAAACTTGAGTCAGATCCTTTCTTATTTTAGTAGTACCACTGTCGACGGGAGAGAAATCTCGTGTAAGTTTAAATACAACTCGAAAAAACTTCCGACGACATAGAACGGAAACTTAACAGAGAACCTCAGTGAGGTTCCAGTCCCCTTAAAGAAATAGTGAATTCCACCGGAAGTTCCTATGTTTTCTCGTTAAACCTTAAGTACTAGACCTTAACTATTTAAACTTTTATTTATTAAGATAGTATAAACTTAGTCCACTTATTAAATACTACCGGGAGCACAATTTCTTGAACACTGATTCTCAGATCATGTTGTTTTTACATACATATTATAGACAAAAAGGGGATCTTACAGACTAGTTCTGTAAGTGATTCATAATGAAATGAGTCTTTCGACAGTGAGTATTTCGTATTATAGTCGAACTTGAGACTATGACTGTACTATGTCATTTGTTTAAACCCGGAAAAACAAAATATAATTTGTTTCTAGGGAACTTAATATGACACTTTTTTGACGGGAAAGTTACAAATAGGTCGAATCGGTCCTCTCTCATCGACTTTTTGTTATACGTCCATCTCGGCCCACCACTTGTCTTCCAAATCCCTCATATCTTCAATACTCAGACCTACAGGGTATCTCGTGACACCCTTAGTTTACCCTATTACATACATACAAATCAGGAATCGGTCTCAGTTGGGCACTATGATACACTAGAGGTTTACAATCGATAATAATTCAAGTTCTTAAATAATAATAACAACAACAATAACTTAAAGTTGTAAACCAGACTTTATAGAGATGTAAAACCCTTTTAAGAGTTAGACAAAGTATGTGTATTTTTTGATTTTACCGAGAGATTTCGTTAGAGTATTATGTCTCGAATACCCATTAATCTCCATTTTAGGACCTATAGTATATCTATATAGAAGTTTTATAATCAGTCATGTCCGTCTCCCCAAAACAAACTGTTTTGTCAACCTTGAGTAACAAAACGTTATTTAAATCCCTTTGTACTATACCGTAGAGATGAATATTTTATAGACATTGGAAATAAAGACATGGGGGTGGTTTTTTAGTGATGGCAAGGAATATATACTCACTCTTTCGTGTGGTTTTCATCTTAATAGGATGTTTACCGATTAAACCGTAAAGGAATAAATTTTGTTACTAGAAGTTATAAGTCAACTCCATTCCTCCTTAGAAATCTCCCCATCTGATCCGTTGAAAAGACTTTCGTCACGAGAGCTGTGGGAGTTGAACGTGTGTGTTTATGTGTGTATGTATACGTGTGTCTTATATCATCTCTTAATAAACAAAGTACTTAGTAGAACGAAGTGTAGGACAATTTTATCACTACAGTAACACGCCTTCGTAGTAGAGAAACGAAAGGTAACAGAATGGTTACCCGAAAAGGTGGGGTCACGATCGTTAGATACCTCTGAGGACTGTTTATGTTGACTTAATCAGTATAATGAGAACGGACCTTTTAGGGTACCTATCTCCTCGGACCATCCGACGTCAGGTACCTCAGTGATTCTCAGCCTGTGCTGACTCGCTGAAGTGAAAGTGAAAAGTGAAAGTACGTGACCTCTTCCTTTACCGTCGGGTGAGGTCACAAGAACGGACGTCTTAGGGTCCCCACCCCTCGGACCACCCGACGGACGGCAGAAACCCCAGCGTGTCTCAGTCTGTACTGACTTCACTGAATCATCATCATCATAACATATTCAAATAGTGTAAAAGAAATAGGTAAGGAGACAACTACCTACAAATTACATTTGTCACGACGATACTTGTAAGCCCACGTACATAGAAAAACTTAATACCAAAAAACCCCCCATATATGTCTCCTCATCCTAATGACCCAGTATGTCATCTTTGGTCGTGTTGTAACATTTCGTTGATATGAAGTTATTTTTTAATCAATTTTTTTTTTTCCAGGACTTACCTAGGAAATTCCTTTGACTTACCAATCATTGTAAAGAAAAGACTTCGGGAATGTCAGTATAGGAATAGAGTCCTCCCTGTAGACGTACGTGAAACCCCGAGAACTTAGTTAAATTATAGTGTCAAACACCGTGGACTTTCGTCACCCAGAGGATTTGTGAAGATGTCCCTCTGACCACCGGAGTGATTTCGAGTGTATAGATGATGTAAAGTTAATTAAGTGAATAAGAGAGATACGGTTAGGGTAGTTTCAAAAACCTACATGAGTGTGTTTACATTTTACTTGAGTCATTTCCTGTGAGTCACCTGTCTTGAGTGAGTGAGTAAGCCTTTGAATATATCACTCATGGTTATTACAGGGTTCGTTAACCAATTCGAAAATTCCAAATCATTATTCTGTCGGTCTTCAATCAAAGGATTCCACTTTTCGGACTTAGTATGACCAATAAGGTTTTACCGAAGACCTTACATTTGATGTTTTCTTCACCGATGATTATCGGGACCGGACTTACGACACCAAATCTTACTTTCAAGTGGTTATTAACAGATATCTGGTCACGACGGAGGGACTGGGTGTCAAATAGTGAAGTACCACTTTACTCTTTTTCCTTTCGAAGGAGTTGGAATATAAGGTGATTAAGAAAGGTATTTGGAAGACAAGACCAGTATCACCATGGTGACATCTCAAACGAGTGAAGTAAAAAAACAAAAGAAAACAAAAAAACGGGCGAAGAAAAAAACTAAAAATTTTAAATAAATAAACCGACACGACCCAGAGTCAACGTCGTACCCTGGAAATCGACACCGTACACCCTAGATCCAGGGACTAGTTCCTAGTTTGAACCCGGGGGACGTAACCCTTGTACCTCAGAAGTGGTGACCTGGTAGTTCCTTCAGGGAACGGTCGAAGAATGTGACATAAGGGGTTGGTATAAAGGTAGTGATGGAAGGGTTACTGATAAGAGACATACTCTCGTATTCGTAATAAAGAATGGTAAAAATGAATAGAACTTATTCATGAATACTAAAAAACAAAAAATTCTTGTGTAAAATTTTCAATTATTATTATTTGAATTTGTATTTTCGTCTTAATAAAGGATACTTATCTTCCATCTACGTTTTTGTTTAAATTAAAAATTTTGTGTGGATTAAAGTTTGATCTATATCATTCGATACTTTTGAGACATATACTCGGACAGCAGAAAAAAGGATTTTATCCCTTTTCTTCCCTTAACAATTTTAGTATCATCTATATTTGACTTTACGAGAAGGACTTCATTACCTACATAGTCTCGTTGAACTTTACCCTTATTGAAGGAGTAACGAGACAAAGGGACAAAGTGACAGAATTATTAGTAAATTTACAGGACATGGTGGTCACTATGAGTAAAACGAAAAAACCATAATTATTATCACAATATTATTATTGTTTTATTAATACGACAACGATGATAATTACTATCATTATTATTATTGTTATTAATTTTATTTTTTGTTGTTTTAAATTTCAACAAGGATGGTCGGGTCGAGACAAAATTTGTGAAGATGTGTCTTATTGATTGACTGAGAAGATTTATCGGGTACTCCCTTTGTGAAAATGTGTACCTTTGGACGTCGGGATTTCTCAAATCATTGTACGAGTTCGAGTTTCCGAACAGTTCAACTTCCCGTCAATGACTAGTTTGAAGTCGAGATTCAGTCTATCTGGAACACAAACGGGAGTAGTAAATGAGCCGTTGGGACCCGTTCGGCGAAACTACAGTGAGACGGCTTCTTCGACTTTGAAAGTCAAGTCAACGAGTCAGCACAGGCTGAGAAACGCTGGGTACCTGACGTCTCCACTGTTAATTTGATATAAGAAGATGGTAATGAAGCTAACCTTAAGTGGAAGAATCAAAGACGACTGTACTGAAAAGAGTAAAGTATATTAATGAAAGGAAATCCAACGACACACACAAAAAGAAAAAATAAAAAAATTACGTCCGGGAAAATTTTCAGAAATAACATAAACAATGTTATAACAAAGACGTAAAAAAAAAAACAAAAAAACTGGTGTTCAGTGGACCTAGAAGTTGGTTCCTAACTTGGGCATGGGAGACTTGATCTTCCACTCCAGAATAGATGACCTAGTGGTCTCTTCAGGAAAGGTAACTTTTTTACTTATGTGATTTACAAAACACACACATAGAATTCTCTCGTATCATACAATTTACACCATTTTTCTTCAAACAGAAAAAAAAAAAACCGAAAGATTTTCCAAGTCAATGTAGGCTTCATATACAATCACGAAGTTTTCTTACTTTCTTAAATATACCTTAAGTCTTCTTTCTCAATAGTACCATCAATAGTAGCACCCGTCTGTGCAGTCCTTTCGTGGTCTCTCACCTACCGTGTCTTACTCGGCACTTATTACCGACCTCAAAACTATTCGCGTGACGTCTTATTATTGTTCCGACGAATAACTCTCGGATAATGTATGGTTGATGTCACGATCTGAAAGTGATGTCGGTGAAGTTTTGTAAATGGTGTTAGAATAGGTCCTCAACTATATTAGAGTAAAGTGTTTACTTCTTTCACTCTGAATCTATAATTTGGAATCTATAGTTGGAAGAGTTCCAATTTGTCAACTGTACACTGTCCTCTTCCCAAGTTTATGGTGGGAGAAGAAGGAGAAAGAGGAGAAAAAGTAACTGAAGAACACCGACGAAAACGTACTACTCGAAAGTCCGAAATAGACTCGTTAAGGAAAAGGTGTGTCCCAAGTCTTGACTCTCTCGACCTGACTCAGACTGAATTTTTGGTCTGACCCCGACCAACTTCAGTCTTACCCAGGTCCCACTCCGAAGACCACTTATTTTAAAACAAAAGAAACTTGAAAAATAAAACATAACCCCAACCCCGTCTTACCTATATACACATACATACTGACTCAGGGTAGCGACAAGTGGACTTTAATTGTGTTGTGACAATTAACTGATATGGAGTTATTTTAAAACAAAATTCCGACTTGTTCGCCCAGTTAAATGGTTTCTATTAGAGCTTTCTGTCACTGATGTTGTCGTTTGAAAGTTGGTAAAAACGATTCGAATAGATGAATACTCCGTGGGTTCTCCTTTTCCCCAGAACCCGTCTGTAGTGATTTTCTCATCTCTCTTTTAATAATAAGGAAGGAGATATCAAAGACTACTGGTCCTATTCTGGATGACCCTGTGGTGTGAGTAAGATCTTGTATCTACCCGAGGACCCCTTCGACTGTTCTTCTTCGCCCGTTCCCCACTCTTAAGAAAGGTTTCAGTCGAGAGGGTCTCGAGAGAGAAACCTCGGACGAGTTCTGTCCTTCCATTTTAAAGTACGTCAAGGAACGAAAGGTTCTAGTCCGATAGTCCTTTTTTGTTTGTTGTCGTCGTTGTTTTTTGTATAACTAATAACTAGGGTAGAGAAGGGTCCTATAGATAACCACAAACAAAGAAAGTAAAACACAGGTCTCTTAAACTGAACCGTTACCCGTCAGACCCTCGGGGGCCCTATACCGGTCTGTCTTTACACCCGACGTGAGACAGACACCGCTCCCAAGAGGGTTTACAACGGTCAAGAGTCCCCTTAACAGACTCCAGGAGAAGAATTGACGATAGAAGACCTTATTGAGACCCAGAACCGAAGAAGAGACCCCTGAGGAGAACACGAGTACACATACGTGTACGAGTCAACACAGACTGAGGACACTGAGGTACCTGATATGTCGGGCGTTCCGAAGAGACAGGTACCCTAAAGGGTCCGTTCTCATGACCTCACCCAACAGAAAAAAAAAAAAAAAAAACCATTCACCGGAATACCAGTCTTCAACCGGTTTGACCTTCAACTATAAGTCTCGGAATATCCTTGAAAGGAAAGTCCGGAAGAAGGGTTTCGATTTTACTTTGTTACATAGGTGTCCCTTTCTTTTCGTAAGATTTCGGAAACACCCTTCTAAACGAGTTTGTAAGGTTTCTGGGGATCAAGATTTAGATCTTGTATCCTTAGAAAACGATAAGTAGAATCGACTCCTAAAAGAAGGACTATGTTTCTTCGTTTGACTCCTATTACATCAACCTACCGATCCAGTCAAAGACCTATGGTAGGTCCAATGTTAGGTTGAGATACTCTTTAATTTTTCAAAATAAACATAAACAGAATATTTAGATGAGAATAATCTTGTCTTTACACTGATGTCTTTTCTAAGTTTCGGGTGACTAGGAAAAATGGTTAGGGGTTTGGAGGGGGTAAGTAGACCTTCCAAATGTCTATAATAATTTTTAGACCTAAATCCTTTGTTTTGGGGAAAAGACTCTTTGAATTTTGGAAAAATACACGGAGACTCTATATTTACAAAACGGACCAGAAGAGATCCTTTGGTCTCGGTAGAGAACTTTACGTTTGAAGTCCTTCCATTAAGAATAGTCTTTTTTTCTTTTCCTTCTTCGATAAACCTATAACGACGACAACAAATCAGTGGGTCAGTACAGAAGACTGAGAAACACTGGGGTGTCTGACATGGTACGGTCTGGAGGGAGAGGGAGTGGTAGAAGGCTTCAAACGGGTTCAAGTACAGGTAACGTAGTCAATACGATATATCGGTGGAGTAGGAAACCGCGGGAGAAGAGGAAGACGAGAGTAAGAAAGGGTCGTAGTCCCTCAAAAGGTTACTCCTTTGAGAATTTTTCAGAAAGGGCATTTATAATCATTTTCGGTATCGATGGAATCATCTATTGAATGAAATGTACGGTGTTTGTATTAAACCTAAGTTGACAAGAAAATATTCGATCATTCAAAACGTAATAAAATTAACAGAGTGCCGATTTTAAAATTTTGTTTTCGACATTCTAGACACTCAAACATTCAAATATACGTAGGCGCATACGTACAATACCCGAAGGGTCCACACGATCACCATTTCTTGGGTGGACGGTCACGTCCTCTGTCTTTCTACCGTTAAGCTAGGGACCCAGCCTTTCTAGGGGACTTCCTTCGGTGTCGTTTGGTGAGGTCATAAGAACGGACCTCTTGGGGTACCTCTCTTCTCGGACCGCCCGATGTCAGGTATCCCAGTGTTTGTCAGCCTTTACTGACTTCGTTGAATCGGGTACATACAATATCTAGACACTATAAAAATATGAAAGTCTATTATAACGGTTTATATTAAACATTTATAAAGATAAATTACAGAGTTTCTGTATGTTAACAAATATTTTAGTTCATATGAGACTCTTTATATTATCTGAGATTGGTTTTACAAAAAGTTCAAATGTACTAGATCCTTTTAGTAGTCATTTACTTTCGGTCAAATTCAAACAACCAAACTAACTTTGTCCGTACAAAAATCATAATAGTTGTAATTTGTATGATGAAAATAAATGGAACTAAATGATTGTAAGTTGATTCGAGTACAATAAAGAAAATATCTTAAATAGTCGTCTTTTTATTCTACTACCAGTGACAATTTATGGAACACTCTAAAAGTACTCATTAGACTTGTATTAACGATTTTTATTCATTTAATTCACCTACATTCATTCTATTTTCAAATATTTACTTGAAAGTTGTTATTAATACGAAATACCGTACAGTTGAATATTCAAAAGTTTTATAAAAACCAGTGAACTTTGGAATTACGATACTACCCCGTTACAAGGTTATTGGGTAACTTTCGACTTTTATATTTAACTTTTACGTAAATTATGGGGATTGGAAGGTTTGTTGTATCAAATCGAATCTGATAGAATTTACGTAAGTCTTGTGAACGGATATTAACCCACTTTAGTAGATGTTTCGAATAAAATATTATTTCTCAACTTATAGAGTACATTAAATAACTGATCGTATGACTTTCACTTTTTGTTTGTCAACACACCCATGTTTTACCAACATTCACATAACCGACAACTGGGAGTCCTGACGTACCGACTGACCCCTGACCCCCGATACCAAGTGACGATGACGAGTCGTTGTACTTTTTCATATCATGGCGTATACGATCGGACTTGGTTTCTAGTTTTAAGTTTAAGCTGTATACCAAAGAAGACTTTCACTAAGAGAAAACATGACAGTATTTCAAATTTTTAGAATTGGGTGGCATTCAGTTCTTGACAGACAAGACTCTCTTCCGTTTACTACTGATAAGTAGTTTATAGATCTAGTAAAGGTTTATTTTGCTTTATGACTTTGTAATTAATAACTTGTATCCCAATAGAGGAAAGCCGAAGAGAAATATCTCTTTGATTTCTGTAGACGGTGAGTTTTTAGTTCTAAGGACCGTGTCTCGTCATTTTTGGCACCTAGTGGACTGCAGGTGCGAGGGTCGACTTTGCCTTGTTCCGTTGACGGACACCACAGTCACGAGTTTTCCAGAAAAGGTAACAGAGGAATCACGGTGCACAAATGTCAAAACGCGTAAAACAACCACTAAGACAATAAAATTTACTGAGGATTCGTAACGTCATATCACAACAGATCACTAAAATTCACGTTTTTCCGACACTTCTCGGAATATCTCTTTTACGTACGCGATCTATTCGAAACAAGTCCCCTCTCAATACCACGACAGCAGACACTCAAGTGACGATTGTTAGTTGCTATATATCATTTATTCTTCAGAAATTTGTCTTTGTGTGTATTTTGTTCCAATGTATAACTAGACAACTAACCAACTATCTTTACAACGTTGGTGTCCCGACGTGACTGAATTACGAACTAAGGGGGGTCCTCGTCGTCAAATCGTAAATGATTAAGTCACAATATCCGTTGAAATATCTTGTACCGATGGTGTTTATTCCTCTTAGTTTACATAAATAAATATAAGGGAGACGAGAACTATGAACTAAGAAACATACTGATACGGGAACATAAGCATGTGAGGAATAGTTCTACGGATGAAAGCAGTGGATAAAAGATACCTGGACCCATACTATGTGGACTTGTTTTGTGTGTGTGTATGTGTATGTGTGTGTTTATTGGTAAATTTCTGGAATTGATATTAAAAAAGGAATAAATACTGAATATAATATATACTACCATAAATTAAATATCATTTGATTTGAAAATTGTCGTATATCAATACAAAATAAAAAAATCAATTTAACCTAAGTAAATAAAAGGAAATAAAGAAGTTGTGGATAATTTTACAAACCAAAATGGGTTTAGGACAAGATAAACAAATAGAACAAAACGTATCAAGGTTATTATATTATTTGTAGATATCTTATGAAAAGAAGAAAAATTTTGACAAAACATTATCTTTCGTTTCAGTAAGTTTCCATAAAGTAGAGTTACATGGTTTGCTCAATGAATTTTCAAATTTATCGTAAATTTTTAAAATAACCAAGTACAATGTTTGTGGAGAAACTATGTATAACTATATAAGTACCTGACTTTTGAATTTAGACGTAGGTCGCTCTCAACCGTTTTTTCGATTCATGTGATCAGGGTAAAGTCGTAATTTTTAATTCACTGTTCTCGTCCTTAAATTTGTTTTATTAGGTATTAAATCTTTCAATATGTTAATTAATTGATCTAGTATCGAATAGTCTAGTATAAGAAATGTCATTTTGTACCAAAAGAGATCTTATTAGGGTATAAGACCAGTTTTTTACAAGTCAATCACCTGACCACAGACCTCATTACCTAATCTGGGGTTTTGGACCAAGGGAACTCGTTTTATAAATTGGAGAGCCCTGGAGTCTAAAATCCCAATTAATTCTAAAACAAAAGTACAAGTAACTTTCTTAAATACAATTTCTCTTTTGTAAAAATTTACACCATGTACAATACGTAAATTATTGAAGGAAAGATGAAAAATAGATAAGTATTAATGATATAATTTTGTGGTATTTGTAATATATAATCCAGACCAATATATTCAAGATACAATAAGAATTTAAAAGTTCTTTTATAAAACACTTTATACATTGTGACGTACTGATATACACTCTCTTACACTTTATAAATTTCTTTTGGACAACATTTAGAGTGTTACAATTCTTCGTTGAGTTCGTACATTACATCCTCCTTTTTTCAGAATTTTACGTGAGTAGAATTTCCAATCTACAACTCATAATTTCCCACAAAAAGACGACCGTTCTTTTCTTTTCCTTTCCCCTTTTTTTCTCGAGTCACATTATAAAAATTTTACCACGATTATTAAAGTCAAGAACGTATCTTCAAATAGACTTTGATCTCTCTTTTTACACGATTAGAATAAAAAATATCTCTAAACCAGTGAATATATAAGTCATATATGACTAATAATACTTGATAAATTTACCCTTTCTTTCACTTTTTACAGTAAAGGGAAGATGACTACCCCTTAATTTAGGTGTGTAGTGGGTGACGTCCTACACATGGACTTTTGTGTCGGAAGTACATCCAGACAACTAAAAGGGATTTAAAGATGGATTTCATCGAAAAGTAAGGTTATTGTAGTCTTTAGCTCTTTGTGACCAAGACAAATCGGGAATAGATTCCGTTAGAAAGTTTCACAGTGTCCAAAAAAAAGATATTAAAATTTCAACGAAGGAGAAAGTAAAAGAAAGAAAGAAAAAAAGAATTCGTTTTTTATCAGTTTTCCGTATAAAAATCACTACTGTTTTAGTGTAGAACGTAAAATAGGATCAGACCAACTTTCCTCTATACTGATAGGATCTTGATACTCTTGGAGGTAAATTTAGGGTACATAAAATACTTAGGTGGTACCTCATTTTTGGTACAATATGTGATGGTCACTTCGTTTTTCTCGGTGTGTCTTTGGAAATTCCATCTAGGGACCGGTCATTTCGCCATATAAAATATGACGAAGAATCCTCGTTTTTCTCATCGTAAATTCTGAAGTTCATATTCGGTTTCCTTCTTTTTTGTAACCACCAGATCCTCCTTTCACTTGTGGACCCCTTTGTGGTCGAACATAAATATTTCGGAGGACAACGGACCCCTTCGATGAGAGTAGGTAAGATAATCCCAATGTTTACTGTGACTTACTTGTCGTCTCCCGTCTCGGAACATCTCAGGCAAAGGTTCATCCATCCATAATCATTAACTCTTGTCCAAATTGTCTTATATTTTATACTACGATCTCTCAATGACACTTCTTAAAAAAGAGTTTCAATTATAATTGTACATTAAAAGACTTTTGCTTCAGACCGGAGTAACTCCCCGAATAATAAGTCAGTTTTAAGTTCTGTAAAAACCAACGTCATCAGTTAATAGTTTCATGATGGGATTGATTTATTACCGTTTTAGTTTACTCTTGTAACTCTTTTTACATTACCAAAACGTCCGGTCGTGTGATCCGTCCGGTGACTTTAAACCTCTGAACGAAAGTAATAGTTCCCTCAAGGATTCTGGTACGTCCGTAAAGAGGAAGGGGGTAAATGTCCGATGAAGAGTAATAGGAGACGGACAAAGGGACTTGTACTGCATGGTTTCTAGGTAAAAGAGGTCTTTAGAATTAGTTTTCTAATCTACTATTTCAACCCTCCCACTCGTTCTCTCTTTGTCCCCTGTCGACAACCGAAATTGTTCCAATCCTTGTAAGAGATTCTTAGGACTTGTGTCCGAAGTAGGAGGATCCAGGACAGGGTGGTTTGAATGGAGGAGATTGAGACGTCACAAGAGAAGACAATGAACGAGATCCTCTCCTACCTACCCGATCGTATCCTATATGGTCTCAGAATCCAGACACAGTGGTATTCGGGAGTAAAAAAGGGTTTTGACTGTTGAGATGTAAATATTACCTAAAGATGGTGAACCACTAACAAGGAATTCTTGTCTTTGTTTTTACCTGGGTCCGAAGGTTCTGTCTTTTACCTTAGTCCTCTACTAAGACCCTATCCTACCATAGACTAGACACCCCTTCGTTGGTACTTCTGTCTCTATACAAGATTGTTTTACTTCAAAGGAACATGTTGGGTCAAACCTAGACTGGAGGTTTCTGTGATCCTTGTTCCTACGAAGTCTCTTCGAATTCCACATAACTTTAAATAATTTAACCTACGGAAAGAGTCTTAGTTTCGTGTTATTTTAGGTTTTTCTTTGGGAATTATGAGATTGTCTTCTAAGAGGGGTAGTCTATGTGTGAGTTCTTTTGTATACTCCTACCACTCTTTTGTACCTTTTGGACGTCATCGTATTTCCAGATAAAGTTCGGTCGACGAACCTGAAATCAAAGAAACGGTCGTTTTACCTCAATCTTGACGACTACTGTGCGTAAATGGGGACTGACACAACAAGTAGATGGTCCCATTCATGGAATAACATAGTAGATGAAATTAACAATGATGTCGGAGTGCTCTAAGGGTAAATCCACAAAGTATAATAGACGAGGTGTTCATACAAGATTTAACTGACTTGATTCCGACGGACTACCGACATAAAGTTTACTGAGGAAGTTCTCCTGTATGGGTAATAATGGGAGGGAATAAGGGTATGGGTAAGGGAATCGGTGTATTCTGGATAAGAAATGAATGACGGAGTAAAAGTGACTTTTTAAAGATGTTCGTTATTTCTTTTTGTTTTTTCCTAAATTAGGTCTAAGGAGAATGTAAATAGGTAACTTAGTACATAAATAGAGATGACCTGGAGGAGAGTGTGGAACAAGAATTTGTGTTTCAAAGATATGTATGAGTTTAGTGACTTTAATTAGACGTTTGACTACGAAATCGATTCAGTCTGCGGGGTAGAGGTTTAGTCTTAACGTGTTGTATGACTAACAAGCGTCTCTTGGGAAATTAACAGGGTGGGTTTCCATTCGGTAGAACCATGTTCCTAAATTGAACATTTTTATATTTTCGTTCTGACTTTTCTCGTTTTGCAATGTCTTTTTACCTACATCTTTGGGTTCTTTCGGACTCCTTCTGTAGACTATATACTGCGACCTACGACATCTTTATATAACTCTTACGGTCAAGTCCCTGTTATTTTCGTCTTCTTTCTAAAAGGTCGAGGGAAAAGAGAAAGACGGACGTGTCTAATTTGTTATAATTTGTCAAGACTATTTCCCCCGGTTCAAAAAGGTAGGTTTTCCAGAAATCTGTACTCTTACACTACGACACACTCGGTCGATTAGCGTTGGTGGTGGAAAATAAAGGTTCACATGTATCGCTTATGGTTTTCACACTACCGGTTTAATAAGAATCTCCAGTCCCTTACTCTTAAACTCTCGACCCCTCTCCAGGTAAGTCCATCTATTCTTTGTCTACGTACTGACTTCTTACCATTTCAGTAAGAGAGTCCAACCCTTCCTCTCTCTTAACGTCTAAAGTCTCTCTCTTTTACTGTCATGTTTAATGAAAACAGGTATTCCCTTTTTCTTTTTTACATTTTTTTTTTTTTTTTTTTTTCGGTCGAAAGAATGTGTCTCGACCTTTTCGGGATAAAACGAGAGATATACTTTCGTGAAACCAGTTGTTACGTTTGTGTTGAACTCGTCTCGTTTTGTGTTTAACATCGATACTAAGGTGAGTGGTTTGCCCACCTAGAAGTTATACGTTAAGTCATTCGAGATGTCCTCACGAGGTGTCGTTTCGGTTCACTGCTTCGTTCGGGGTCTTACGAATCCGTTATTTGTCGACCTACATTGACGACTTTTTTTTTCTTTTCTTTCTTTCTTTTGTCTATTCTAAATTTACTCGTGTATTTTGTTTTTTTCTTATTTTTACGTTTATTTGTGGTATATAGAAGTTTTACATCCGTTCAACCTTAGTCCTCGATTTAAATAAATTAACGTGTGGAATGGGAAAGTTTATAGAAAGTTTTCTTCTTACATTTTATACCATATTTCGTGTGATCAATCAAGTGCATAAAACTGATACCGTGTGGTAAGAGTAATTCTATGTTATCGCATGGCTAAACAATAGGAAGTTTACACTACGAAGAATAATATATATGTGACTTTACGTGTCATAATCTTACCCTCTTGTCAAATTTACGTAGAAAGATCCTTATATGTCGAAAATTCCGACGAGAAGTGTAAATGTTTACTAAACAAAGTAGAATTTTACATGGTAAACAAGTAGGTATGGTAAATTCGTAATAAAACGATCGAAAACGTTAGTTTATGAACGATCAACCGTGGTGTCCGTTTGTCCTCTGCCCTGCAGGGGACTGAGGTTGTGTTGAACGAAACCTGTTTATTCGATTCGAAAGGAATTTATTTTTAATTCCATGTTGTCGTGAACAGAGTGTCTTTACAACACTTCTAATTTCTATTTTTAGGTGATCTCGTGAATCAAGTGACGGAAAGTGTGCCACAGTGATGGTGGGAACAGTAGACACTAGGAACAGTATCAACAATAGTGGTGCGACTCCGGTGTCCAAGTTTTAGTAGTTCCTTCTAAAACACGAGTAAAGGATTGTTAATCCTTTAGAAAAATTTTTAAGTTCGTGTATGGAGACGGGGAAATTTTTTTTTTTTTCAGGTGTTTAGTTGACTTAAGCGTCTTCTGTAAGTGAGATGTAAATCCAAGGGAAGAGAGGACCGTCACCTTAACCCCGTGACCACCTCTACGTCCCTCTAAAGAAGTCAAACGTTTCCCTAAAGTGTTTATTGGGTTGTTACTTTTCTCTAGGTGTTTGTCTGTCTTCGTTATCAACCTTTGGTTACCAAAACTGAAGGGTCGAGACAAAATCCGTAAGAGTAAGGTATAGAGATGTACAGTTTTCCTCGTGGGACGGTGGTAGTGGTGGTGGTTAGTCGTAAAGGGTCCGTCGGACCTCTCGTCCTCTCGTCGGCCAGACCGACTGAGGTAGCGGTCACGAGCCTACATCGGTGTCAACCCATGGTGTGAGAACTAGTTACAGGAGGGTTCCCGTTCACCACAAAAGTCTGACTACCGAGATAGAAAGGATTGGTGAGACTTTTCGGAAGACTGGGAGGTGTTTCCGAGGACCAACATACCTTATTTCTTGCCCACAACAATCGAAGGACTAGAAGGTCTGTCCTTCTCACGAACGGTGTCTCTTCCCCTCCCATATTTTAAATTTGGTGCTAACTGTACAAACTTGACAGACAACCATTGTTCATGTTCGAGTATGTTCCAAGGAATCTGGGAGACTCGAAGTTAGATGAATAGACATTTCACCCTCGTCCTAGTTTTGAGGATGCTGAGTTTTAACTCTTTATCCCTTTGTTTTACAAAGACCTTGTGTCATCCGTATGTCGTGTGTAAGTAGTGTCAAAGACGAAAAGAACGAGACGACAAAATAGAACCATGTAACTAGTAGACTAATATTCCTTTACTGTCTTCATCTTGACAGACTAGTTCTGATACACAGAAATTTTCTGTTTAACTGTCCTGATCTGTCTTACTATTCTGGAACACAGTTGAACGAGGTTAAAACAAGCCAAAATAAAAAAAAGTCCAAAAGTTGGTTCGTTAGTCTCGGGTCGTTTCGTTATACCAAGAAACTAAAGGCGAAATCTTTGAGACGTCGGAAATAACAGAAATATAGCGTGTTGAAATCGCGAATTAATATGGGATGGAACATTATTAATCCACAGGAATATTAGTTTAGACAAATGAGTGAACACGTCAAGACTAGGAAATTAGAGAGAACTTATAATCAAAAATTACGATTATTCTCGGTTTTAAATTGTTAAAATAATGATTTATTTTACGTTCTTATAAAACTTCTAAGTGATTACCCACCTGAGATTTTTAATTAAAATATTAATCCTTTTCATGGTTTGGTATTTTCATTCGGAGTTGTCATCTTTGTGTACCTCGAACAGGTAGAAGGGTATCTGATTGACATGTCGGAACCCGTACAGTGACTAGAGGTAGAAACCTGGACGTCTATTGGGACATGAACTCAGTTTATAAACAAAGTCGATCTAGTGTTTAAATAAAGTTTTTAATGAAATTCTGTCAACAAGTAAAATCCGTTCTCTATACAATGACCAAAACAATAAAGTCTAGTACAATTAATATTTAAACTTTCGGATAACGGACTTACATTTTATTTTTGTTCGTACCAGTCACATGTATGATGTAAACTATGTCGTGTCACTAATCATTTAGTGATACTAGATGTCAATTTGACAAACACAAATCGTATACTATTTTTGTATTGTCGGAACCTAAGGTTCTGTTTAAATCTTCCGGATGCAGGGAATCTGAGGAAGACCCATTTTCTCCCTATTATCGTTATAGATTGATTATCCCAAAAATATTTCTAATTTTACTATTAAGTGAATAATTGATATACTCATTTACAATCGATAATAAAAAAATAATCACTTCATCATAATATATTCTATGACCAAAGACTTCATAGTTTAAATGGAGTATAAAATAATATATGTAGTACTTATATAAACAGTTTACCTATTTACCTTTACTGAAAAACTAGTCATATAAAGTGAATCGTTTATACATCTTTATTTATAACGGAAATTCGTACCGTTATATAAATGGTTTATAACAATAAATAATCTATTTATTGTAACTATACAATCTATTGTATGGATATCTAACGTTAATTTGTAGAATAATTAATTTAATATTATGTTGACTAGGTTAGGTTTGAAATAAAAAAAAGATTTTATATTCAGAGATAATCTAAAATATATACCCTTAAATACGTTGATGTTACTTTAGTATAAGTTTAAATGAAAACTTATAAGAAAATATCATGTTAACATTTTCTCTTCCATGTCATTTATTTTTGTTTCTGTAAATTTCAGTAGGATTTCGTATAGTCTGTCACTATTATCGACGAATGTACAATCACTCGTGGGAAGGTCTGAAGAGAGATATTTATTTATGTGTACCTTATATTTTTTTTACACGTATTTATCTTGGTACGGTAGGTAGATAAATAATATTGTTTACAAAAAGAGATTATCTTTACGTAAAAGATCCAATGACTGCCATCAATTAGACCCAGGTGACATCTAAGTTAGTTTTATAAAATTGAAAAGTAAATTACATATATCCTTTAAACTCTTTAGATTTATGAGAACCATTTTCATAATGTTTTACTCGTTGAATTAATTTATAACAACTGTAAACCCCTCATTAAATCCTTACAGAGTTAAACGTAGAAAGTCTATCTGAAAAGACGGTGATTCGTATAGTCTTTTTAATTTGTTTATGGTCTGATGGATAGAATGTGTTTACGATATTTTACTTTACTATGTCTTTTTGGATATTTTCCGGTTTGCTATCCTCATTTTGAACGTTCTACAACAATAGAAGTAAGTTTGATGATCAAGGGAATTACCGTTAATTCAAATATCCGAATTTTCTTTATACTTGTTAAAAGGGAACTCTATACTTCTCTTACTATAATGTTTCACTCCTTACTTTCTAATCATTTACGTTTAATTAACTGAAGAAAGATTACTTATTTTTATTTCTAAAGTATCTGTATTTTTATACTCGTATACTTAAAGGAAGGTGTGCCGTCTTCTTTTACTTTACTACACAAGTTTACTTACTTTAGGTCTTATGAGTTCGGCAAACGTGGGATGTTAAGTACATTTATAAATCTTTGACATCGGAATAAGCTTTTTACTTATAATATTAGGTTTATCTTCTAGAGACATAAAGAGTTATTCCTTTAAACTATTACTCCTTAAATCTGGACGTTACTTTATTAAAATATTCCATCATTTAATAATTAACTAGACCTATGTGATCTTAGTCAGCTAATCATGGTAAGTGAGTTAGTAAACTGTTTATGTATTATCTAATACATAGTCTATAATGTAGTTCGAGATCTAGATACGACAGGTTGTCGGTGAATACCGATAAATAACCGATAATTTGTGAATTTTACACTAATCAGGCGCTCCCGTGCATTACATTTACCTTTTGTGTACACTGAAGTGTCTAAATCATATTTTTATATTTGATTGAGTTATTTAAAAATATAACCAATGTGTAAATTTTCTATTGTAACCTATAAAACTCAATTTATTTTATATGATTGTATTAATTAAAGTGGTCGAAGAAAATTGATGAAAATGACACGGATAACCTCGTGATTTTTATTGTATACCCCAAACGCAATATGAAGATAACCTGTCAGGAAGGGATCTACTGACACCAATTGTTCCTTTAGACCAGAAACATAAGTGTACACGTCAATAACAGCCCGTGATTCCAACAAATTCCTGGCCACAGTCTGTGTCTCCTTTTCCACCTAATTTCACACTCTACGTTCGGTGGGGGACTTTAGGACAGTAAATCAGTATACGTAGTCTTCCTGTGTAGTTTTCAGTGTATTTATCGTTTCGATAATTTACACTTATTGGATTTTGTATTGTGACGAAACACATTTCTTCAGAGATTATATCAGTATTACGTAGACGAAGAGAATAGTACTCCCCCAACAATCCGGTGAGACACCACGACCCCCACCCACTCTAGTATAAAATAAATGAAAATTACCGTTTAAACACGTCACCTCATTCTCTCTCCGGAGTAGTGTTTACGATAAACTTTAAGTAACTATAGGGGTTCGATCGATTCAACCTAGACTTCTCCTCTCTCGGATTCATTGTAAAGTTTTGTAGGCCTCAAGGGACTTCGGAGGGATCCCTGGAATTCCAACACCGTTTATCTAATGTCTTAATAGTTCATATACAATCTCGAATTAATTGTTTCGTGTCAACGACCACGGAGACTGGTTATAGTGTGTATTATTGTTGTGCCATGCGAATCTTATTATAGATAAAAAATATTACACGAAATAAGGAAGGGTTTGGTGAAGACTGGTTTTTTCAGAGGAAAAGAGGGGTACACCTTAGAAACTTTACAAGTACGAAATCCTATTGTAAAGTTAATTAAATTTAGTAGAAGAGAGGGTGTATCTCCAAAGGTGTTATTGAACAATTTATGACCGTTTTAAAATGAGTCTTATACACGAAAAATAACATAACCCAAACCACGTGTATATAACCAAACACACACGTATCTCTATGTGGTTAGTTTAGTGTTAGTTTTGTTTTAGTATAAAAGTGGAAAGTCTACGTCTTAGACACTAGGTTTCGAAGACGAGTTTCCGAAGTTATTTTCCCTTTTTTTTAGCTGTCTTCAAACTTTTCTATGGGGTACATTATAGTTAAGTAATTCGTTAAAACTTTCCCAGTCTAAAATCAAACGAATTCCCAAAAAACTATCTATGTAATGACCTCAAAGTATTTTATAAGTGAAAGAGGGACGAGTAAAAAACTTACTTATTTATACTCCGGTTAAAATATGTCTTAGTGAAGTTGAATTTGATTATTGACACATAACGTCGGATCTTATTACAAACAAAGTCTCCCTATGTATATTTTCTTTGTCGTTTTCTTTTTGTAATTTAGTCCGTGATTAATATTAATTAAGTATCTATCAACTTCAAGTAAACGAAAACGATTTCATATATTTTATCGTAAGAATACCTCCGGGTCTTATGTTAGTTTTCTCCAGAACTAGTATATAGTCTTACAAAAATAAAAGACTTATCCAAATCCTACGTTATATAACACAAATTCTGTTCAAATTTCTGTTCCAAGTTCGTCTTTGGACATCCAGGGGCACTTAGGGAACTACTGCTAAAGGAAATGTACTTCTTTACATGTATCTTTAAAACTTTAGGAATTCTTTTTTATTTTTGAAGTGTCTTCTGTAACGAATCTCAACTAAACGTGACTTTGTATGTTTATCTATATATTTTAATAGGAGTAAATAAAAATTTATTCCTATCTACCTGTTGATTGGGTACTTTATTCTTACGAAAACTTTAGTCTTTTTTCTCAGACTGGAAGTGCTTACCATCGGTAGAGTAAAATTGAGTACAGGGTCTAGTGAGTCCACCAAAGTGATCTTACAATAGTTGTCTATCTTGAGAACAGGATCTCGTTTGATACATTAGACAATTAGACTAGGGGAGTTGATAGAGGGGATTGTGGGAGTTACCCAATGGATCAACAAGTAGTATAATTAAAGGACTGTACTTCTATCGACTTGTAGAAAGGACGAGTACGTCCCGGGACGTAAGAAGGATGGGTCCCACCCAATAAGTTCACTCGTTCCTTGTTCAATAGTTCACTCGGTTGGTGGAATGTGAATTGTAGTTGTGTGTCAGTAGGAACCACTCTCGGACTGGGTCTTATGTTCTATTGATAGCTTATGTTTATCGGTGTCGTAAGGTAGTTTACGACATTTTGATGTTTTCTTCGACTTCCTTTTTCGAATCCCTTAAAAGAAATATTCCCTAAACCAAAGGTTTATGTACTTACGACTGGTCCCGACCAGATATTACTATAAAGTGTCTTTTCTGTCTCTTCCTTTAAGAAGTGTTTTTAATTGTCTTAGTTATGTCGATCTGTGAGACACTTGTTTTTGAGGACTTCGTAGAAATTTACACAAAGTTGACGTGAGTCAAACTTTACTAGTTAAATGATTTTCAGTATTAGTTAAGTATAGAAAGGTAATTCTTATCGAAGGTTACCTGTAGATAAATAGTTGTGTAATAGTCGGTAACGATACGAAATAAATATGAAACGACTTTTATTACTTTAGTATATAAAAAAATTCATTAAGTATAAAAAGAGAGTAAGTCAGTGTAATGAGTGTGTACCCATATGCGTTGTGTGTATGTGTGTGTATGTCCATAAAAGAGTGTGTGTGTGTATATGTAGTTGAGTGATGTCCGGAAAATGTTAACCTTCCCTAAATGAGACACAAGTTGTAAAGTCTTATTCTCTCCCTTTTCCTCAATCTCTTTACACATTTACTCTACAGAAGCGTTATAAAACTTTTAATTTTTAGGGTATACGGTTTACAGTATATCTATATTAATATGAAATGATAACAGACTTTCATGTTAGTAGGTTGTCTACTTCGACAATCTTATAATTTGACAACACAAGATTTAAAAAATTATGTTTATTATGGATAAAATTAGTGTGACGAGAGTCTAGATTACCATAGTTACTTTTACTTCCTATAGGTCAGTGGTGATTAAAGTCTCAATTTTGTAACATATTCCACGATCACCTTTGTTGCAGTAAGAAGGTCTTCTTCTTTATTTTTACTTCACCAATAAATGTTAAAAGTAGAGTGGTTGTACTTGATATGGGAAATTTTATATTTAAGAGGTCTTTCTTATTTATATTGGTGTAGGGTTTGTTCTTTAGTCGTCCTAATGATATAATTTTATATACATAAGGGTTTTCAGTAGTATAATTCATCGTTTATTTACGGAAGTAAAGAAACCGAGGGGAGGGGGATTAATTAATTTCTAACCGTGTTAGATTCTTGATTTAAATAAAAGTTAGTTTTATTCTTCGGGCATACGGTACTATTAAAAAACAATGATAAAGATTACACGTTTTGTTTCCAAACGACAATCGTAACTTGTGTCAGTAGTTTTGTTTAGGAAATTAAAAAGTCATTGACATTCCTCCGAACTTCTCAACAAGAGGATCGTTCCACGATGGAGTTACCAATTAGGATAATTCTTGACTCGGCACGTGACGATGATTTAGGAGACCGCTTAAACTCCTTAGTTTCCGAATGACGTGTGAATCTTCCGTTGCTGAAAACATTTCCCGAGATAATATACTCCTTGTTTTCTTATGGTGAACACATGAATTTATAGTAGACGAAAAGGCAGGTTTTATGAGGTAAAAATTCATTTCTATACACTAAATTTACATAAATCTCAAATCGAAAACCGTGGTGAGAGCAAAGACTCCTCTTCACGGTAGACACCCGGGGTACCGAGTGTGCATTACTATACGAATGTTCGACGAAGGGAAAAGACGTGTTACATGGGAAAAGTGAAATTGTATGTAAAAGGTATTTAAAAACTTATTGTTTAACCCGACACCTTCAAACAACTTTGCCCTGTTCCCTTTACGGACATCCGATCTTTCGCCGATAAAATGATTTCTTCACCACGTCACCTTTTGTCGGTGGGGTAGACGGGGGAGAGGTATGGCACGGGTGTGGATAGAACTCGACACTGCGAAACTTTGACGTTTCCCTTTGAAGCGGGGAGTTATCTAATCCGAACATGTAATTGAACCCGTCTCTCGGGTGTACGGACGGTAGGTAATGTGGACGACCCACTGTTTGTCTACTCTCAGTAGTACGTCTGAGGGTTGCAAACTAGAGGACTTTAGCGGTCTACAGGGGGTAAATGTAAGTTTGTATTGGTGTCAGTAATTACGTTGAGCGGGCCGACCGTGAATTATCCCCCTTTTTCAACTTAAGATTAGAGTTTAGGATTGATAGGTTTCGAAAGTCATACACTTCTAGCTGTGATAATTCACACGAAGTCACACACCTTAAAAGACAGATAATTTTATTGACATCCCACCCCCGCCCCACCGACCCTGTCTGTCCGTCTAAAACGTGTATAAAGTTTTGTCTTCTGGACATAGAACGGGAAAAACCGAAGTCTTAAAACTTGAATTTGTTATTTTAAATGGAAATAGACGATATAAGAATTTGTGTTCTTCCTAATAGAACTGACAACGGAGGTTACGTTTATGTGGTGAATGATTTTTTTGTTTTTGTTTTCAGTTCCTTCGAAACCTTTCATTTAGAAACAAAGATGGGACAGAGGGAGGGATTTAGACTGTCGTGAGTGTTTTGACGAATGGTTAATCTGAGTTCATCTCTTGAATTTTTTTTTTCTTTCCTTTTTTAGTCTATCTATAATAAAGTCTAGGTGACTTATTCTCAGAGAATTCCATTCTGGGTCCCTAAAATTTTAAGGGAACGAGAAAACTTTAACTGGGATCTGGAACTGTTGAGGAGGTTCATATATAAACTATTGTTAAATACTCTTATACTAAATTGTCGAATGAAAAACTCCACAAGGAAGGGTAAGAAAGAATTTTTTGTAAAAAAAAATTAACCTCCTATTAGTGAAATGTTATAACACAACCAAAGACGGTATGTAGTTGTACTTAGTCGGTGTCCATATATATACAGGGGAGGAAGGACTTGGGGAGAGGGTAGAGGGAGGGGTAGGGTGGGGAGAAATTACGTTTTTTATAAATCTCATAGATGAGACACGGACCGTGACCCGTGAACCATATGAGTCTTAGACATTCTGTGTTCTAAAGTAGAGACCTCACAGTTACCTACCGAGGTCCCTGTATTTCGTCTGACGGATTATAATATTCCTGTCTCTAAGGATGTGTTCTTGATTTCACTCACTTTTTCAGGACTCGCTGAAAGGTCGTTAAATGTTACACAGATAGTTAGACCTCTAAAGATCTAAACCCTTCCTTCTTTGATGATCTGAATGTCTTACTAGAGTTGTAGACACGAATCCCCCCGAGACTCACAAAGTCCCTTCGGCCAACTTAAATTCGTGATGTCTCTTTCGACTTTTCTGACGTCGAAGAAGAACGTAGGAAGGAGACAAATCTGAACTTAGGTAAATCTAGAGGGAAGATGGTCGAAAGAGAGGGAGACCCAACTGTTAGGAAAGAGAGGTCCCTCCGACAATAACTCCTCGATATGACCTAGGGGACAGTGAGGGGGTATGATGAGACAAGATAAATGGAGTAGAGTAAGTGGCGTTACACTTTACTAACACAAGTAAGCAAATGGGTAGATGGAGAGATGAGTCTCACGAACCGTAAGGGTCCATCACGATCACCATTTCTTGGGTGGACGGTTACGGTCTGTGCATAGGTCCGTTCTTATAACCTCACCCAACAGTAGGAGGGGGCCCTCTCAGGAGACCTCGTCTTGTACTGTTGGATGAGGTCATAAACGGACCTACTAGCGTACCTGTCTCTTTGGGCCACCCGATGTCAGGTACCCCGACGTTTCTCAGTCTGCACTGACTCGTGTGTGTGGGGGGACGGATGGGGGGTCCTGGATTTTGTTGGGACCGTACTTCACCCATAGGTTATGTACAACTTACTTACTTAATTACTTAGGTTTTATGAATGTAAATGACAAGGGATAAAGGAAGATAGTGGACTGATCTAAAAAAATTTCATACAGAAGGACCTAAATGTCGTAATTACTTAAAAAGTAAACTTTGGGTTGGAATAAGAAAAAAAAAAAAAAAAGGGGACTAAGAACACCGGATAGATAATGGATCGAAAATGACTGATCCCTACGACTGTGAACCTAAGTCAAGTCATCGTTAGGTACAAATACGTTTGGGTCATGTAGAAGTTGGGTAGAGAGTAATATTGAATCTTTCATAGGATTATGGGGAGTCGTTTCTGTCTTAAGGTTTGGAATAAGTTTAGAATGTGATTACTTCTACTTGTTGTTTTCGGGATTTTTCTTTTAAAAAACTCCTGAAAATAAATTTCCAGTTCCGTTATCGCCTACCATTGTCTGGTAGTTGAGTCTTAGTCTCCTTAATTTGTGACTTTAGTGACTAAATTCCAAAAACCATTATCACCTTTTTATAATTTAGTCAGAATTTTAATGATTCATGATAGTCCGGTGAAAATAAAATCGAAAAAAAAAGGAGGTCATCGAGTCGTGTAGGGGCGTTAACCTACCGTATCCTCGAGTCTAAGATAACTGTCAAGGCACTGTTCAGTAGGAAGTGGATGGTAACAGGTCAGAAGAATCGACAAGTAATAGAACTGACGATATGGATGACCTATTACTATGTGAGACGAAGATGGGGACTGACATTGTGTAAAAACGAGGTCCCAAGGAAAATTAACTTTGTGTGACAGACATAATGACAAAAACCACGTCTTCATTTGTGTAAATTGTGTTCTTAAGCCAAGCATAAACGAAGTGGTTGTCCTCCACACATTTTTCAGTGGACGGAGATCTTTTCCTTAACGTACTAAGAAAACTCTATAATTATAAAAATAAGGAAAGAAAGTGAAAGTGACGGTAAGTAGTGAACACCCCTACACTATTAGTTACTAGAGACACTCCTTTTTTACAATACCGGTAGGACTGGTTAAGGGACTTACGTGACTTGAGTGAATCCTTCATGACTCATTACAAAAGAGTTGGGAATTCGTGTTTTAACTGATTTTTACGAAATTGAGATTTTTCCCCTTTCACATTATTTGACACGGACGATAGACATAAGTAGTATTTAGGGCGACTCATGGGTGGTTCACTGATTTTGTCTTAACGGGTTGAAGATCTCGTCACCGTCGCCTTGTACCCGTTTTAAAACGAGACCAGATTGGCTTCTTAACTACGCAAACTTGACACCACAACCTCTTCTGAGCTCTCAGGGAACCTGACGTTCCTCTAGGTTGGATAGATAAGACTTCCTCTAGTCGGGACCCTAAAGAAACCTTCCTTACTACGATTTCGACTTTGAGTGTTTGGCATGGAAACCTTTGGTTGTATAGTCCTTAATGATGAATATAACTTTTAATCATAATAATGAGACAATTCACTCTAAGTATATAAATAAAAGTATAGTGAAATATACAAAATTACTACTCACTTAAAGTCAGAATTGAAAGCAGTACATACGGTATATGAGTATAACATAGGAAAAAAACAAGGATGAAAATGGTATGTGAGTACAAAACTAGTACCCAAAATAGTCTCCAGGGGTTTGTAAGAGTCAAGTACCGTAGGAATCCCAGAGTCATTATAAAAGTCCTACGGGAATCCCTTTTATTAATATATTATCAAAGTCAATAATTCATTAATTCGGGTTTGTTACATTGCTATAATCAAATCCGTCTACAACGACAGAAATTTATAAAAGTTATAGAGTATCCAGGGTTCACTCTTCTGATTTCAAGTATGTCAACAGAATCGGGTCGAACTCTTGACATCCAGATGTTTCTAACTTTACAAAATCCTTTTTCCACTGTAAGACATGGAAAATTCCCTTTCTTATGGACATTATTGTTATTGATAAATTCTGACAATGAAAACTATGTAAAAGTAATAGTCTTAAGTATTTGTAGTAGTATATAACATGGTGACGTTATAAATAGAGTCTCTCTGTAAATCATATCTAATATGGTTAGTTAGTCGATCACTTGTTCATAAACCTCTTATGTAAACATCTTACAGATCATTTATAGGTTCGGAGACGAGAGTTTATTGTTTATAGAATAACAGATAGATGTTTATGTAAAGTTACAGTTCTTAAGGATAGTACAAAAAGATTTTCTTTACTAGTACTAAGTTTATCCCTCGAGTTTACTAATAACATTAGATTTCAGAAGACAAGAACAAAACAACAAAAGTAATTAAGTGCTAATTTCTAAGAATACTACTGACCCTTCAGAATACTTTAAGACTTCCATTTGACAAAATTGGTTTTACCACGACAGTAAATAATTCTTGTGTCTACCTCCATCTCTGAGTTTGTCACTTTCTAAGTTGTTTTTAATTTTTGCTTGAGAGTTTAATACCAAGGATAGAACGTACATTCAACGAGTCTACAACGGTGAGACAAAAGTCTTCATTTTTCGACTTGTTTGACTTTTTAGTATTGAGAACAAACTACACTGTCTCTTCACTGTAGTTTCCGTTTGGTGACGGGATTTTTTAATCTCTGTCTATCTATGTCTCTTAGTGTTTAATGGTCTCGTCTTTAGGTGTTATTCTTTGGAGGTACCCTTAGTCACGGTCCCATTCTTCTAAACTTGATATTAATTGTTTAACGACCTCCGAGTTAGACCTGTTCAGACTCTCAATTTTTGAGACCCCTGTGGATCAGTATCACTAAGAGGGTTTGAACACATTTAACTTTCTCATCGTAATTTTGTATATATAATGATATACATTTTATATATCGGTCACCTTTAAACGAAATACTACATCTGTCGAGATGGACCACAAGACACTGTTAGTTCTCCCTTCCCGACCCTACTCTTCACCCTCCCTCAAAGTTCTCCCTCCCTTGTGTACATATGGATACCGACTAAGTACAATTGTATACCGTCTTTGGTTGTGTTGTAACATTTCGTTAATAGGAGGTTAATTTTTTATTTATTTAAAAATTTTTCTTCAAGATAATCCAAGAGTGTCTCTTATATCATCTTTTTAAACGGACACGAAGACCGTTCCCTCTCCTTTTCTTTAGGAAAAATTTATACGATCTTGTAAGATATGAATTGTTCCAGACTAGAGTCCTCTTTAATATAATGGTCTCGAATCCAACAGTCCCTAAGTAGTCTCTGACTGGGTAGACACCTTTCCCTTTACGGATTAAGATCAAGAGAAATCGGAAAGTACATGTCCTTCTCTTTATGAGTTTAGTATGGGAGAGTCCAAAAGTACTCCCCTTTCTTTTCTCTGTTGAAGTCAGGAGAGGAGGTGGGACAAGGTAGATTCGTCCACTTTCGTGACCATTTCAAGTGTCAGTTCAAGTAATTCTGGATTACTTTTCTAATATTTTGTGAATGGGAGGTAGGTGTAGAATGGGAGTGTGATGACTTCTAGATAAATAGTGTTAAAGAAGATGGGTCATAACCTACAAACGGAAAGTTGTTATTGTTGTTTTTAATTTCAATATGATTTTTCCGTTCTTTGTATCAAACTTTCCTGAATTCTTCATAGTCTTGTTCTCAGTCTTTATCGTCCTTATAATCTTAATAACCTTATATTATAAAAAATGTGATACTTATTATCTGACTCCCAAGATTACCTTTTACACCTCTCGTATGTTCTTATCTACCTATTAGATTCATCTCTTTACCTTTAAGACTCTTTCTTAGTTTTCCTTTACAATTTAGTTTTAGTAATTATATTTACTTCTTACGAAAACTATCCGACTAATCACCTGACGTGTTCTGGTTCCTTTCTTAGAGATTTGTTTTCCTATACGGTCATCTTTGAAGATATGACTATTCTTTCTCTTTTTTTCAAGACCCTTTTTTATATATTTTTTATAAATTCTTTCCACTCCATTGATGTTTTCATATTGTACATTCATTATTCTCATTGTCTCTTCCTTCATTCTTACCTTGTTTTTGTTATGAATTTCGTTGTTATTGAGTCTTAAAGGAGTTTTAATTACAGTTTTTGTTTGGTGTCTAGGTCGTTTTCGTCTCTTGTATTCTTATTTGTGGATTCTTTGATTTTAATTGTATACAAGTTTAAAATCCTTTGTTTCTATTTTATAGAATTTTCATCGATCTCCTTTTTCTTTGTGTGGGTCCCCTCGTTTTATTCTTAATATAAATTTAAGAGACGTCTTTAGTACGTTCGTACTTCTCTTTTTTCACTTTGTGAGTTACAAAAACCTCCTTTTTTGGGATGGTTGGATCTCAAGATACGGGACTTTTTAATTGGAAGTTTTCACGTTCTCTTTATTTCTGGAATTATCTGTTCATTTTACGTCTGTCATACAACGGTCGTCTGGATCGAACTTTCTTTTACAATTTGCAAAAGTCTCTCTTACTTTTACTATATCCAATTTTAGAACCTAGATGTAATTTTTCTCCTGTTTTTTTACTTATTTATTTTAATTTTATATCGAAATAAAAAAGAATTAATTAGATTCTTGTTTAACAAGTTATATTATGGTTGTTCTTACATAAACTAATAGTTAATAAACCGCGAGTAGATAAAGGCGAAGTAACTGATACGGTTTCGGAAACTGACACACCTAGTGTTATTTGACACCCTTTAAGAATTTCTCCACCCTTATGGTCTGGTGGACTGGACGGAGGACTCTTGGACATACATCCAGTTCTTCGTTGTCCATCTTGACGTGTACCTTGTTACCTAACCAAGGTTTATCCCTTTCCTCATGTAGTTCCGACATAAAACAGTGGACCGAATAAATTGAAGATATGTCTCATGTAGTACGTTTTACGGTCCGACTTACTTCGTGGTCGACCTTAGTTCTAACAGTCCTCTTTATAGTTTTTGGAGTCTATACATCTACTATGGTGGGAATATCGTCTTTCACTTCTCCTTGATTTCTCGAAGAACTTTCACTTTTTCCTCTCACTTTTTTTGGACCAAATTTTGAGTTGTAAGTTTTTTGTTTCTAGTACCATAGGTCAGGGTAGTGAGGTACCGTTTATCTACCCCTTTGTCACCTTTGTCACTGCCTGAAATAAAAGGACCCGAGGTTTTAATGACGTCTACTACTGACGTCGGTACTTTAATTCTGTGAAAGAGGAACCTTCCTATCGATACTGGTTGGATCTGTCGTATAATTTTTTGTCTCTGTAATGAAACGACTGTTTTCAGGTAGAACAGTTTCGATATCAAAAAGGTCATCAGTACATACCTACACTCTCAACCAGATATTTCTTTCGACTTACGACTTCTTAACTACACAAACTTGACACCACAACCTCTTCTGAGTTCTCAGGGAACCTGACGTTCCTCTAGTTTGGTCAGTTAGACTTTTCTTTAGTAGGGACTTATAAGTAACCTTACTGACTACGATTTCTACTTCGAGGTTATGAAAACGATGGACTACACTTTTGACTGAGTGACCTTTTCTGGGACTACGACCCTTTCTAACTTCAGAGTAGAAGACTCTTCTTCTACTGTCTTCTACTCTACCAACCTACCGTAGTGGCTGAACTACCTGTACTCAGACTCGTTCGAGGTTCTCAACCACTACCTGTCCCTTCGGACCGCACGAGGTCAGGTACCCCAGTGTTTCTCAACCTGTACTGACTCACTGACTTGACTTGACTAAACTGATCCATATGAAAACACATACATCCATACATTTATGGAACGACGATTCAGTGAAGTCAGTACAGGTTGAGACACGTTAGGGTATCTGCCTTCGGGTGGTCCGAGGGGACAGGGACCCTAAGAGGTCCGTTTTTGTGACCTCACCCAACGGTAAAAGAAGAGGTTACGTACTCTTCCTTTTCACTTTCTCTTCAGCGAGTCAGCACAGACTGAGAATCGCTGGGGTACCTGACGTCGGGTGGTCCGAGGAGGTAGGTACCCTATAATGTCCGTTCTCATGACATCACCCCACGATAACGGAAGAGGCCATTTATGGAATCCATTCGAATATATAATCACTTTATATATATTCACTTACTTATTTATCGTTACTATGTTCTTTGACCTACCTCCTTAATCCCTATAAAACAATATTTCAAGAGTATTATGGTTACTTCCCTATATCATAATATACTTGGATTTGAACCTATAAGATTTATATATGACATTTGAGTCCCGTTGGTTATTTTTTCGTGTTAATTATATAATTGTTTCCTATCTTCTGTCTTAGTATATTTAATAGTTGATTTTAATATTTTTTGTGTTTTTATCTTTATTTCTTTTTCATGTTGTCTCTTCTCATTCTTATATCATTTATAATTAGAATGATATAATTATTAATGAAATTTTCAGTTACCAGATTTATGTATTTAATGTTTTGTCTTTACCAGTCTCATCTAATTTTTTTGTTCTAGGTTAATATGCCAGAAATATTGTATATGTAATTTTCATTTCTACACCTTTCTATATGATACTATTAATCGATTGGTTTTCTTTGATCTTTATCGATATAATTAAAGTCTGTCTCTTCCTCTCCTTTGAAAGTTCAAGAGTACCTTGTAAGTGGTTCTATCTGGGTAAGCCCCAGTATGGCATTGTTTAAAATTTTATATATATTTTTTATTTTACAGAGGAAAGTTTGTTGTTACCTTAATTTGAACTTTCGTCAATGTCTTTCTATCAACCGTTTAGGATTTATGTGCATCTAATTTATTGTGTGAAGATTCATTGTGTACCAGTTTCCTCTTTAGAGTTCTCTTGAAAATTTTATAAAACTTAATTTACTTTTACTTTTATATTGAATAGTTTTACGTATCCTATGTCGATTTTGTTTCGAATTTTATTTTAAATATCGTGGCTTAAATATATAATCCTTTCTTTTAGGGTTTAGTTACAAAGGTGGAATATTTTTATATTTTTATTCTCGTTTATTTTAATATTCATTCGTCTGTTTTTGTTTACTGTTTTTAATCGTCTTTAGTTACTATTACTTTTGTCCTTTAGTTCTCTCTTTTAGTTGATTTGGTTTTAGAACAAGAAACTTTGTTAGTTCTAGTTACTCTCCGGAAGATCGGTCCGGTTGATTCTTTGTCTCTCTCTTCTGTGTTTAATGTTAGTAGTCTTTACTTTTACTCCTGTGATATGTCTAAGGTACCGGTGACTTTCCTATTATTATTTATAATACTTGTTGTGATACGGGGATTAAACTGTTGTCTCTACTTTACCCGGTTAGGGAAGTTTCTGTGTTAGACAGTCTTGAGTGTGTTCTAATTTATCCGTTAGACCTATTCAAATATAGATAATTTCTTTATCAGGAATTAATTATTGGTAGTGTGTGTGTGTGTGTGTGTGTGTGTGTGTCTGTGTGTGTTTGAGCCAGGATTACATTAGCGACCACTCAAGATGGTTTGTAAAACCTTCTTTAATATTATCAAGATAGATCAAGAGATGTTATAGAAGGTCTCTATATTCGTCTCTTTTATGAAATATTAAGTAAGACACTCCGGTCGTGACGGGATTATGTTTCAGTAATGTTCTTTTAATGTTCGGTCATAGTGAGTACTTATATCTACGTTTTTATAGGTTTTTTATAACTGTTTGACTTAGGTTTTACATCTTTTTCCTTATCATGTACTATTTTACCCTAAGTAGGATCCATATGTACCGACTAAGTTGTGAGTCTTCAGTCAATTACATTAGGTAGTGTAGTTTTCCAATTTCTTCTTTTTAGTGTACTAGTATAGTTATTCAAGTCTTTTTCGGACTGTTTGACGTTGTGGGTAAGTACTAAATTTTTTTTTTTTAAGAGTGGTTTGATTCTTATCTCCTATAAAAGAAGTTGAATTATTTCTTGAATAAAAATTTTTTTATGCCGATTGTAAGTAGAGTTACTACTCTTTGAACTTCGTAATGATAATTCTAGTCCCTTTTTTATTACCACAGGGAAGAGTGATAACGAAAAACCGATATTCAGAATCTGTTACTTAATTCTGTTCTATTCCTTTACTTTCAATATGTCCAATCTTTTCTTTTATATTGCATCAGAAACAAACATTTACTGTACTAGTAGATACATCCCTTAGGTTTTCTTAGTTATTTTTTTCAGGACCTTGATTATTCGTTAATATCGTTCAAATGTCCTATATCCAATTGTATTTTTTCAGTTAGTAAAGTGATATATGGTAGTTAATTATTTACTTTAATCTTTAAATTTTGTGTTAAGATACGTATAATTATTTATATAATGAATCTCAATTTATTCATAGACTCCTTTTCAAGTTTCGAGACTATTTTCTATAGACTCTTCTTGATTTACTTACTTCTCTATCAGACATAAATACTTATCCTCTGAACCAGAATAGTACTCCAGTCAAGATTTAAAATATATCTCTCAGTTACATTAGTGTTAGTTTTAGAATAATTCAATATCATTAGTTCTGTGACATAATGACACTTTCGTGTTTATTTAGATACCTCACCCTATCTTTTGAGTCTTTATCTGGGTATTTATATCAGTTAATTTGAAATTATTTCCGTTTTCCGATATGTTCCTTCGTTTCCGTCAGAGAAGTTATTAACCATCATCTTGTTTTTCTGTACCGTATGTTTTTTATGTAGATTTGAGTCTAGAATGAGGGAAGTTTCTAATTCAGTTCCATTAGTATATATATTTCCATTTTACGTCTTGATATTTTAAGGATCTTCCGTCTCTCATTTTGATCTACTGGGATCTACTGGGACCTATACCCACACTTAAAAATATATGTTGTGGTTTTCATACTAAGTACTTTATCTATTGACTATTGGAGTTGAACTAATTCAAAAAATTTTTTAAGACGAGATACTTTCTTTACATTTCTCTTACTATCTTCAGTGTGTGACTTTCTTCCATAAACGTTTTCTGTGTACACTTAGACTATTTACACTGTGTAATAATAGGCTTTATATGTTTCTTGAGAATTTTGGGTTGTTATTGTTTTTGTTGGGATAAAATTTTTAGCCGTTTTCTGGACTTGTCTATGGAGTCGTTTTAGATATGTGTCTACCGTTTGTTCGTTTACTTTTCTATAAGACGTAGTATACAGTAATTCCTTAATGTTTACTTTTTATTATAGTGATACGTGGATAATCTTACCGTGTTTAGGTCTTGTAACTGTTATATACGACCACTCTTGCACCTCGTTGTCCTTTAAAATTAAGTACACGATTACACTTACGTTTTACTATGTCGGTGAAATCTTCTTTCAAACAATCAAAGAGTGTTTTGATTTATATACGAATGGTATTCTAGACTGTAAGTATGAGGAACCATAGATGGAGTTACTTGACTTTTAAATAAAGATATGTTTTAGACGTGTAATTTCAAATATAGTCAAAATAGATATTTATGGTTTGGAACCTTCGTTGGTTCCACAGGAAGTCATCCACTCACCTATTTGACACCATGCAGATCTACCACTTTAAAGTGAACCGTGATTTTTCTTTACTCGTTAGTTCAGTACTTTTCTTTACCTCCTAAGAATATAGGATAATGATTCACTTTCTTCAGTCAGACTTTCGTGAAGTGTGACGTACTAAGGTTGATATACTGTAAGACCTTTTCCGTTTTGATACCTCTGTCATTTTTCCAAACATCAGCGGACACCAATCACACCTCCTTTTTTCTAATTATCCATCTTGTGTCTCCTAAAAATTCCGTCACTTTGATTAGATGTACTATGATATCACCATCTATGTACAGTAATATGTAAACAACTTTAGGTGACTTCCAGATTATGGTTTTCACTTGGGATTACATTGGATACCTGAAAATGACCAGTACTTTACAGTTAAATCCAAATGACGACGACGACGACGACGATTCAGTGAAGTCAGTACAGGCTAAGACACACTGGGGTATCTATCGTCGGGTGGTCCGAGAAGACAGGTCCCTTAAGAGATCCGTTCTTATGACCTCACCCAACGGTAAAGGAAGATACTAAATCCAAGAGTCCAACTTTGTTTACGTGGTAAGTCCAGACCATACAACTATCACTTCCCCTAAATACCCTTGAGAAAATTACAATAACCCTTGGATTTTAACGAAAATTTTTCTTTCAAACAATTCTTTTTGTTTTTGTTTTTTTTGTGGAGTGAAAGTTTTATCGATACGGACCCTTATGGACACAATCAGTACGTTGGTATGTTTTACTACTTCACCAATTGTATTTTCTATTTATGAGACAACATATTTCACCTACCTATTTACCTGTGAAGGTTGGTTAATCCTTAAGGATTACTACTTTCACAACCACGTATGCATTCCCATTATCAACAATTATCAAATCTCAACATCGAAACTATGATATTAGTCAAATTTACCTCTGTAATTCATTTTAAATAAGTTTCCTTTTCTCCACCGGTGAGTCATCGAAAGTCGTGGATGTTTGTAGACGAGGTTTACAGTTAGATAAGTAAGGTATTTGTTGTTCCTTCACCGATGGCACATCTTCTGTAACATGTTCATTCACGAAGTCCCGTACACACTCTATACCTCAGAAGACTGTTCCTAGAACCTTCAATTGTGTCTCTACAGTGTATATATTCTTTTTTTTTAGAAAACATTCAGATTTACATTTCCTTTTATTTCTTATATCATTTCCTTCGGTTACAACCTCTTTTTGAAAACAGACTTTTTCTCCACCGTATACCCAGTTCAGACCTTTCTACTTTTTTTTTAGTAGTCCAACTTTACCCTCCTCCCCTTCTTAAGATGGTCTCCTTTGTCGTACTTCGTTACTCCCACGTCTCTCCAGGACAAGGTTCTTGACCTCAAAGGACCCTGCACTCCCTACGTTTACTTTCCTCCCCCTTCGGTCTGACCTCTTGACATTCACCGTCAAACCTGATCTAAAACAGTTGTGACCCCTTCTTCCGAAACTTGTTAAAATTGATCTCCTCCTATTGTACTAAGAGTGACTCAAAATTTTTCTAGATTAGTTATCTTGACAACTAATCTATACTCTTCTCCCTTCCCCACCATTTTGATAGAGGTTCCCACGGGTCCTCTTAATTTATTACAAATGAAATTTTTTTTCACTCTTTGAGTACAGAATCGAATGTTATATTTTCGACACACGTGTCATATATAGTGTCATTGTAGTTGTCTTGACGTTAAGATTCTCCTTATTTATATAAAGTTGTATGCTATTAGGTCATTGGAGTCTATAATTTAGTGGAATTCACTTAATATTCTCAAATAACAGACATTGTCTTTACTTTATGTTAAATTCATTAAGTGATAAAAGGTTTCACAGAAAATTTTCGTCGTATAAACCACATAGTGTATGATGTTTCGAAAAAGTTTCCTAGAAAAATTTTATTTCGTGGTGGTTTAGAAGAGACATACACCTTGTTACAATTTAAGGTCGAGACGAAGCTCGTATTAATTCATAGGTATTGTGGTATTTTGAAAATAATTTAATGTCACAACCCTTACTTTACATTTAAACAGAAGGTTATACTACAACCGTAAAGTTGGAAAAAAAAAAAAAAAACCGTCAGACTTATAGTAATTATCATTTTCAAGTTTCTCTTTCATTTCGAGATCGTAACCCATCTTAAGTTCTACAGTGTGTAATTTTATAATCACGTTAATATAAGAACTCGATAAGAGGTGGGGAGAATAAGACGGATAAAAGAATTTATTGACAGTAACTATGTCAAATACTAATATTTTCTTTATCCTTCTATCCCAATTTTACGTTTGTGGTAGATATTTACTAGAATTAGAAAACAGTATTATTTGTCTCCTGTACTTACCGAAGTGGACGGTTAACAAATACGATGTTTAACATTTTGTATATGTATAATATTCGTCTTCTGTCAGTAAGTTTAAGTTTTCATGATTCTTTTAGGACGTTCTTTTATACCCAGAGAGAATTGTATGACTTCCTTATCTCTTTATGAATTGGAAATTTACTTAACTTTTTTATATTTATTTATATATAACAGAATATATATGACCATACGACGTCGGGTACCCCAGCGTTTCTCAGTCTGTGTCGAATCACTGACTTGTTGTTGTTATATAACAGAAACTAGACATTATACCTTCTATGTTTCGGTGTTTTAATCCCTTAAGTCTAGGAACAAATCAAGTTATAAAATATATTTTTGGTAAAACTCTTGTAGGATGGGTTTATCTGTAAAAAAAGGGAAAATCCTTTTACAACGAAAGTAAAGTCTTATATGTAGAACGGGGTTATAGTTTTCGACTGGTACGGTTATACAAGTCTCTAGTACAGACAGATCTCGTACAGTACTCGTTCGTCTTCAAGGAGAGTGGAAGGGGTGTAAAGGACCTCTAGACTGGGTTTCTCTTACACTTATCTCAAAAGGTAAAACAAAGTGTAGTCCCAGAGGATTCTCGGTTTCCTGACCTTTTGATATCGATGTTATAGGTTTCGTACTACGTTTGACTACAGGATCATTTCCTTTATATGTGAGGTTCGAAAGAAAATAAGGTTGAGCGGCAAGGGAGGTTTGCTATTTTAGTGTCGGAGTTCCTTTTAGTGTGGAATTTTTTTAACAAACACAACCGACAAGAATCTCTTCAACTCAAAAGGACCTTTCAATTGTAAGGAACAGTCTCTCCTTTATTTTTATTTACGCCGTGTCCGTTTCTACTGTAAACTTAGGTTTGTTTTCAAACGGAAAACGAAAAAAAGAAGAAAAGAGGACTAGTATGTGACTACACGATTCTTTTTGTCAGGGCTAAATCGAAAGGTATTCGGGAAGCCTCACCAAGTGTATATATCAGAGAGGATCTCTCCAAGTGAACGTTTGGGAACAGTCTTTTTCCTTGTTTATACGGTACACTTTTGACTCACCACCAATCTCCTAGTTGTGTCTCCGGTGTCCCCCTTTTACGGTCACCGAATAAATAACTTACTAAGTTCCAAAGTCTGTTCCCTTCTGACTTCGTACAGAGTACTCGACTTTGGTGGAAGTCCGATTGTTTGAAGGTGGATGTCGTGACTATTTGTGATCAGACACTATGTAGCTCAAGTCCTAGGTTAATATTCGTAGAACTGATATGGACCCGGTTAATTATCAAGTTCTGACCAAGAAGGTCACAGTAGTCAGATTGGTTGGAATGTAAATGTAACCTGGGTCTGTTTGCATACTATAATTGATTCCCACCGTCGTGAATTGTAAGGTCTTACTTCTTGCTACGTCAGTCTTATCCCCTCCCTGAAGACTACAAGATCCACAATGTAAGACAAAAGTAAGAAATTACAAATAACTGGAACCCTACTTTAGGGTTACGGGGCGAAATTCCAACGAACTTCTTGTTTCTCGGACAAGGGTTTCTCGGACAGAAACCCTTAGAAAAGAAGTGTTCGAGTCGGAGAGTTTGAGGTTCAAGGTCTGAATCTCCGAAGTTTAAAGGGTACAGTAAAGAGGAAACAGGTCCCTATAAACATGGTGTGACATGTGGGTCGGACCTTGTGAGAAAAGGAAGTAGTGCTCGGGAGGAAACGAAAATACTGACCTGTAGAAATTAACTAAAGATAATATAAATTACGAAGGATAGTAAAAATACCGGAAGGGACCACTGAGTCACCATTTCTTGTACGAATGATTACGTCCTCTGTGTCTAAGGTAGGGACCTATCCCTTCTAGGGGACATTCGTATTTACCGTTGGATAAGGTCGTAAGAACAGACCTCTTAAGGTACCTCTCTCCTCGGACCGTCCGATGTTAGGTACCCCAGTGCTTTTTCAACCTACGTTGGGTCGTTGATTTGTTGTTGTTGTTTCTCTCATTAAAAATAAGTTATCTAACTTCATTTACCAAGTTAAAAGAAAGTGTAATATGAGTCAGTGATTTCTGATGTAGCATATCATAGACCATGTTACCTCTCTGACTTTTGTTTATAAAACTTACTTATTCACTGACCTTTTCGTCAGTAGACAGAAGAGTCAAGAATAGTTTAACAGTTTTTTTGTAAGTCATACAACTTTAGGTTTGATCTCATCTGTACCAGTTTAATAGTACTATAGGATCCCGAATCATACGTAAGTCATTTCAAATCGTGATTGGGTGGGTAATCACAAATGTAATGTTTCCGTAAATACTAAATCTTTTAAGAAGTATTGATGATAAAGATCACATTTTAGTCTATTTCTGTTAGTGAATTTTGAACAATTTTACAACAAACTATATACACGAAAAAAAAAAAATGTTTTCACGGAAACGTACTTCCTTTAGGTATTTCTGTTCTCCTGACGGGTCAGTTATTTGGTATACTAATGTACGACAACGTTGTTGTAGTTTTTCTTACAAGTTATTTTTCGTGAGCGAGATAAATACATCTCTGGTCCCGTAAAATCCTTTTCCCATCACTACTTCTGGGGGTTTACCAGGTTTTTATTTATTAAGATCACTATGCCTACGTACACCGAACACGTACGTAAAGTTATTTTCACAGATCTCCCGTGACTAAAGGGTAGAAAGATACCCAGACACATCGTTCGTGGCGTGTACACACCCATAATGAACACCTATTCGTGATAAATAAGATGTTTATTTAATGATACATCGAATGTAACAATCCCAGCGTACTATCGGGATATCAAATTTTCTGACTTTATTGGTACGTAAATAGAACAGTGATGTCCATGAATGTCACATTAATGTTCCAGTTATCAATGATACATTAATGCATCAAAGTTGTAACACCAAGAATTTTTTTTTTTCATGTACTAAGAGGATCATGGACGACTCTTGGGGATAGAGATGAGGTGGTAGGAGTGAACGTTTTTTAAGATTTATCGAAGTTTGTTGTAAAAGTTTCCTTTTGTTTAGTTCCTTCGAAATAACCTTACTATCGATTGAATCTTAATAATGTGTCATCATCGTCAGTCTGGACTCTACATAAAACCAAGTTACGGGAGTAAAACAACCTTCTAAAAAAAAAATTAAAGGATGTCTTAACATGGATTAAATCTTTCATTGAGTTCTCTCTTTCATCGTGTTTATCCATAAAAACAAATTGTCATTGTTAAAATATTTACCGACGAGTAAATGTATATCATTACTCTGTCCAAAGGGTACACCGAGTCGTCATTTCTTAGACGGACGGTTACGTCCTCTACACCCAAACTAAGACCCCACCCCTTATAAGGTACCTCTTCCCTATTACCGTTGGATGAGATCATAAGAACGGACCCTTTAGGGTATCTGTCTCCTCGGACTACTCGATGTCACGTACCCCAGCTTTTTTCTTAGTCTGTCCTGAATCGATGATTTTGTTGTTTTTGTTACTCTACCCCGTGTAAAAGTTTTCACACCCAAAGGACTAAATTGAATTAGTCTTCTTTCTTCATGACTTCTTGAACAGTACCACGGGTCAGACAGTCAACATAGACCGAGAAACGTTGGGGTACCTGTCGTCTGGCGGTCCGAGGAGACAGGTACCCTAAAAGGTCCGTTCTTATGACCTCACCCAACGGTAAAGGGTGAGGTCCCCTGAAAGGGTTCGGTGTCTAGTCTGGGTACAGAGATCGCACAGGATGTGACCGTCCTTCTGAGAAATGGTGACACTGTGGACCCTTCGGGTACTGTGACGTATTGTCGGGATATCAAAGAACGAAGACTTCAAGTCTAAGATTCAAGTAAATGCATCTAGACTACTTATAACTCTAGTGTAACGTATATTAAAACACGAACAAGGAACCATACACACGGTACGGATTTAGAGAATAAGTAAAAAAAAAAGGTTATATCCCCACTAAGACTTTAGTACTCACACTAATTTCTGAATTTTTTTGAGGAGTTTAAGAAGGGTGGGAGGGGGAACGGAATAAGTCTTTCGTCTTCCTGTGACGAAACTATCAGTTATAAACTTGTTGAGTATAGTTTAAATAATATTCAATGATAGTAAGTCTCTTATTATTTCTTAAAAAATTAATGAAATCGAGTATTCTTACCCGACTATCTATAAGGTAGTTACAATACTAAGGGAACCTACCTCTTTACGATTTACGATTGGGTTTGTCTAAAATTTTGGTATTAATGAACCATTTGTTCCCTTAGTATCGGTTTATTAATAAGTACTTATGTCTAATTTAAGTAGATCTAAAAATTTTTTAAAGAATAACTTAAGAAGAGAGACACCGTCTCGGCTCGTATCGTGATAGTTTCACCATAACGAAGAAGTTATGCAAAATGTGTTTTTTTCTCGTACGACACATGTCCGTAAACGATACCCCAGAAAGAAGAAAGAGAGAGATCTCTTCTTCGTGTCTATTCAATAGGTTGTGTTCACACGAAAGTAATATAATTTTCTCCTACGAACAAGGGACTACGTCCTTAAGTAGCTTTTCGTTTTTGGTCCATTAGTGTAGTCCTTGCAGTGGTGAATCAAGAATGTTGATTTCTGAATGATGTTACTCTCAGTAGTCGTTTCTTTGATGTGAGATGTGTCTGTTTACTCCCTTTCAGAAGTTTTGTCTCGGAGTCCTATCCTCTGACAGTTCTAGAGTTCTCTCTTATGTTAGGTCGGAGAGACAATAGTGGACGATTTAGTTCTTCAAATGAATTTATCAACGTCTTAAATTGAAGATTATGGATGAGTATTAACTAAATGTACGCTTCCCAAAGAAGAGTTGGAAAGGTTTTGAGTATTCTTTAATAAAACATCCAAAGTATACCATTTAATACTTCCGTTTTATTCGATAGAGATCCTGTATAGTCTCCAACTTTTTACATGTCTACTTGTGGGTGAATTACGGCAAAACTACCATTTTTCGTCTTACTAATGGACACATGATTCGACTCGTTTGTTCGACTCTCCCCTGGATCGAACCCCTATTTCCAGTTTCTACCGGGATAAGAACAGACACTACTAAAGAAGGATTAATGTTCTTCTTACTAATCCATAGATATTTTATTTTTAATTTTTATTACTCTCATTTCTTTTAACATTATTTTCGATGTATTTCTTTTTGTCTCATAAAGAGGTAATCCGATCCCGTGTCAAAAGGTGAAACGACTACTGTCTAAATGGTTGTCAAACGACCTTTAGTTTCCTGTCTCTTTCTGCTTTAAGAAGTTGGACGAATCTTATCTCTATGTACCTCGTTTGATTTTTGTCCCTGTGAGTATGACTGGAACCTCAATGATCTTCACTCTTTTTACACATAATAATCATCACATGACTGGGTATCTGATACTGGTTCTTTCCTAAGTGTCATAAATAAGGTGTGAAAATCATTGGTACGTAAAGTTGTAGAAAAGTGTAAGGTAAACAACCACTATTAAAAGTCATTCATTCTTCGTGACATGGAAATTCAAAATTTATATTTTTTACTGTGACTAATTGGAAATTTTACCACGGTAAATTAGTTTCGCTCACTTAGAAATTACCCAAAAGTTACCTGATTATTTAGTACTCTAAGAAAAAGTGGTACCTTTATATGTTTTATAAATCCCCCTTTTGAGAACAATATGGTGAACCTCACAAACACACACTCTCTTACTCGTCCTTCTTTCCACTGTCCCCAAGTGTGTACCAATAATAGTTACACTGACACTAAATCTTCCCCTGGGGAAACGGAAAAGAAGGTCACTCAAGAACTAATCAATGGAAGAGGAGACACACGACATTCACCGGTATAACCCTACAAATTCCTTGAGACTGTTTAACACTCTGTCGAGATTCTTTTAACACTCTGTCGAGAGTCTTTACAACAACTCGTAGTGCGACTTCTGTTAACTAGAAATGGCAGGTCCTTTTTGACCAGTCTCTTCTACTCATGCCCAATGAGGTGAGTGGGGGACGGTAGTGAGTTGAGCAGAGTTCCGTGTCTACTTCTCAGTTCGTTGCTAGTAAGAACGTTTCACCTCTGACTTGAGGAACACAGGTCCCGAGTCACAAACCCGTTTATTGATAACAAAACGGTGGTCTTCATCGTAAGAGAAACGACAGGGCTTTATCCGTCCACACAGAATCGTGACACTAAGTAAGACACGGGCCGAATGTCAACTATGTACGTTTGTTCGACTCACTTACTTGACCCCCTTTTCACTGTCAAACTATTACTGTCTAATCAACGTGAAAGAGAAAGTTGGTCCATGTTTGAATTTATATTTTCTTTATCCCACCTCCACCCGTCTACCCTCATCAAAATCTCTGACTACCCCTTCTTCTGAGATCCGACCCTCTCTGACCTAAATCTCCACTCGCCCTTATAATTTCCTCTTACAGGGACCTATTACACCAGGTATCGTGTCACCCTTTCGACGGAAACTTTTCCTCGAATAATAATAAGTATTATTTACCTGAAGGTTGAGATTTCTCACTGGTGTATTAACCTACTCCTTCTACGGTCCCATCTCGACGTTCCACGCCCTTCCTTTTCCCTCATCTCTCTTCGATATAAACGTCTTACTTTACTTTTATTAGTCCTTCCTACTTTCCTACTATCGAGAAGTCGGTAGGGAAGTACTCTCGACGGTAAAAGTTCGTGAAAGCGACAGGAATCCATGACTTGACTCTTAACCTATTCGCAATTGAGTAAATTAGGTATTGAGTTATTCCAAATCTATTAATCACAGTACTAAAATGTCTACTTTTTTTTTGACTTCTTTTCTCTTTAGTATTTTGAACGGGTTCCAGTGTATCATTCAGTCCTAACGATAAGTTTTGTTGCTACAGCTCTCAAAAGGTACCATGAAGAACGAGTTTGTTCAGATGTAGGCGTGATAGGAGGAGACATCAGACTTTCACACGTTCGAGGGAGGAGGAGTAGTTTCCGTCGAAGGGGTGACACGCTACCTAGTGTAATAGGTCCCTGTAGGAGGAAATTATCAGGGTACTTACGGTTCAGTGAAGTCGGTACAGGCTGAGAAACGCTGGGATACCTGACATCGAGTCGTCCGAATGACAGGCACCCTAAGAGATCCGTTCTTATGACCTCCCCCAACGGTAAAGGAAGAGGTCCCCTAGAAGGACTGAGTCCCTACCTTGGGTTCAGAAGATACAGAGGACGAAACGTCCACCTGAGAAATGGTGATTTGGTACCCCCTAGGTGGTTTCACTTTCAACGAGTCGGCACAGACTGAGAAACGCTGGGGTACCTGATATGTCAGGTATCATAAGAGGTCCGGTCTTATGACCTCACCCATCGGTAAGGTAAGAGGTCCCCTAGAAGGGTTGAATCCCTGATTTGGGTCCAGAGGGTGTAACGTCCACCTAAGAAATGATCGACACGGTGTTCCCTTCAGGGGGAGTGGAGATTTAGGTCAGAGAGGGTCAGATCTATCTCAGAAACAGGGGTAGTCAGAGATTTTAATGAGGGTAGACGGATGAGGGTGGGATAAGGAACTGAGGACGTAAAAAAGGACTGGTAGTGATGAAGCACAATCTTGAAAAATAGACATTTTTAACTGGGGATTTAGAGTACCTGTACTCGACGTACCCACTCAGGTGAATATTTGTCTAAAAAAAAAAGGTATTTATGATGTCATAATACATCATACTGACATCATTAGACACCGACCAACTTAGGGTCCTTCATCTTGACGTCTAAACTTCCCGGTTTATAGTTCCCTATAAAACTAAAAGTTAACACTCCCTTGACTGTAGGAATTTTGGAGTTGTAAAAGGGGGTCCCAGTAGACATGAACCAAAACGGGTAGAGTTGAGAACAGAGACCTTGTCTGACAGGGTGGTACGGTCCTTGACGGAGACGAATTTAGTGGTTATAAGGTGATTACCTGTGTAGTTTACGTGAAAAGTCGTGAGTGGAATGACACTGGAATCCAAAGACCATGTAACTTTGTGACGGGAATAAAAGATTTTAGAATCAGACGACTGAGAGGTGGGGAATCACTTGAAGATATGTCATCGAGAAGGAAATTTATGGAGTCTTTAAAACCCCAGGGACTCTCAAAACACAGGAAGGTATGACGATGGAGAGATACATGAGAGACCTACAAATGGTAGAAAGTGTTCGAATTTACCGGTCATGTGTAACCACCATGGAAGTGGATATGGTGGTTGGATCTAAAGAGTGGTCTTGATATGTAGGGTGACCCCTAACCCGTGTTACTGGAGTACCTACTTACGACACTGGAGTTCGAGTTATATGAGTTTTGACTCGAATGACATAAGAATGGGAAGAAGGGGTGGAGGTGCAGTGAAATGTAGTATACGGTAAGTGTCTTCAGGTTTCAGACCTTCAGTATGAACTGCGAAGACAGAGGTACTATCGGAAAAGGAGGAGGGAGTATTTAAAGAGTACGACCGTTCAGGAGAGATTACTTACTAGTACGAAACAGTATTAGGTCCGGGAACGTGAGAACGGGCCCAGTTCCTCTACGATGTGTGGGACAGAGGTCAGGGTAAGGGTGGAGTGACAGGAGTACTACCATCAAGATTGGGTATTTAGTCTAGTACGAAATGTAGACGTATTTGGACCGAGACCGAGACGGTCAAAGGAATCGGTACGACACCTCCTACACCGACGACAGAAGGAGAAGTCGGACTAGGTAGTGGATGGTGTGCATGGAAGTACGGGAATGGAGGGTGTGTCGACTCACAAGACTTGTACGACATTAACAAGTGTAGAGACCTATAAACGTGTAAGTTGAAAAGAAGAGGTAAGACTTACGGTGGGGGGTGGTAGAAAAGACCCCGCCGTTCTTTTGTGGAGAAAAGAGAAGTTATGGAGTATGTAAGTTCTTAATAGAAGAACTTTATCCAGAACTAGAACGGTTCTCTAATCTAGTAAGAAGGAACTTACGTACGTGCTTGTCGTACCTCAAAGATCGTAAATAAGAAATGTCATACAACATTAAACTAAAAATGGACTCAGACAGACGGAGTGATCTGAAACTTTAGTTTTCGATGGAAACGTCAGTAAAACGAAAAAAGGTCATGGGTCGTGTCCCGGATAGTGTGTCCTCTACGACACATTTTCGAATAACTCAAGGTGAACTATAAACTACCTGTTTCTGGAAGTCAAAGTTCGTGTTCGTTTAAATGTCCGGTGGAGTTAATAAAACTTTTGTTAGTCATATGGAAACTTCGTTAAATCGGTATCTTGTTTACTTTAAATAAAACCTCTAGTTATTTAACCCCTAGTTCATACACATCAAGGTCTCGGTCGTCACTATGACCGGTTGACACTTAGGAATCTGTTTGGGAAATAGAGACGAAGTAGGTTCGTAAGGTGGACATTTCACTTCACTGATCTTATTAGAGATCTTAGAGAGATCGAGAGTGTATAGATAAAACAATATTCTCCAGTGTTGACTAGTGTGTCCGTCTGTAAGTTTCTTTTCCTGATTTTCTTTCTTTTTTTTCCTGGTTCTTTTTTTGACAAACAATATTTATTGGTTTCCACACATAACTTATTCTTCTTTATTGTTTAACAAGGGTCAGTAGCAGGGGTTTCATGTGTATATTGACTTAGAAAGGATGAATCAAAATTTTATTGGTGTGTTTTAACAGAACCTTTTGTCAGGAAACCGATCCTTTACGAACAGATATCTACGTAATTTCCACATAAACATACAAAAGGGAGGGTACAAGTTTAGTTCACGTGTTAGGATAGCAATTGCACTTAGCATAGTAAGTGTCGAGCTTCAGGGGGAGATGGGGCAGTTTACAGTTTAAACAACAACTAAGGTGTCTAGGACTTATAAATATACGGAAAGTTCAGCCACATCAAATAACTTCTTTCTTGTGTCGAGTCAGTGCAGATAATTTATAATTCATAAAACGACGTTTTCGTCTATGTCCATGTATCTACACGCTAGTGTCGGAGATCTCTATGTTCGTACTACGAGAAGGGGTTAAACCAACGTTTACTCCCCCTTTTTTGACACGATTTTCTCGATTTTCTTTTGAACGACTTCATTGTACCGTTCGTTATTACGTTACAAGTTTATTTTACACAAACTTCAACGTGTAATGCAGGTCTCCTCGTGTCGGTATTAAGTATCACTAATTACGATTACAGTTTTTATAATTTCTTTCATTATTACTAAACATAGAAGTACATTACCCGATGAGAAAGAAACTAGAAAATAAGGAAAACTAGTTACTTTAATTGCTTGTTATTTAAAGTTTGGTTATTTTTCCTTAAGTAGAAGCGGGTCGTGTAACCAGTCGGACACCCTTATTGAGGACGTGACGTGCTCCAGTCCCTCTGTTTACGATTCCGACCACAATTTTTCCCTAGTCTATTAAAATACTGGTAATTATTACAGACAGCTCGACGTTCGAGTTCACGGCTATTTCCATTAGGTTAGTAGGAAGTCCCGAGTTTGATTAATGGAAGACCCAGTGTTTCTGTGACAACCTGGTCGTGTGTCGGACCCTATGAATACGTACGAGTCTCTCCCTGAAACGAAGGTAAAGTCACGTCTTGTTCCAGTCGACTTCTGTAGACATCCCGAGATTTTGGACTTTTATAAACCATGAAGGAGAACGTAAACATTGATTTTTGTTGATTTAGTATTTTGTGTACTAAAGTAGATAAACGACTTTAATTTTACCTCAAAAAGGTCTAAGGAAACTAATGTTTCAAGCAAACAAGAAAGAAAGAAAAGAAAAAAATTCGACTAACCATCTACAAAATCACAGGAACGAAAGAACCCTGAGACTCGTGAAAGTGTTGAACGGATAAACCATTAATCGATGAATCACCCTTTTCACTTCTAGTCAAACAAGTGTCGATTCTTTTAGTCGGATAAGTACCAAAGGAACGTGTTCAGGTCTCGTAGACATAAATTCTTGAGACGAAGATATACGTAACCACCACCAATACCTTAAAACTTTAGAAATTAATCCCAACCCACGTATTTAATACTGGACGAACCCCCATAGAAGCCTCTTCCGTTTCCGTTGGGTAAGGTCATAAGAACGGACCTTTTAGGGTACCTACCTCCTCGGACCATCCGACGTCAGGTACCCCAGCACTTCTCAGCCTGTACTGACTCGCTGAAGTGGAAGTGAAAGGTGAAAGTACGTAAACTCTTCCTTTACCGTTGGGTGAGGTTACAAGAGCGGACCTCTTAGGGTCCCTGCCCCCTCGGACCAACCGACGGTAGATACCCCAGCGTGTCTCAGCCTATGCTGACTTCACTGAATCGTCGTCGTCATAAATTATTGGATTCCCAATGACTTTTGACTGGTGGTACAACGTTTTACTAACATGGGTGTCGAGAGTAGTCGTCCTTTAACACTAAGAGGATTATCTGAATATTATATGTCTGTGTTAAATACAAGTACTTTGACGTCCCCATATCGAGAGTAACCGAAGCCACACTCTCGTAAGTACTAGTAGTTATTAAATAGTTTTTCTAAGTAATTTCAAGTTACATGAATATCGGAAGTTTGATGTCATTTCATTCTAAATATTGACGATCACTTCCTTTATGATTAACATATTAAAAGTCGTAAATAATTTTGTGTAACATGTGTATAATAAAAAACTGACTTAATAAAAGTCAGTCTGAAGATGTTCTATTTCACAATCTTTTCTTCTTAAAAGATCTTGGTCTGTGTTCCTTTTATCTGTATTAATTTCTAAATTACAGAGTTTGTAATTATGAAGAAAATTCAAAGACGATCACAAAGAAGAGTATCCTTCAGACCGTAGAGTAGAGAAAAGACGACTAAGAAAAAGACGGAAGACACAAGGACTGGGATTGAGGTGTTCTTCTGAAGACAAGTGAGAGAGACACTAATCTGAGTCTGTTCCGGTACCCAGACTGGACCCCTGAAGTGAAAGTCGGAAGACGGATGTAAAATTTTGAGTTGAAGTTCTAAGTACAATTTTACATAGAGGAGACCATTGGTGTATACGAAGTCCCAAAACCGTTCATTTTACCCCGACCCTTCTAGGGGACCTCTTCCTTTACCGTTGGGTAAGACCATAAGAACGGTCTTATTAGGGTACCTGTCTCCTCGGACCGTCTGATGTCAGGTACCCCACGTTTCTCGATCTTTGTTGACTCACTGACTCATACGTACATACGTACAGACCCTATCATTATATATAACCCTTATTAGAATTTTGATTCTTATAAACTATAGACGTTCCATGACTCAATTTATTTCATAAGAAACTCTTCTTAACTTCTGGTGTTCAAATCTTTTGAGGACCTTTCAAGCCGACTCTTCGTCTAATTTACGTCACAATCGATCTATCCTCACATTCTACTTCTCCGAACTCACACACACACACACAAAATTATATCACTTTTATTGTCGTACAAACGTAGAAATTTTTATGAATACCTACTTACTTACATAGGACATTCGGGCTAAAGATGACGGTCTCTCCTCCGACACAGAAATACGACTGTCTACTTGAGGGTAACATTTATCGTCTTCGTCTTCTAATAAATCTCAGAGTTAAACCTTTGATTTAGGGGTTTCTCTGTACAGCTTGTGATGACCCCGAAGTTTGAGTTGAGGGGAGTCCTACATACAACCACTTCGTAAGTGACTCGTCCATTCCTGAACATGAAAAGAGAAAAAAATACTGTTACTTTCTAATTGAAAACATGTGACTTAGAAATAAAGTCTTGGAAATAAAACTACTGTCTATGTAATTATGAATATTGAACCCTTTTGATTCAAAAATTTCACTTTGGTCACGATTGTGACTGTATGCTGAAGTGTGTAATACCTCCGTCTCTACAAAGATTCTCGTGATTTAGTTTTGAACCATTCCGAAATTGGAAGACAAAAACATTAATTATGACGTAGACAGAAAACAAAACAAAGACAAACGTCGATGATGTTGGTCTTTCCTTTTGTTCCAAGTCGATGTGTTGACGTCATACCCGTCACCAGTATGACCTACACTACCGTGTTCCTATGCTCACGTCCTCGAGACTCGAGTCCATGGGGTCCACGTACAATGTCACCATTGACGTCTCGACACTACGAGACCCAAGAACCCGTCACGAAGAAATTCCTGTACGATTGGTGTGGGTTTTGGAGTCGTGCCCGTTCCCTAGAATACGACACTTTAGGTTCTTACAGGGGTCACGTCCCAGGAGATACCGTAGGGTACACAAGTCAGTCAGAGGTAAAGGTTTATAGATCTCTGTCGTCGAATGAGACGATCCATATGGACCAAGGTCCTACATTTTTCTCGAGACCTGTAAGACTTTAACATTCAACCAATAATAGTACGAAGTTCAATCTAAGACAACTCCGTATGCCTTAATTTATCTCAGGAGACAGGTACTATATTCTTCTACTCACGGTCTGAGAAGTAAAAAGTGTACGATTTATACGGGGAACGGGAAGATAGACAAGAAGTACACCGTTCCTGGAGTCTAGGAAGTAGTAGGACAGTGGAAGAGGACTACGATTGAAAAGGGTGACTTAAAGAGGTATCGGTCTAAACCCGAAGTAAAGACATCTGGTTTCTCTGTTTCACATCTATAGTTTATTTCTGACTCCTACGACTGTAGTTCCTCAAAGACTCGACAATGTGACTTTCCTTCAGAGTAGTGATTCAAATATAAGAATCATTAAAGATTTTCGTTTTTGCATTCCCAATCCAAGTTTCGTATCTCGATGTGTTCCGTGTCCATGTTTTTTAATCCGGACTGGTACTTGAAGTAAGTTCGGGTAAGGAAGAGAGAGAGGAAATTCTTGTTAGATCGGACTATGGTACTGAAAAGATTAATAGACTCCGTTATTTTCAGAATTCACTGAAAATCAATGAATTTTACGAAAAGTTAATTTTTTTTTTTTGGAAGATGTCAATTCTACGGGTCAGGACCCATGATCAATTTTGAAGTTTCAAGTAAATCTAAATTTAATAAGGGAGAGAGGGGGAAGTCAGGACAAAACTCGGATTTGAGGTACCAGTGCCTTTTCCCAGTAGTGTCAGGGGAAACAAAGACAAATGACAAAACTCAAAGAGGAGAAAGGGTTAAGGTTCAAACAGACGGAACTTAAGACAGACGAGGTAAGTTTGAACCTCGTCCCTTCGTCTCTTTCCTATTTTCCATGTCCCTTGTATCATTGACTGTACTAGCCGTGACTACATTGGACCGGAACCTCAGTGAACCAGTACTTTTTACAAATTACGGACCCACGAGTTCCTAACAAGGGGGTGGTAGGTGGTAGTGCTCCTGTAGAGATAGGGTCTAGGAGGTGTCCTCCGGTTACAGAGGTAACCAACGAGGTTCCTTACGGGACAGTGAGAGGTAAAGAAGTGGACACGAACAGGACGGAAAATTCTCAGGAGGAGATCCTTTTACAGAGGGGGTTTCGGGTGTCCTGTGTGATTGTGTAGAAAAAGAAATTGTCTTGTGTCCTTATGTCCGGTAAGGGTTTCGTCCGGGAGCGGAACGAGGGAGTAGTTCCGAGAGTAGAGTAGAAGGAAAGAGGTCCTTACCAGGGTCGTGGTATGAGACACGGTTTCTCAGTCGTTCCCTGGACCCACGTAGTCAGAGACCTCTGAACGAACCACCCGGACTCTCCAGGTGAGGAACGGGGAGTGTTCTGGGACATCTTTAGAGTGGGAGGTAAAGGTCAAGGGGAGACTTCGAGGAGGTCGACGAATTGTCCTTCCACCACCACCATACTTCCACTGTTTTGGTCAGGAGTCCGTAAATCCGTCAAAACGTGTCAACCCGATTCTGGGACACAATCTTACTCTCATTAGTCCCGGATTCTACCTTTTGTTTCTGACGGGATTACACTGAAAGTAGATGGTTGACCTTTGTTGACCGTTACTTAGACATTTTGTAACAGACTGAAAACTTTTGCAAACTTGGTCCCAGATTTACTTGTGTAATTTTTGTTTTTTGCGATTTAGTATCTTGACTCATTTTTGTCGTCATTATTTATGTTCACTGCAGATCCTGGACTCTAGTTGGTTCTTTTACAAAGAAGACTATACTAGTAGTTTCACGGAGTTCTTTAGTTTACTAGTATTGTATTTCGAACATGTCGCTGTTATAACTTCCCGACAAAAAGATTACCCCCTACTCCAACCCACACCCCACCCCCACTTACTGTTTTAGCCACCTCATCAAACGATTTTAGAAGGAGTTTTAGGTTACGTTTTACAGGAACCGTCCTGACTTCTTTGGTTATCTAGAAATTTATATCGTAATACGTCGAAAAAAAAAAAAATTATCTGTGATTCCAAAACGTGTTACACGAGAGGTTTGGACCAAATCTAATTTTCTCCTCATAAAACAACTTTTATCTTATCTCCTAGGGTTTCGTTTTATTTTAAACTTACCGTTACGTATACGTTACATCCTCCCAGACGGACCAGAATGAATTGCAGAAATAATTACCAGGTCTGGTCTCTTTATTTGTTCAATTAATTTGGATGTCCATCATAATTTAGCCAATACTCCCGGTTTCTGACCACTCTCTATTATTCTTCCGAAGGTTCCAATCCTTATGTCGTCGTTTAATTTTTGTTAAACTCTTTCACGTATGTCAATTGTCCTATTCCGGGAACCTTTTGTCCTACCGAGTTTTGTGTAAGTTGACTAATACGTCTGTTAATTTATTTAGGATGTAAGTCCCGGAGTCCTTCTATTAGTGGACGTAGTAAAGCGGAAGGGTGAGTAACTACATTTTATTATTATTATCCATCCCCCTCTTTTTGAAGTACTTTGTATGAAGTTAAGCCCCCGTCCCCCGTACAAATACAGACATTCTTAAGTTTGGTTTCTGAAAATAACTATATTAAACTTTTGGGTATTATATTAATTTTATATTCGGAAGGGACCACCGAGTCTACCATTACTTAGACGGACGTTACGTCCTCTGGGCCGAACCTTGGGACCCAACCCTTCTAGGCGGACCTCTTCCCTCACCGTTGAGTGAGGTCATAAGAACGGACCTCTTAAGGTACCTGTCTCCTCGGACCGTCCGATATCAGGAACCCCTGCGTCTCAGCCGGTACTGACTCGCTGATTATGTGTGTGTGTGTGTGTATTGGACTTTATCAAACTAGGGGAATGGACAACTCACAGTAGAAAAAGGTTGAAATAAACACACTATATGTATTGTTTCACGGTTTGAAATTTTGGTAGGAAGGTGGAACCAGAGGGAACGTTGTCAAAAAGGGAGTAGGATCTTCTTTCCAAGGATTGGGGGGTCCAGTGTCTGGTGATGAACAGGTACAGGATAATCCTTGACCTAGTGTGTAGTCCTCCAGTCACCGTCCATTCGTTCTCTTTGAAGGAGACAAATGTCGTCGAGGGGTTGTAAGCTTAATGGTGAACTCGAGACGGAGGACAGTCTAATTGCAACCGTAATATTTACATTCCCCGATACAACAATGTCTCGTGACCGAAACTCATGGGAAACAGTATATCGTTTAAGGGTGACCGATAGATAAAGTGTACACCATTACATATACAAAGTTACGACAAGAAAGTTTAGTGGGGTGGGAGAGGAAAGGGGTGACACAGATTTTTAGACAGGAAATACAGACACAGAGGAAACGACGGGACTCTTGTCCTAGTAGTCATGGTAGAAAGGTCTAAGGTATATATACACAATTATATACTATACACAGAAAGAGAAAGAGTGAAGGAAGTGAGACATATTATCCGAGAGCCAAGGAGGTAAACTACATACCGTCTTTGGTAGTGTTATAACATTTCGTTAATAGGAGGTTAATTTTTATTTTATATTTTAAAAAAATTTATTTTATACTTTTTTTTACATTACCCGAACTTAGTAGGATTTTGGTTGGGGTGAGGGTCGGGGGTGGGATTGGGTGAGGTCAGGTACCTTTTTGACACAAGGTGTTTTGACCAGGGACCGTGGTTTTACCAACCACAGGAGATAAGATCTTGTGAGGAGGAGGGTCTAGTACAGGTCCGTCCTTAGTCCCGTCTACAGGGGGAGAGTCTTTCGGAAGAGACTGGTCGTATGAATTTCCACTGGAAGGATGGTTCCGTTATAGAATAAAAGTGGGACAAATTAAAAGAAACGTCCTAGAGGGTGATAGATTTTGGTGGGATGTCAGTTAATAAACAAAGGACCGAAGAACGACAGAGGGGTGTTGAGAGGGGTGTTGAGAGGGGAGTTTGTATGAGGGAGACTCTCGTCAGAGGAGTGAAGGATATGGTGACACGACAATCGGAGCTATTATCAAGAGAGAAATATACTAGTGACTTATTTACTTATGTCCATTGGACCGACTATCAATTCTCTAACACTGTTATGATGGTTCTCATCTTCTTTCAGTTACCTTGTTTCTTTTACCACCACCTACTATAGTAATAGTTGCAGATTGTCGTTTCTTAGATCTAAATCTACTTTCAAAATTTAGTCGTCTGTGTACTTGTGTTAAAGAAGTCTCAACAATTTGACGGTTGAGATATTAATGTGTGAACCAGTATAATCCTGAGCTTATTACTTGAAAACTCCTAGTGAGTAGATTATTGTAGTTCGGTCACGGATATCAATGAGTACTTTTAAGTATACTTCAATTGATGGTACATCAACGAAAGTCAAAAGAAAAAGGTTATCTCCTCTTAATTACGTCCGTTGGATTACTTTATACGGTGTTAATTGGTCGATGATACGTATCATTATAGAGACACACATATACAAAGTTTATTTCATCTCAGACACCACTGTAAAATCCTTACCTTTCTTACTTTTTGTTTTAATTTAGCGATAAACTAAAGTTTGACGTAGACCCGTGGGCTTACGTTTCAGTCGGATACTTTTTGACTACCTAATTATACGAGGGTTGGTAGGATTTTGTTGTATTATACATGCAGCCAAACAACATGATAAATAATGTTTTATATTGTACCAGGTGTTTGGTTCTTTATACTTTTGTGAAAGTGAATTTTGTCTTTTAGTGGTTGTGTTTCTGAAAATTGAATGTGGTCTTCTTATAAAAGGGAAAACTCCTCTTTAAAACCTCGGAATCTTCTGTCTCGATTAAAGATACCGTCGATTCCCAGGGACACTGGGATTCTACATTGGTCTCACCAGTTGGACTTTAGTTCACTTTGTATTTGTCCGGTTGGTACTGAAAGTTGGAGTTTCTTTGAGTCTTTCATAGTTATGTCAAGTTCTCAACGAACCTTGTTAATACCTTCTTATATTATTAGTATTAAGTAAAGTAAAAGGACTTGGTGATGAAATTTTATTAAAGTGTAACTGTGAACAGAGAGAGAAACGACAGAAAAGGAGGAATTTCAGTCTTCTTCCTAAAGTCTCGGTCCTATAGTTAAACCCTGTTAGTTAACGAAATAGGGGATTAAGATTGTATAGATATTCCCTTCACTTTGAGACTTATCTACTTAATCAAAAACGACGAATTAAGAGGTCTGACGTAATTCGTCGTTCTGAGTAGTCACAAAACCCCCTAGTAAACCCGACCAGACCTTTCATCCCTTGGTGTGACTTTAAAGATCGCAGTGACAGGATAACGATTGCAGAGGAGATCCAAAAGAAGTACCTCAAGTCTAGTTCTACAAGAGTGAAAGGACGGGACTGGTGGGACGGAGAATTCTCCGTACTTCACGGGTTTAAGACTATGTCGTGAAATAGTGACCCCGAAAACCTGTATCCGTTTATGGATGAAAATATTAATAGACTTCCTAAATCCTTTCATTTCCACGTACATATCAGTCTTTCTATACGTATAATGAAATGGCTTATACGTATTTTTTACCCAGTAGGTTTTCTAAAAATAGAACAACTTAAAAATAAATTTCACCCTTTTTAGTAAAAAATTTTTCTGTCTAGGACGTTATTTATATTCTTAAAATAAAACATCATAGTAAATAGTAACTTTTCTGGGACTAAATAGTAACTTTTCTGGGACTACGGTCCTTTTTGAATTCCGTCCTCCTCTTCGCTTGCTGTCTCCTACTCTACCAACCTACCGTAGTGACTGAGTTACCTGTACTTAAACTCATTTGAGGCCCTCAACCACTACCTGTCCCTCCGGACCGCACGACGTCAGGTACCCCAGCGTTTCTCAGCCTGTGTTGACTCGTTGACTTGACTTAACTAGTAAATGGCACAGGTTTTTTTTAGATTTTTAATATAAGGTGGAAGAGCGTTTAAGACAACTCAATGTTTACAACTTACTACCAAACCACAAACCTTACACAAATGAATGTAAACGATTTTTGTTTTTCCAAACGGGATCCTTGAAGGGACCGTCAGGTCACCAACCCTGACAGGAGGTTACGTCCCCGACGTTTAAACTATGGTACAGTACCTCAATTCTAGGGTGTACGGAGTGTCGATTTTTCGGTTTTGTGGTTTGTCTTTATGGTATTGTTTAAATTATTTCTGAATCTCTTACCAGGTGTAGTTTTTTAGAAATATTTTTTACGAAGAGAATTCGTCAGAGTTTCAATAAGTCTTATTATATCAATTCCATGAATAATTCAGGTATACCGGAAGAAAGTTTTCAAAGTAATAGTAGAGAAAAATCCTAATCCATGTTTTACAGGTATTATATAAAAGAATTTTTACTGTCCCTTCTCTTTGATGTTTTAGGTATATTTTATTTGACTTTGACTGATCGAACAGAAGTGAAAAGTTTGACATGGAAGTTGTTTTTCTTTATAGGTCATTTTGACGTTTGTGTAGAGAGGTTCCGATGAGTAGTCCCAATTTCCGTTATTAGTTGAACAGTGTTAATTGAGACATTGATTCCCTTTACTTGTAGCCGTTTTTGTTGTGTTAGATGTTTAGATGTCGAGCTTTTTACCTTAAGTCCAACTTACTTTTGACTTGCACCCGGTTTGGGGAAATAAGACAAGTGGAACAAGGTATTTAATTCATCTTTTACAATTCTTTATAAATATTTTACCGCCCTTTATGTCCACTGTTTTAGGAAGTCGATTCAATATTTATTTCATACATTTATCGAGACATTAGGGGTGTTTCAGATATCTGTAGTCTACGTTTTCCTTTTTGTTCTTATATCATTGGTGCCGAAGCTACCCCTACCCTGAACGACGGGACCCCACTCCTTCACCCTCCCCCTCTATTCTTGTCCTTAGACTAAGTTGAAAAGTAACGCACTAAGTATATGTATATATAGTCTTATCAAGAGAACCGGTTCACAAATAATTTTTAAGAGTGGGTTGGACGAATATTTGTTAAACTCTTAAGTATGTGATGTTATAAGTGTCGGTACAAGTTCTTCACTGGAGACTCGACTGAAATAATACTCGATATTTTTCACACTCGATTATTTTGTGTTCCCGTAAATCAACTAAAGGTTCTAAAATGAAAGATCCGGAGAGTGGGCGAAGTTTTCTTGAGAGGGTGATTACTAGTCTTGACAAAACACTAAGTGGGAACTGTTATGTCTGAAGGTTATCGTTTCCGTCGCTTTTATTTATAGGGTGACTTTGGATCCCTGTGATAAATTGGACTTAAGATTCCGGTCTGAACGTTTAACACGGTGATTCGTTCGTCGAGATGACACCAAATAAACAACGAGTTAATATACGTACGTCAAAAAGCAAAAAAAAAACAAACAAACAAAAAACCCCAAAAAAACCACCAAAATGAGAACTCATACATAAGATGTTCTCACTTTCAATTTAACGATTCAGCATAGACTGAGAAACGCTAGGGTACCTGACATTAGATGATCCTAAGAGGTAGGTGCCCCGAAAGGTCCGTTCTCATGACCTCAGCCAACGGTAAAGGAAGAGGTCCCCTAGGAGGACTGGCTCCTTGACTTGGGTCAAGAGGACGTAGCATCCGTCTGTGAAATATCGAGTATTTAAAGAACTTTTAAAAATATGGACATTAGAATATTATAAGAGTCTGACACTTATTTTAACATGTATAAGTGAATTTTAATTTCATGAAAAGAACTAAGAGTTACCTTAAGACTGTTTTGTGACTTAAATTACAAATGTATCCATCCACAAAATTAGGGCGTCAACACCGATAGATAGAGATTGCTACCGTTTCGTTCTAACTTTTCACCGGACGACGACCGTCGGACTTGGATGGTTTGCTTAGACATGTTTCCAGTGAAGTCCTCCTTCCTCTTTACTTTTTGAGTATTCCGAAAACTTCTTAAGTTTTATATGTTGTCCTATTTTCCTTTACGTACCTCCTTTTTGAAAAAGTCAGGATTTTTCGACAAGTAAAATAAGGTAATATTCGAATTAATACATATACCTATGGATACCTTAGTTGATGATGGAGTTCTTGAGACTACTGACGTTTAAATCATTGAATTCAGTATAATACACCCGTACGTCTCAACGGTAAAGAGTTCTTTTCCAGGGCTTAGATTAAACAAAGATTACACTTGAAAAGTTGTAATTTTAAGAAAAATGAAAACCGAGTTTACTTTCGGGCAGATTTAACCCATAATGTGACCTTTTGTTTATGAGAGACCATGAAGACCACTTACAACTGTACTTCCGTCACAGAACCTTGGACGTGTATTTGCGATCAGGTAGACATCCCACTCAGAGAATCTGAACGGGGACAGGTCCGGAATCTAAAGGATATAAGTTTCACTTCGCAAGTAATGAAAGATCTATTGAAAGACCCTGGTTGAGGAGTCTTCTGGAGTCAGTGAAGATTGGTGATGAACAAGGGACCAGGGAAAGATCAAGATCACTTAGTTTTAACGGTCTCCACTACGATTCCTTCGAGGAATCCGTTTCGGACGTCTACCACTCTATGTCTTGATCTGCTGGTACCTGATTCCGGGAAGTTGAGATAGTGTAATCTTGTAAGGTTCCTTGGGGACATCCGTCACTACAGGGTACGCTGTCCTTGTTCCTCCGTACCTCACCATTTATTTCTCACGGACCGTCCGTAGTCGTCACAAATTTGTATTCTATCCCAACGGTGGAGAAGGAAACACGTTCGAGAGGTAGGGAAAGGAAAAGTCCTGAGAGTGGGGGACGACCATCATGGGTCTTAAAGAGTGAAGGGATGAAACAAGGACAATGATACCTCTATCTTCGGTCTTCGTCGTCGTTACTACGTTTGTGTCTTGACTAAGGACTTTCACTCCTTCCTTTCTCTTTCCAGTCTTCTTTCTTCGTTCGTTAATTTTTAATCCTCCTTCTTGATTTGGAAGTATCCCGTCTCAGGTGTTCGCCCGTTCGTTATCTCTACTTCGACCCCCCTACTTTCCTCTCTTTCGTGACCCCTGTCCTCCCTCGTCTCGTATACTGAGTAGGTTCTCCCAGTGGTTGGTTAACCTTAATTAACCCTTATTCTCGATTACCGTCAGCATAGAAAAAAGAGAAGTTCTTTACGGTATTTAGATCTAAAATAAAATAAACTCTAAAAATTGTGGGTTCACAAAGATTGAAAATATATATATATATATATATATACATATACATATATAAAATTAAGGTGGTTGGTTTGTCCGGGGATCCTCTATACACTACGTACTTAACACTCTTCNTGTAATAAATAAAACTACGTATAACACTTTAAAGGAAGTGACTTAATAATTGTTTATAAAACACCACTGATTAGATACATAAGTGGTAGTTATACAAAATAGTATTAAGATGGAAAACGGTTAGATTCACTTCTTTACATAGAGAAATCAAAAGAATACCATCTGATCATAAGTAAAAGATAGAAAGAAGACGGTTAAAGACATCCGTCTACAAAGTAAAAAGAATATTTACACTTACTTAAGTTATATAATCTATATAGTTTAATATGTATGTATGTATGTGTGTTTATATATATATCTATATTTATATTTATATTTATATATATATATCGAAGGGACCACCACGATCACCATTGTTTGGACGGACTGTGACGCCCTCTGTCTACTCTGAGTCCGAACTAAGGACCCAGTCTTTCTAGGGGACCTCCTCCCGTACCATTGGGTTAGGTCATAAGAACGGACCTCTTGGGGTACCTGTCTCCTCGGACAGTCAGTTATCCCAACGTTTCTCGAACCGTACTGACTTCACTGAATCGAGTGTGTGTGTGTGTGTGTGTGTGTGTTGTATATATATATATATATATATATATATATATACATATCATTCATCAGTATAAAAAAATGGAAATGAAAGTAATTAAAAAAGACTTTTTTCTGTTTGTACTATAGTTTAAATCAGTCAGGTACATAATTTCATTGTTTACTGATTCAACCAAAGTAGTTACTCCATCAGTTATCCATAGGGTTTGACAAATTCGACTACGACCCTTTCTAACTCCCGTTCTCCTCTCCACCCGTTATTTCCTACTTTGCTGCCTTATTGCAGTGACTGAGTCACTTGTACTCAAACTCGGTTGAGACCCTCCATCACTTCCTGTCCTTTCGGACCGTACGACGTCAGGTACCCCAGTGTTTCTCAGTCTGTGTTGAATCACCGACTTGTTGTTGTTATAATCTCATGTTTCCCCTGACAAATTTTTAAGATCAACAAGAAGGAATTGACAAATGCTCCTTTTACCACACGAACAATATGAATACTGGAACTCTTTAACGTTTCCAGTTCCAAGACATGATTTTCTCTCTTATTCTTTCCTGAAGTCAAGTCGAAGGGTGATACATTTAATGTCACCTCCTTTCTCTGTATCAATAACCCCTTGAGTACTAGTGTTTATAGGTCTCATATATATCGGTATGTTGTATATACTGATCCGACCGAAGATATTTTTCGAGTTTATTTCGTATTGAGACAGATTCACTAGTGTGATCTAACGACTCAATGTTAAAAAAATACAGGACAATGATTCTTTAAATCCAATACAAAAAGTTTCAAAGTTATTTTAGATTGTATCTAAGTTTCTGATAATCTGGACTTTCTCAAGAATATCTACCAAAGGGAGTATATTGAGAGAGTACATCATTCGATCCTTTAAATCTAAATCTTTCTCACACTTATATTTGGAGTTTAGTGTACCTGAGTCACTGTCTCAAATCTGTAGAACCTTATGGATGACTGGTGGAGTATCTACTTTGGTTGAATCAGAAAACAATGAAATTATGTACCTAGGTGATTTAACTATATCAAAATAAAAAAAAAAGTCCTTTTATAGGTACTTTCTTTTCCAGTTTTTTATACCGGTGAATAAAATATATATATATATATATATATATATTCATATAATCTATTTAGATTATATGACTCAAGAAAGTGTAAATGTTCTTTTTACGTTTATGGATGGATGTCTTGACCGTCTTTTTTAAAGTGAAAAATAAATAAAAAAATTATATTTAAACTTTTACTTATCATTAGTTTCTATACTTTTGATTTCTTTGTACTTAAAAGTGAATCCAACCGTTTCTCACTTTGATACTATTTTATGTAATAACTACTTATGTATTCATTTAGTTGTGTTTTATAAACGACTATTAAGACAAATCCTTTAAAGTGTTATACGTAGTTTTATATATTACATATAGTTATGGGATTCTAAGTAAGTAAGGTTGTGATCCCTAAGTAAAATTTTTTAATCTCTCGACAGATTTTCATGTACTTATTCCTACAAGTAAAATTACACACATCACTTTTGGACCTCTTTTGTATGTACGGTATAATCATTTTTCTAATATAGATTAGATTATCTCAGAATATCATAAGTATTTTTTGATATAACGAGACACAGGTACCCGTACTACTATTCAATGATTCGCCTGTTTTAAATTTATTTATACGAATTTTACATTTGCGTACTAGGTAAATATATTTAATGTATACCATGTTTATTTCTCTACAGACCTTGTCATACGTGGTTTCATAATTGTTACTATTATAAACCTACATTCTAAAATCTACTGTGAATCTAAGAAGGAATATAAAAGGACTTAGTCAATTTAGTTTACATTTATTAGTACGTAATATTAGTCTCCTTTTTTAGGTGTTTATGTATAGAATCGAACTAAAAAAAGACTTCAACTTCATGAAAAAAGAATTTTTTTTTATCTTCGTGTTCTACTAGCGATTATTATCGTAAAAAATTTTAATGTAGATTATAAGTGGTAAAAATTTTTCGTTCGTCTTAGTAGAAATACTAGGATTACAATGAGATGTAGATTTCATTCATGGTTTATAACGACTAAATGAAACAACATGTCCCTTTTGTGACATTTCGTTAATATGAGTATTTATTATTTCGATTTTTATTTATTTTTATTTCTATTTTAGATGATTTACGTTTCGTTTATTGTGTATGTTAATCTAGACTTTTTTTATTTGTAAACTAAAATCCCATTATACTGAATGTTATTAATTAAAAAAGAATTTTCTATAATACACTTTGACTAGACTTTATTTTAAAATACAAAAAATTTGGTATTAATTTTACTTCATGTTATATATATGTATATAGTTACAATTGAGTTATTTCAATTTTTTCATTTTTTATTTAATTTCTGTATTTTATTTCTTCGTAGAGGTCCAGAAACGACTTAATTTCCTGTAAACTTAAGTTTGTTTTTGAAGTGACGATAGATCGATCTCCTTGACCTGAGTCAGTCACTTGTAAGTTATCTGAAAATTGTTTCGTAGTGTACTCTTGAACTTGAAGTCTCGGAGACTTCCGTAAAGAGAGAGTTTATAATGGTGATGGTATCTTTGAGTATAGTGGAGTTCTACTAAGGGTTGGGGATATACTTATGTTGAGATCTAATACATCCTATTTCAGTATGAAATTTACCTCCATACCTTTACATTTTAAAAAGGTCTTCAGGAACTTCTCCGAGAGTTTTTGTTTCGTTGTATATTTAAGGATGAAACCACTAGATCAAAGTTACTGTTTCAAACTTTTTACAATAGACAAGAAGAAGAAGGACTCCCGAAACGATCCTAGAATCTATATTAGTGTGTCAATGTTTTTGCAACTGATTAGACCTTTTTGGTACATCCCCGGGACGGAGTTCGTCGAGTAAGAGATACAATGACGGTAAGAGCTTTTTGAGGACAACTCTTAACTACTGTTGTAAATCCGGACTTCTAGTGAACCACCCCCCCAAATGGTTTTCACCTTCGCAAAGCGGATGTGTGTAAAGTCCTGTGGGTGTGTAGAGTGTAGTTTATGTCGTGAGTTCAGGGTAGAGGTTTTCAGATGTCCTTCGTGGCCCTTAGTCTTCTTTTACTAGGTTATAGACGTACAATTTCAGAAGTCGACGAAAACGTCCCTGTCCTTCTCACGCTTCAACCTTCCCCAGTCTAAATTGTGACTTCGTCTCTTCAGTATTTAAGTAATGTCACGAAGTCTGTGTCTTCATTACCATTGTACAGATTAATTTGACGTTCATATTCTCTCTACTATTCATCGTTGACCGTAAATTGAAATCTCAGTCTTTCTGTTCTTCCTTACCACCTTTTACACCTGTGGACCTTTTATGTACAACCGATTTCCCTTTCGAAGTCAACGTAAGTCCTCTGACAGTAAGACACCTTTACGTCCGGACTGACACGAGTGTGAAGAAAGAGGAAAAAATAAAGAAAGTACTCTTCGACGTTTAGAGTTAACTAACGATTTACCCTCATTAGGTAAAAAATTAGGATATACTTGGTTTTATCGTGACCCGTTTTATTTTGTCCTGACATCCAGTTTAAACCGGCCACACAGAGGTTTTCTATTGACGAGTCTATTTCTGATGTTTTGGATCCCGTTTTCCTATAAGTTTAGTCACAATGTTCATTTCACAGAGGTTTACATAATTATATGTGTATATTTAAATGAACCAACTCTAAAACATCTGGTCTACTGTGACCTCCTTTTCTTCATTTCTTTCCTGTCTCTACTTCCTTTGAGTCTTTCTACTAGTGTTGGTCTCCGTATGTCTGTATTTTCAGAAACAGGGAAAATAATAACACTGACAAAGAAAAATGAAAATAATAATATCTCTAAGTTGTCTCAATTTCCTAGTGTATACCCTATCCACCACATCATTCCGTATCTGTTTTTTAGATCGGTCAACTTTCAGACACCGTATCGTGATCTAAGAACTGGATATGAAAACGGAAATTCAGATTACTATTATCACATTGTTATAATAAGTAAAAAATTTCTATACTCTCAATTCCACCCGTCCGTAAGTAGTTAGACATTAGAGTGTCGTGTCTCGACCGTGACTTAATTAATTACAGACTGATGTTTTCACTTCGACAAAAGAAAAAAAATTCGGTCCTGACACAGTACGTCCTATTTTACTGTCTAAATATACCATCTCGAAGTGTCGGGTTATTGTATCGATAGGTGGTGTATATCGGTGACTGATGGACCGATACACTGATACACCGATACACTGATTCCTTGAATCGAAAGTTAAAATAAAGTAAAATTAAGTAAATATTAATTTAAGAATTCTTACTATAAGTTAAGTCAATGACCCTTTTGAAAATTCATACATACTTATAGAACCCATACCCTTAGAAGAAAGAGTCGATATATAAAATATGTGAGGTTTATATTTAGTTCATAAGACTATCTGTAAAAGAAAGTCTTAACTTTACGTGAAATTTACATTTTATGTGTGACCTGATATGTCTAAATTATACTCTTTACCTTAGACTTTATAAATTTTTTATTAAAATATAACTGATGTATAGTTTTATTATTATAGAACTCGTATGACCCAATTTGACATACTAATTTCAAAGACAAAGAAAAATCGACAAATTATACCGGTCATCTTACATACATAATATATAGACAACTTAGTGTGTCCAGATCCAGTCACAAGGAGTAGTAACCAAAATTGTCTTAGTTGACCTTCCATCTCTTTTTATGGTCACAGTTCAGACTAACCTAATCGAACCCCACCCTGACTCATGAGTACAAAAGTTCTTATAAGGTCATTAAGATTATACGTCAGTCTTTACTGTACGGTAAAGGGATCGTCTGTCGTTCTTCTACAACTTTCTAAAAGTTTCTCCTTGATTGGTTCACGATAGACTACATCATCTTTCCACTTAGACCCTCAGGATCCGATTTTTTAGATACACACCTACGAGGACAGACTAGGTCGGGTAAGTGGAGAGCCGGAGTAGAAGTGGTAAGAGAGGGACCGAGTGATCGTAGGTAAGTGTCATTTAAAGGAAGTCGAGGAATTTTATCAGTTCGATTAGAGTGGGATTTCGAAAATATAAACGACAGCAAAGACGGTTGTTTCCGCCACGATCACCATCTCTTTGACAGACGGTTACGTCCTCTGTTTTTTCTACACCCAACCTAGGGACCGAACCCTTCTAGGGGACCTCCTACCGTACCGTTGGGTGAGGGCCTAAGAACGGACCTCTTGGGGTACCTGTCTCCTCGGACCGTCCGTTTCTCACTCCGTACAGACTTCGCTGTATCGTGACGGAGGTTGGAGTGACGTGTTGGTGTCTACCGAGATACCGAGACAAGTAGGACAATGGGTATAAAGGTACGAGTTTGGACTAAGGCACTACATTTCACGAGAGTGGTCACGTCGGAGAGTGAGGTTAGAAGTAAAAGAAAAGAAGTACTGGGGACTGTGACGGACTGTAGGAGAACAATAAACCAATGGAGTCCAGAGAGGATGATCTTGCCCCCGAGGTCCTCTTCTCTGACCAAGGATAATCCGTGATAAGATAGAGACCACGGACCTTTGACTGGTCGTTTGGTCCCTTGGAGTCATTGAGAAATCACCTTTTCTTACGTATGCATTCACTATCAACGAGTCAGCACAGACTGAGAACGCTGGAGTACGTGGTATCGGGTGGTCCGAGGAGACAGGTACCCTAAAAGGTCCTTTCTTATGACCTCACCCAACGGTAAAGAAAGAGGTCCCTTAGAAGGGTTGGGGCCCTGACTTGAGTCCAGACGGACGTAACGTCCGTCTAAGAAATGACAAACTCGGTTACCCCTTTGGATATTATAAATTGTATGTATTCATTATAAATTATAAATTGTTGTTTAATATTGGTACTACGAAGTGAAAAGTTTATCGAATGGTTTTAAAACTCCATTAAAAAAAGATCCAGAACCTCGATTACTGATTCATGTCTTCATACTCTCTTAACTAATTATAAGTGAAGACCATTTAGAGACAAGAATTCCTATTACACCAACGAACAAATAAATAAACTTATCGGATAATGGAGTTAAACTTCGAACCTATATAATTTCAAATTTAATTCGGACAAAAGGAACTCACTTTACGGTCTGAACACTTAAAAATTTTTAAGGTTATTTATTTGTATATAAATAAATGATTACCATGAAGGGTAATCGTTCAGCAGAAATTATTAAACGAAGGTCTTCTCTTCACAACTGGTCTCTTATTCAGTGATTCCCTTAAGATAGAAGACAGAGTTGTCGTCTTGTCCTTTTACGTTGTCTTAGACCTGAACATCCGAATATGATTATACACCGAGGAAATGCAGGACTAGTATTACATCTGTGAGAGTTCAGTACCAAAGATAAAACCTGCATAGTCACGTGAGAGTCATTTATACAACTGGATCCCCATGTATTTTGGGTCTTCTATTGTCTCAAAATGTTTCTCTAAGAAAATTAAGTAACTGAAAGACTAAGATGACGGTAAGACCAGTTACTACAATTATATTTGTCAATGGGAAGTCTCTATATCTCTGTTTTCTTGTCGTGAAAATAATCCACATAAAGTGGAAACTTTTGATAGATATGAAAATGTGAGTGTGGCACTCAAGTGTCATGATTATAGTGTGGATTACAGAGACTTAGAGTCTTCTAAAAGTTTATTAAGAGAATACCAAACACAGGGGTGTTTGGTTATTTTCTACTGTAAGTAGGTCCACATACTGAAAGAGTACACACTGTCCATATTAGACTCCTTATGAGAAGTGTATAATTCGGTTCTTGTTAAATTCCTTAGTGATTACAATTCAATTATAGAAAGTAATGTAAAATTGGTGAAGTCTTACGGTACGTAATTCTGTGTCAATCGACCTTCAACGCGTACTTCAAATCAACGTTTCCTCTCATTCTTAAGGACAATGACAGGAACCTAACCGGGGTCATCACGTCTTATACTTTTAATAATAACGAGTAGATGTTCAACGGTCTTAGAATCTTCGATTTTAAGAGCTTTCCCTCGACCTCGTAAATTCTCCCGGTCATCCATCATTCGGGATCTCTGATATGGTCGTATAGTGTCGAGAGTCTCTTAGTAAAAGTAAACCGACCTATTACGGAACCGTTTCATCGACGTCTGGTGTCTCATCATTTATCTAACACAAAACAGAAATGATTAAATCACATGTCGACTTGGTAATAATTTTTGTAAGTATGACCTTATTCGTTTTATATAATTTTAGGTTTTAAAGATATATCAGTAATGTCATTTCTTGAAGTTTCCAGAGGTCCTCTTTCACCACCTTTGATCTCTGTTTTCTCACTTCTTCCTGTTATTCCTTACCTTCTGACACAACTACCCTCTAATATACGGGGTACCCTTCCGTTCTCTTCGAAGTTCAGTTGAACAGTAACAGTGTACCCAGGTAAAAACGGTCTAGAGAAAAAAGTTTTATGTTTCTATTCTTAAACATAAAAATACATTTTAGAGGGTTTAAAATCTTCCTCCGTACTTATGGATGAAAATTTTTCTGTAGCACATTTGACTCAACGGTCTAAATCACTTATGTTGATGTCGTGTAGGTAAAATAAAACTTAAAGCCTATTTTTTACTTCTTATAAAATCGAAATCTTACAGGACTCACAGTGTATCCTATATGAATATACTTTTTATTAACCGACAAATGAACCCTTAAGTCTAAATTGACATAGGAGACCGTTAGGAACATAGACCGTTAGTACGTACCCTTGGTATAAACGTTTGATCTAAGTTGTGACCCGACGTGGTTAGAATTTTTTAGGATGGAACTACTTAAGGTTACCTGAAAAGGAAACCCATACGTTAAACTTAGTGACATAATCTCGAACAATAAGGTAATAAGGTACGAAGACCCAAAAAATTTACCCCCCACCCAGAAAAAAATTGTTCATCTATGATTTCAGGGAACTTACGTTTTTGAAGGACAAAAACTATCTTCTATTTATCTCCATTCAAGTTCTCGTCTATTTACACAATACTTCTGGAACATGTCTTCACGATTTCGAGTACTTCAATGTACTTAAAGGGAACATTAAATCTATTAAGTTAGTCACTGTTTTATTATTGTTACTATTATTATTAAAGATCGTAGGAAATTCGTAATCTAGAACAAGACTCTTCAAGTGTACGTAGTGTAATGAATTAAGAGATTAAAGACACTAAACACCAAGAGCGTAATAAGGGTACTTTGTGACTCCATGTCTCTTCAATCCGTGTACCGGTCCCAGTGTGACGAACATGTGTCACCGTGGTCTTAAGATGAGGTTTAGATCGAGGTCTCAGAACTATAAAGGAGATGTTAGAGAATGTTTTCTCGATTTTAGTTACTTGTCCTTGGAGAGTTTCTGTCTGTTTGAATCCGTTTTATAGATAGTCAAAATGTATTTCGACTCAGTCTCTTTACATTAAACCCAAATCTAAATACTTGTTTTTAGAAGGTCTAGGTTTTCTCATTGTATACTATATTAAACACGACGAGAAAAACGTACGTCTCTGGTTTTTGTTTTTGTTTTTGTTTTTTTAAGTTACTTTAGAGAATTTTTTTTTTTCTTATAGTACTTCCACTCTTATCTCGGAGTGTCAGTCTGCTCATTTCAATCGGGGTCGAAATACTCAGCAAGACACTTAAAATACAAGACACGTAAGGTGTTTCAATTGCCTTTTAATTTAATTGTGTCAAGAAATATCGTAAATTTTAAAAATGACGTTAATTAAAGGACATGATGACATAAAACCAAGAAGTCGTTAGTAAACTTATTTCAATTGAGTCTAGTAAGGTAAGAGGTTTAATTTCTTTATTCAGTAAAGAAAAAAAGACTGAATCAAGTCCTGTTGAGTGAACAGACGGAATAAAATACACTTTCCAATACCTGCAAATCTCACCCTTCTTTAAATCCAAAGGAAAATTCCCACGAGAGATACGGAAAATATGGAGCAAGTTTTTCTCCGGAGAAATACGTTACTTATTTTGTACACCGTCTGTGTCCTATATATACTCGAAATTAGTAACAGAGCTCACGGAAGGATGCTTTAGTCGGTACTCGTTTAAACCATTCTCTCTATCAAGTGAAACCAAGGTTGAGTTTGGTTATTTGTGGGTGTAAAAGTTTTCCTTCTGAGTTAATCGGCTAGTTCTCCGAGAATATTAAGTAGACCAGGTGTGAGAACTAGAAGGTTTCTCCTTTGTCTCCGGGTTTCGTCACTTTACTGATTATGTTGTAAAACGGAGAAAACCTCTCTAATTCTAAAGCAAAGGAGGTGGAGGTCTCCGTTTCAAACGAGTCTCAAGAACCTGTCCCTTACAGACCCGTCTCGTTTATGTAGGTCCCTAGTACGTAGACGTTTGAAGAAAGAAGTCGATGCCATACTCTTCTCCCCTTCCATAAAGATTCAAAGAAGGATCGTAAGAAGTACGATGAGACATCGAAGGTTACTAAAGGTCCTTGAACTCAGTAGTTCGCATATCTTACAATGGAGAATCCACGGAGTCACATGTCTCTTCAGAAGGACTGGAGTTTCCATTGAAAGACGAGTGACTGTCCGATACAAGGTTTTGACAAACACTCGTTTCAGAGTGAGCCTTATTAAAAGGTTATCTTTTAAGTAATAATTATATACACCACTATTGTGTCCTACCCGGTCTTCTATTTTGAATTTATGATCCACTCAACAAGAGTAAAGTCCCGTGTCTCGACTTAGATACCAAATCTTTACCCCTTCTAGAAAAACCATAAGAAGATATAAAAAAGGGAGGTAAAAGTAGTAAGAAAGGAAAAGAAGACTGGAAATAGTGGAGGTGGGGGAGTCCTGATTTTAAACCATCCAATAGAAGAACGAAAACTGGGACTTATCTTGGGAAGATAAAAGAAAACCATCGCCCCTCGACCCCCTTCCTTTATTTCGAACGATTAATTAAATGAGATTTAGACCCCCGAACTTTCGGGGTCCTAGCAGTACTTTCGTCAAATTTAAAGATCTTGACACGAGAAACAAGGAAGGTACTTTTCCAGGTATATCATACATCGGGTGGTCCGAGGAAACAAGTACTCTAAGAGATCCGTTCTTATGACCTCACCCAACGGTACGGGAGGAGGTCCCCTAGAAGGACTGGGTCCCTAGTTTGAGAACAGAGGACGTCGAGGACATAGTGTCCGTCTAAGAAATGGATTCAGTAACCCCTCCTTCCAAAAAGGGAAACCTCTTTTGTAGGTAGTTCTGACAACTTGGTAGTCATGAGAAAACCTCTGAGTGGGGTTAGGGTGATTTACTGTCTTTTACTTAGAACCTACTTATTCACTTACCCGCCTTCCTACCTACCTACCTATGAACCTACTTAGTTATTTTCTCTTATACGGAATTGGATTTAGAAAGTAAACACCTTAACTCTGTTCCATTTAGTTTCTTGTCGTCACATCTATGTTTTATCACTCTATCTTAAACGTAAGTACATACGAGTGGTACAGAATCGTCCTTAGATGAGACCCGTTTTTAAAATTTTGAAAGTAAAACTATGCTAGTGTTATCTAATGTTTCGTAAAAGTGTACAATGGAGTAAACTAAAATTGTTCGGAGACTTCGTTGGTCCTTTCCATAACGGGGTAAAATGTTTACACCCTTAGTCTCGACGTTCTTATCATGACAGTCCTTAAGGGACCGTCAGGTCACTAATCCTGAGGTGTAAAAGTAACGGTTCCCGGACCCAAGTTAGGAACGAGTCCTTTGATTCCAATGTGTCCGATTTTTCGGTTTTTTTCCTGCCTTTACGGAAGAAAAGATCTTGATCTCATGGTATGTCAGAATGTCTTGAAACGGTGAACCAACGGGAAAAGTTTTCGAGTCTAGTAGAAATTCAAAAGAAAGTGAAAACAAACGGAATCTATGCGATCTGTACAAAGGGGTTTACAAAAGTACCGTCACTGTCACTTACTTCTATGTGTCTGACTCCGTCTTTAGAGTAGAGGAATGTACAATAGACTTCAAAATGTATATAAATGTCTACTTACTCCCTAATGAACGTGTGTAAGGATTTTCATTTTAAAGATGAAGAGTGTCCAGTAACAAAAATCATCTTCGATTTCCGTGTATGATATTAGTATTACTTGGAAGTAATTAGATAAGTAAGATACTGAGTTTCTACTACATACAAAACAGAAATATACACACACACACACATATACACACATATATATATATACCTTAAATCCCCCCTTTTTTTCGTCCTCCATTCTACCGAAAAGTCGATAATTCGACAAACTATCAAGATAACAACAGACGGTTCGTGCAGAGAGAAACGATACTCGCATTGTGACTGGATGATTTTCCTTTGTGATTTTGGTTAAATGAACTGAGACCCTCGTTATTCTTAACACTATATAATAAAGTCCCCTTTAACTGACTTGTTCCGAAAAAATACGTTACATCAAGTAAATTACAATTACTTCCACTAACTTATCGAAATATATGGAAATTAGATGAACGTGTAAAATATTAATTCTCTTCTTATATAATACTTCTTCTAATCCCTGACATTTTCTGATAACTTATATAAAAGGTACTCTTTGAAACAAAAAATATTTTCGACCTGTGGACCATTAGTGTACAACTATTTGTCGACTACCAGAGAGGATATAAAAGAGAAAAGGATCCGGGAAACAAGATAGCTGTGTTTGAACAGTAGAGGTTGTATAGTTGTACGGTCACCTCTGTCCTTACGATGAAAGTGGTTACAGTTGTACTAGACTCTCTTTTACTAAGGACTTACAGTACCGTTGGGGTTTATTCTGTTTAAAGGACATCTATAAGTTTAATGTCTCCTATTTGAAACTTTAAAATATGCTCCTTTATATATTACCTTTCGGAATCTTTAATAATTAAAATAATAGAGAATTCAGACAATATAGTTTATATCTTCAAGTCGATCTTACTAGGAAAGACTAATTTTTACATGTAATTTTGACGATGATTACATATATTAGTCTTCGGATGTAAAATCTGATGTCTCTGTAATCTTGAGTAGGTCAAGTCCTCGACCGTTTGGTCTTAGGTACCGACCGGTGGACAATGGTGTATATTTTACAAAACCCTGTGTCGATGTGGGTAAGCAGATGTATAACGGGTACTTTGCCAACGTGTCACAGACTGTGTTGGGTCACTGAGTCGTGAGTTCCGTACAAAAAAAAGTACGACATCGACGTCTCATCAATTAACATTGTTTCGGATTTTATAAAGTCTTGTGAGAATGAAACACACGTATTCGTTTGACTCTGTACTGGTTCCAATAAGTCTAATAAAAGTTTCAAAATACTTTTATATAAGAGGATTTATTTGGACTATGAGTAGTATTCTCTGTTATTTCTTCGGACCCGTAGACTTTACTTTTTCTGGATCAAAATGGTAATCCTTGGTGAGCATTCATCAATACTCCGGAATGTCTAGTGGGTCGCGGAGACAACACCTGTTACTAAAAATGGGTCTTGAGTTAACACGAAAGGAGGAAGAGATCCCTTGGAATTGGTACAATCAATAGGGTATGAGGAATGACGTTCCTTTCCTTCCCCCTCCTATCGACTGAGGGTGGAGGTGAAAGTCCGGACTGGAGACTATACGTGTTTAAAGAGTGTCATCAGGGGAAGACGAAACGGTCACTAATCGGGGTCTTACTCGTTCTCTAGTCCTCACCAGTTACACTAAACTTATTTCCGAATGATATGTCCAAAGACCCTTTTACAAAGGAAGGGGATCGTTGATTATCCCTAAGTCACAGAGAGGGATGGTGACCTATACTTGTTCCTTCATAAAGCCAAATCACTGAAGAACTTCCGAGAGTAGATTGGTCTTTTTATTAGATTCCTGTTGTGACTGTATCTATAATTCTGTCTAACTTATCTTACTGTTTGTTTTCTTTAATTTTTTTTTTTTCGTTCGGTCTTGAGATTGATCTAGGACGGACTATGACTATACAAGGATCTAAAAGTCAATATATTCTGTTTTACGGGAATAAGAAAGTAGACAAAGAATATTGATTTTCGTCTACTTATGCATTTTGAAAGAAATTTAAGTCTTATTCTTTTTAAATAGAATGTCACGACAAGACTCCTAAGGTATCCGATTATATAGTTCGTAAACGGTCTGTCGTTCATAAGTTGACTATAATCAATGAAAGTGACTAAAGTTACTTATAATTAAAGGTGACCTATTTTACAGACCTTTTATCTGTGTGTAAATGTTTTGACATGTTTTATACTACCCCAACACGTAAATTGTAAATCTCATTTTTATTGTATTGAAAAGGTAACGTTATATTTATTAATATAACGTCACAAAGGTCTATTTATTAAGTCCAAAGGGTACCACAAGAAATGAATATACCGGTTTCCTCGTGTTCCTGTGATCGAACCTTTAACCAGACAAATAAGACAGTTTTAATTGGATCAACTTTATATAACTAAGTAGAGTCCTCTGTACTTTTTAGAGTGTTCTTATTATAAGTTGTACTGTATAAAAATAAACTTATTATGGTCTTTTCCTTTTATGGATGATGAGTTAATATAGAGACTTCCTTTATGAGTCTTGTATGTATATATATATATGTATGTGTGTATATATATATATATATATATATACATGTATGTATGAGTCAGTACAGACTGAGAAACACTGAGGTACCTGATATCAGGAGGTCCGAGGAGACAAGTACCTTAAGAGGTCCGTTCTTATGACCTCACCCAACGGTACGAAAGGAGGTCCCCTAGAAGGGTTGGGTCCCTAGTTTGGGTCATAGGTCGTAACGTCCACCTAAGAAATTCCAGACTCGGTGGTCCCTTCGGTACTTTTTATTAGAAGACATCAGGACGACGTCGACGACGATTCGGCGAAGTCAGCACAGGCTGAGACACGCTGGGGTATCTGCCGTCGTGTAGTCCGAGGGGGCAGGGACCCTAAGAGGTCCGTTCTTGTGACCTTACCCAACGGTAAAGGAAGAGGCTATATACTTTCACTTTTCACTTTCACTTCAACGAGTCAACACAGGTTGAGTCGCTGGGGTACCTGACGTCGGATGGTCCGAGGAGGTTAGTGCCCTAAAAGGTCCGTTCTCATGACCTCACCCAACGGTAACGGAAACCCCAGGTCAATAGTGACTTAGGGTAAAAGAGTAATCCGTCAATAGTCCACCTGAAACAGTAATTTGTTTTCACAAAAAGAGAGTACCCCCTTAGATAGAATTGGAGTAATTTTACACACTACTATAGTCATTCTTACTTTTGTAAACGGAAATAGGAAAAAGGACTCCCGTCACGGTTATTGTTCCTTACTCGAGTTTCGGTATCACTTACTTAGTTGGGATCAAAGTACTGAACAAAGTAAATTGTTCTTGATCGAGTCCCAATACTTGGAAAAAGGAAGTTAGGTGTTTAATCTCTCCACTTTTTGATAAGAACGTTTACATTTCAGGTAAGTATATAAAGAAAAAATAAAATGGGGGTGTCAATCCTTAAGAAAACAAAACCCAGGATCGAGGAAAGATTATGTGTATGTATGTGTGTGTGTGTGTGTGTGTGTTTAATATTATTTGTCTGACAGTACTCTTTACCGTAAACAGTTATGTTAATTGTCAGGTGTGATTACCAAAAAATCCATTCCTGTCATCTCTCCTTCAGAGACAAAGACAAGGTCGTGATCTTAAAGGGAGTGAAACCCTAAGAGACTCCTAATGGGTCCCGTCTTTTCCCTTTTCAATCATATTCTCTCTGTCTTTCCCTTTACTTAAACTATATAAACCTCAATCATGGTACTACTGAGTAGTAATGTCTGATCTCTTCGACACTCAGATAAGTTTAGTCCCCTTTTTTTTTTTTTTTTTTGGAATGTAGAACAGGAATACCGTATTTCTAAACTAAATGGGTAAACCTTATCCACGTGTTACTATGTGCAACCATAGGAATGGTACTTTTGTGTCTACCGTTCTACAGTTTGTTTGTTTGTTCCACCTTTATGAAATGTCTTTGGTAGATAATAGAATGTATTATTCTTAAAAGATTCATCACCTATTTGTAAAAAAATTCAAATAAAATATTTCTTAAGTGATAATTTTTCTGGTAGGTCATTAGGACCCTTTACTTATTTGTCATTTGTATGGTATACGATACTAATACTGCAAAGTATACGAGAAACTTCTTTATAGATACAAATTTTTCCCTAAAGGTCCAACCTTAGAGTCGGTTTGTGGACGTACAATTTTATAGTGACACGTTTCATACAAATGATGAGGATGAATTTAGGTTTTTACTAGTATTTACAACCGGAGACGTTGTTATATTATTTTTTATTGATACAAGGGATTTAAAGATAATGTAAAATCTTCTCATACCGTAAAACTTCTTTTTTAACAAAAAGGGTTGTTGAATTTATTGGTTTTTATAAATCTGAAAGTTTTATAGTGTCCTTTGGTTTTCTAATTAGGTCAACAAGTATGTAATTAATTAATTTTTATAAATGACTCTCAGGTCTTTCATGACCTTTTACAAATTTGGTAGATGTGTGAGGTCTATATACACACACACACACACACACACACACACACACACATAACACTTGATGTGGGTTCTTTCAGGACGTAGTTTCGATCTCTTGTCCAAACATATTACTACCAAATATATTTAAAATCTGGGAAGATAACCTCTCAATTTAGTGTTTCGTTTCGAAGTTGCGGAAAAAACACATGGGAAAATTTTCCCCTAATTAAATCCATCTGAGACGTTTTCGAAGGATGTGAGGGTTTACGTAAATAAATTCCCTTTTTCCACTTTACAGTGTAGACCCTAACTATTACAAACCAAAGTGGGACTAGAACCTACTATTGAGAATCTGAGGTTCGTCGTAACATAGAGCTCTTTCTTCTCACCCATATTCCTGTGAGTCGCATTACTTTGTCCGGTCCAAATTAAGGGAATTAGCGGACCAGTCCCGTTGACTTAATTGGTTGGTGTAGACAAGTGAAACTTCATGGGTCAGACCCAAGAAAGAGAAATACATTGTCACAAGACACCCCAATAACATGGCAAATCAGACAAACCGGGCAAATAAAGGATGGAGAGGAGTGCGACCTCCCTACCTTCCTCGTGCCTTAGGTAATTTTAAGTCTTATGTCCGGACAGGTACGATAGTGGAAGGAATACACCTTGATTAGGAATTTGTCTGAGGAAATAACCCGGTGTAGAAAATGTTGTATCAAATCCCTTACCCTCCTCCTTCCCACTCTTTTAATTCTGAGTGACTTAAGTTACAAACAACAATCAGAAAAAAAGGGCGTAAAGAAAAGGGATCTCGAGTCTCGTCTAGTAATGTTAGAAGATGAGATAACAATTCGGATTTTATGGGGTACAAAATAAAACGAAAAGAGGCTTTTGATAACAGTTTAAGTTCGAGACACTACAAATCTTCGCAATTCAGGTTTTTATAGACAGTCCCAGAAGGAGAATATTTCGACTGTTAGTAAAACCCCCTTTTACTAACCAAAAGAGTTTACCGTAGTTTGTGGTCATTCATTAAGGATTAAAGATGTGAGATTATGTACAAAAAGTTTTTTATTTGAATATATTACGTAAAATTAGGACTGAGTAAGTCCGTCACTGTTACACGAACGAGATGAACACTAAAACGTCTGTCATTCTCACAAAATGTTATGATCCATGAGGTTAAACGGTCGGACGATACAAAAGTGTTCTTCGAAAAGTTGAAAGGGACTACTTATATAGTATAAACTTTCGAAATAATGTATAGTTAACGTTAAAATATAGTTACTGTTAGAATGTTAGATTAATTCCAGATTCTCCAGTTAAAATGTGTGGATTAGTGAGTTTTAGTATCGGATATTGCATCAGAAACCAGTCTTGTTTCGTTTTGTTTTAGATATATGTATGGGAGGCCACCTGTAACAAGAAACATTCTCCTCGTACTCCAAAGTCGGGGATGACGAGGGGGACCGTCCATGGAAACACGTCACGTGTTCAATGTGTTGGAAGGTACCGTCGGGACCTTAAGGAGACGAACCTTAGAGAAGGACGTCCGAAAAGTGTAAACTAAGGAAGGACAGTGACTAAGGTCCCGTACAGTGGAGGAGACTCTCAAGAGGGAACTGATGTTATTTTGGGAAGGGTCGGGGTAGTTAAAGATATATGTGATACGTAAATAATGGAGATGAATCAATGGTGGTAGACTTCAACAGAACTATGACCGACAAATATACTATAATAGACAGAAGTGAAGTACTCTTATACTTGAGGTTCTCAACTCCCCTAGAACAGTTAGAATCAGTGGTACCATAGAGGTCTTTTTTACCGTACGGACTAAATAACCGTCGTAGATTACTTGTACACAATTTACTACCGACCTACGTCCATGATGTCGAATCACACCTTCTTTTTACCTTAATTACTTGTATAAATCTTCGAATCACTAATAGAAACACTTTTGAGAAAGTAAGGTTCACACAAACTAGATCTGCGACGTTCTGAAAGATATACCTTTCTCTACCGTTTTTCCGGTTATTTTAGACATTTTCATGACATTCGATTTAACAAAAACAGAAAACATAAGACTAAAGATACTAGTGACTCTCTGGTATTGGGGTACTCCTCTTCTTCGAACTATCGTAGTCTTCTCCTCTGATTCGACTTTCGAAAGTGCCAACAGTTGGTGGTACTCTTATGTGGAATCGGTTAAGTGTCGGTTATCTTATTGTGTGAAATTTTCAGTTATTGGAACTAAGGTGCCGTTTCTGTTTTCATTAGATTATTATTTAGTATAGAACATTGTATTCAGATATGACGCACATACACGAGTAAACGAGTCAGTACAGTCTGAGACGTTGGGGCACCTGACATCGGGTGGTCCAAGTAGACAGTTACCTTAAGGGGTTCGCTCTTATGTCCCCACCCAACGGTACGAGAGGAGGTCCCCTAGAAGGACTGGGTCTGTGTCTTAGACACAGAGAATGTAGAGGACGTAACTGTCCACCTAAGAAATGATAATCGCGGTGGACCCTTTGTTCAATATAGAATACTAAAATAAAGGAGAGGTTCTTTAATTATAATCAAAATATCATCATCATATCTCTATAATTATAAGGACTCTCTCCTTTATTTTATTCCATACTATGGACGGTTTACTTAAGTGGTTTCTTTAGTTGTATAGAGTCAAAGATTGTTTTCCCTGTTTTGGAGGTTAAAATATAGACCGGGGTTTAAGAGGATAATAGTCCCTCTTCTCCCTGAGGGTTTGAAGTCGACGGTTCCGTTTATGTATATTGTTTGTTCTCCCTGAGGAAGAGTGTACATGGAATAAGACGAATTAGTGAGACCGAAGTCTAGAGGTCACTCTTTCAAAGAGTCGGTGGGAGTAGTTCACGGGGGTTTTGTGTTTCCAAATGATAATGAGTATGTATCCTGAGGTAAAAGTTCAAGTGTCATTCGTGGAGAGACATTTGCGACTTTGTGACATGTACAAATCCGAGGATACTTATTTTGGACATGTAAATTGGTAATATGACCCCTGCCATCTGTAATACTATGTCTCGATCCAAATGTAAACGGAAACACATTACTTCTGTCCCAAATCATTTGTCCTGATTATCATGTTTCCTTAATGAATTCATTTTGAGTAACGAATCTGTAAGTACCTAAAGTGGTAAAAAACAGTCATTTTCATTGAGAACGAACTCCTACTACGATAATTGGTAAAGACACATGCTATTTTCGTCTCCTACATCATTACTCGAAAATAGAACTCAATCATATTCTTGGTCTTCCGTAATTCGAGTCTAAAGATTTCTTAAAGATCAAGGTCTTCAGGATTTGAGGTTTATTCGTTAATCCCTTAAAGTGAAATAATCTGTATAGTGTAATAATCAGACTGGTCCAATGAACTGGATGGTTTCAAAAAAAAGAAGAAGTGTAGGTATTTTGTTCTTACTAATATGATGGACACGTGTACCCACAATACTCTTTGTTTACCATATTGCAAAATATTTCAGGAGACGTTTTGTGGTCCGTGTATGATTCAAATTGTAAACAAACATTAAACGATAACATAGTAAAATTTTAGTAAGTAGGTTTTTTGATACCGGAAGTACAACAACAGTAGAATTTTGTTATCGGATCAAAGTATTTTCAACACACTGTGTTTTCCTTTTTGTCAATTCCTTATCTAAGTTTTGTAAACAAAGATAGATTTTGTTTACATTATGAGGAAAATCCCTCCCTGTCTAATTTCCTCCTTGATAATTAAAATTACTTTATTCTCCAAACGGGTTTATCGGTATTTCATCATCTTCTCGGTTGAGATAATCCATAGGTTCGTACTCTAAAAATAAGTAAAAAACTTTATTACTTAATCAACGGTTTTCATTGTGAGGTATACAAGAATGGAGCGTGACGGTGCAGTCAAGTTTGTAGGTTCTTCGACAAGTAATTTTGTGGTTTACCTGTCGTTTTCCCAACTAAAGGATTTTCTAGTTTAAGAAAACATTTTAAAGTAACGACAAGACTGTGGTTGAACACGGTGCAAGAAATGAAGGATACTAAGCATTGACTTGACTTGTTTATTCTTGACATGTGATTTTGGTTATTTTTTTTAAGTTAATATAAAACCCTATTGAAGGTCACTATAGAAATTATGATCGAATAGGTAAATTCTTTACATCTTCAGAGACTTTTTTACGAGGATTAAGTCTATAAAAAGACCGACTGTAATGGTCGTTGGATCTTTGGTCACACTACCTACCTTTCTCAATTTTATAAAGTGAGACACCAAGGTTGTAAAGTCTTCGAGTTAACGACCCTTGGTCTAAATTCGAAATTAATCCTTTGTATATATAGTGTCTCAACAAGTAGAGGACACTAGCCCCACCCCCTTTTGAAGTACACGTACTTAACTTTACGTCTCTACTTATTTTTCGTTGAGGTTGTTGGGGTTCCGGTTTCTTCGAAAGTCCCTAAACCTTTAAATTTTTTAATAGAGATGTTTGGACCCTGGTGTGGTGAAATAATATGATAGTAACTCCTCATGTTTGATCTATGTCTTTGGGTAACGAATTTATAATAAATCGAATTTTTAAGAAAAAGAATACATAATAAAATATAAAAAAATTGTGAAGTAAGGTTTCTTTTTTCACATGAACCGTTCTTCAGACAATCAAAACATCTATGACTAAACAAAACTTTTCATTTATAAAAATATGAAGATTAATAGTTTTTATTCATCTCTCCAGGTCATTATCCCTTTTTATTACTTACCCAATCTTTCCTCTATTTTCAACTCTCTGTGTTTCCTCGGGTTTCACGTTCCTTCTTACAAAGACAGACAAGTGAGTCGGATTGTCCCTCCCTTCCTTGTCCTATGCGGTCCACATACACACCCGGACACGGGCACCCGTGACTAGTAAGTTAGTTATATTTGATAGCGGTGTCCGTTGAGTTCGGATTTTAAATTGAACCCTCGAGTTCAGAGACACCTTCCCCCATTTACTTAACTACACATACCGTGTCACCTCGACTAGGAGAGTGCAAAAGACCACCTTCGAGTAAAAGAGTGTTCACGGACTATTGGTGTGTGAACCTGACGGTCCGGAGACTAGGGACACGAACAGAGGACGCAGCTACGCGACGTGTTTCGACATTCACCCTGTCGAACGGCATGACTACGATTTTCGAAACAACACCCTTAAGGATTTCGCCTACGGATATTTATCCTACCTGACGTAAATGAGTTCAACACGTGTGACTGGGTTTATCCTTGCTACGTATACTAAGTGTTTACACATGTAGTTATGTGACCCATCCGTGTCAAGGGTTTGGCCCCTACAAAGATTCCTTTGTGGGAGTCATAAAAATTGGTGGAGAAGACGATTTACTAAAAATTTTGTTTCAGGTTTACTGTTAGCCTTCTGACATGAAAGTTATATGTTTCTTAAGTCCTCTGTTTTCTCAATTCTATAGGGTGATGTTTGTATAGGATGTTTAACTAGCATTTTTCCGTCGTGTGGGCTATCCTTTGTCTAACGGTTAAGTGTTTCTATTGTACTTATCGTTTTTATTACCGTTTGGTTTGACTGTACTTTCCTCGGGTTGATGAGATCCTTAGTCTATTTACTTTTAATATTGGTTTTGATAAAGACTGAGTAATCTACTCCTTGTAAAGATTTTTGACATTTATGGGTTATACCAATTACATATCCTTTTGTCCGTCTGTGTAAGTAGGCGACGACCCTTCCCCATACGTAAAGACCGTTGTAAAAGACCCAAAAGAAGTCCGAGATAATTATAAATTTTTGATGTAGTTGAGAAAATGAGTCGTTAGAGTTGCAATCCTACGTAGACGGGAATTGTTTCCTTTTGTCGGTGCACGTTTATACACACATGTTCAATCTTACTACTTCTTTTCCAACATTCTCACTTTTCTCTTTGATGAATTTACGGGTAATAGTCCCTTCCTTTGTATGTGTGAGATACAGAATCTGACTCAAGGGGTCTTTATCCGGGGTCCTACTCTAAACATGTTTTTACTAAGTAATCCTTCACGAGGGCCCTTTTTGTCGATCCACTCTCCCTGTCCCTTCCCTTCCTCCAGTGGTACGTTAAAATTCCTCGTAGGGTATCACTCATTACCCGAGTCAGAGTACCTCTTCAAGACCTTTTACATCAGTAAGTCACAGTAAGGTCCATCGGAGAACGTCGACAGTCAGTGACCCAGACCCGTTGAGGGTTCCCCTACATTTCGTCCGAGGTCGTCGACCTCAATTTCGGGAAGTCTCTCTTCTTCCACGACCTACCACCTTCATTTTGGGTTGACACCTGTGATTTTTCCACCTTTCTAACTTAGAATGAACCCCATCATGGTACCACATAATGTACGATAACAAAAAGTTCACGAGAAAATAAATACTAAAAACATTTTATACGTTTTGTACGTTAAATGGTACAATCGATGAAAAATTCACATACCAAGACACCGTAATTGATGTAAGTGTAACTACACGTTGGTAGTGGCGATGGGTAGAGGTCTTGAAAAGGTAGAAGGGTCTAAGTTTGAGACATGGATTCTTTATTGAGGGCCAAGGAAGGAGAGGGGTCGGGAACCATTAGTGGTAAAACGAAAGGATATTTAAACTGATAACTCCTTTGAGTATATTCGTCTTAGTGACATAATATACGATAATTGTTCTTACTTAATCTATAATAAATATTGTGTACGTCAATTGGTATCCCAACTAGTTCCATATGTTCATCTCACCCTCCTCGTACAATCTATTATTACTCTTACTATTCTATGTTCTTACAAAAAAGAACCACCCCTCCCCTCACCCCGTACTATAAATGAAAAAAACCAACATGGTACACCGTACGTACTGGAATTAAAGACCTAGACCCTAGTTTGGACCCGGGGGTTGTCACCTTCACCCTCAGAATTGGTGACCTGAAGGTCCCTTCAGGACGCCGGAGAATAAATTATACTAAACCGAATATATTCAGTTGTGATTTCGTACTTTACTATTCGTAGGTTTATAATTGTATTTTCCATGGTGTCCTACCATCCCCTCCTCATCTGACTTCTTTCTCACTCGTCTCTCTTAATCGTATATATAAGTCTCCTGACCTATACATATATAAAAACACAATATGAAAACAAAATGGATATGTATGTTATGTAAGTATTTAATTGTCGGTTTATTCTATTTTCTAATTTATACGAGGTAGTCTTAATTGAAGACACTCACGAAAAGAAATTTAACCTTTACGAGTCTAATTTTAGAAAAGAGTCTCAGTTGTCCGAATAGGAAAATTGACTTTCGATCCTTTACGGAAGCCCTGGATTCAGACACATACACTAGGACTTTAATTGTCTGTACGTCTGTGTCAGTAAGACCCGTTCCTCCTTACTCCGTCTTTCTTTACCTTTATACGTACACTTTCGTCCCGTTATCACTATAAGTTTTACGTCTGTGGAGGTTGTAAAAATTTTGACGGTCTTCAGTTACCGTGCTCTTACTCATTTACTTAAGTTTACAAAATTTGTCTTAGTACATGACGTGTCTATACTTTAACATAAAAACTTTAAAAATAACTGGTTTTTTCGTATTATCTTATACTCCAATTTTTTTTCTTTATACCTCACGACATATTTATTGACTAAGTGACTTTCCCTTTCAACGAGTCACACAGACTGAGAAACCCTGGGGTACCTGATATGTAATGTCAGGTACCTTAAGAGGTCCGGTCTTATGACCTTACCCATCGGAAAGGGAAGAGGTTTCTTAGAAGGGTTGGGTCCCTAGTTTGGGTCCAGAGGGCGTAATGACCGCCTAAGAAATGATCGACTCGGTGGTCCCTTCGGGGTCTTATGACCTCACCCAGCAGATAGGGAAGAGATCACCTAGAGGGGTAGGGTCCTTAACTTAACCCCAGAGAACGTAACGTCCGTCTGAGAAATGGTCGACTCGATGGTCCTTTCGGGGAGTATACGTACTTATGTGTGTTCATTTATTTGTACGTAAGGGGATCTTCTCGTGATGGTGGAGTTACGACTATGGTCAATCTCCATCCAAGACCTTTATACCGACTGACAATTTGAAAGAAGAAAATGAAAAGACGTGACAAAGTGAAAGTCTGTTACGGTACGAAGTCGTAAAAGTAGTCACGATACGAAATCGTAAAAGTAGTTCATTTTAGTTTAGTTTGTTATTTTATGGATATTTGTTTGTTTGTTTTTTTGTTGGATAATTTGTTGTTCGAGGGTAGATGAATCGTTAAAACTGTCTAATTCTTACCTTTTTCGATACATGTAAGAAAAGATGACAACTTGACTGGTTTTCAAAAGATTTTTCGTAGTCCGTAGACCAATGAGAATGAAAAAAAAAAAAATTTTAGTGTTATTTATATAATTGGACCGATCGGACCGGTATCACGTGGACCCTAGGTTCACGTGTCAAAGTCCTGGGGATCCAACCGAGTTTCCTACTATTTCAACCCTCTCTTAGGTTCTGAAGTTCAGTGAATCCTAATTTTTTCGATCAGATCCCAGTTACCAGACACAAACGTAGACGAGATAATGTAGGATGATGTTAAATAAATTTCTAAAGTCGTTAATCCTATTTTTACTCGTAAGTGACAGTCGTACGTGTACGTATATCTACTTTTCCTCCTTTCTAATTAAAAAAATTTTTAATTCGTATAGTCTTTGTTGTGACTCAAATTTCAAACCATATGATGGGTAATCGAAGAACAGACGGAAGAATCTTCGGTTCTTTTGGTGTAAAGTTTTCAGGTTTTACCATCTTTGTCTCATTGTAAGATGTTAATAATAATTTATAGTTGACATAAAGATCGTTTATAGGACATCTTAAGTCAATTTTGGACCGTAAGAGAACTGAATGTTTGATTACTTGACTTATATACACTATGGGTCCCTCCCCCACTGTCTAAAAAAAATGTGGTGAATCCACAACAGATGAGATACGGATGGTAAGAGGTGAAAGTTGTTTAGAAAGATACTTTGACATGCTAGACGTACACCTTTATCATTTTCCGGAACTTAGGCATAGTGTAACGGCACCTTTGTCGTTCCGTTGTTTCTCTAAGTGTCTCAAGTTTTGGTTTTGGTTGAAGGAAAGATCTTGAAAACGAATTTTAACGAAAACAGAGTAAATAAAGAATTATTAAACGTAACATTTACAAAAGGACTAGAAATTAAAAAACAATTACTTACTTACTTACTTACATGAAAAGGAATGAGTCATAAGGTTGGTAGAATTCTTTTGTCGACCTTTCTTTCCAGTCAAGTCTTTATTTCAGGTTCACTCATTATACCAATCTATATTAAGAAAAATGAATTAAAATTTCATGTAGACTGTCCGAGACAAAGGTATAAGTAAAGTCTCTTCGTCCGATGTCTCACCTTTTTTTCGAAAAGAAACTACAAGTTGTTGCGTTCAGAGAAGATTGGCTCCCCTTATATGTCGGACTTTGTGTCCGACGTTCGAATCTTCTGATAATTTGCAGAAAAATATATAGTAAAGTAAAGGGATGATTCCATGGATGAGTATTGTTCTATTATTCGGCATATGAATAAGTTTCTCATTATTGTTAAGGGTAGAAACCAAAATTTGTGATTCTAGAGATTTTGGATTTCGGTTACTTAGATCGTTCATGTTATTCAGAAATGTCTTATATGGTAATTGGTAGAAGAAAAGTTGACAAAAAATAGGAACGGACTTTATTTTTTCACGGTCTAATATATTATGACGGTGTTTATTTATTGAAAACATTCACTACCAAAGAGATATTTGACATTTTACTATGAAATAACGTCTCGTTGCTTATCGATCGCATTTCGTTTATATCATGTCAAATATACTTTGTAGAAAAACGTTGTCTAGTTTTTGTCTTTGACTTGAAAAGAGAACGGTTCTGTATTACGTTAAAGTATCTAAAGTTTACTCTGGGTTTTGATTCTTAAAAAGAGTAGTCATTTTTGATTTTATAAAAGGACTTTATGTAAAATCACTGATTCAAAATTTAGTAAGAAGTTATGTAGTTTAAGTTAGATAAGATTACCTCTTTACGTCACAACACTTAATAGGTAATACAACCTCTTAGGTCTTCAGCAAAATTAACCAAAACTTACTTTCGTAATAAGACGTAAAGATTAGTACAAAGATGGGGATTCCGATTATAATTTTTACTTAATGTTAAGGACTCGTTTCCTTAACTGAACCTTAGTAACGATCCTAATTGTAAAACAATGTCTATTAGGTGTTTGATCTCTCAGGTTTTCGGATATTGACTCTCAACTCATATAAAAGATTCTTCGATTTTACGAGTAATCTGTGTGAGGTACAATTATTACTTGGTAGACTTTTCTCATGTATACAATACATTTCACAAAATGTAAGATAACATGTTACACTCAGGGAGAAGGTTCTAATAGTTTCTTAAGTGACTTAAAATAAAATAAAGATCTTTACTCTGTGAACGTCCCAACAGTTGACAGACTTAATGTGTATAGAAATTTTACTGGAGTATTAAATTTGTGTATTTTCTTCGAAGTAAAGGTTGGTCCGTTGTTTCCCACCAACAGTTAGTGTTTATGTATGAATATTTCTCAAATTTCATTTGGACTGTAGGACCAGTGTTATTTAATTTAATACGATGTTCTGTCCTCGAACAGTGAACACGGTAATTCACCAAAGTTGATTTTGAAGTTTATATTTAATCCTCTATCTTGACTGGATAAGTGACTGTTAATTCGTTGAGACTAAACTCGGGGTCTTTAGTAAACGTATTACTTTTATGGGAAGGGGGTTAATACGTTTACGTTTAAATTTTCCTTTTCTTGTGAGTACTTCTCCAAAAATAAACATCCCTGTAAAATTACTCCACTATCCATAGAATTATTCACAAGAACCCACTTCTGTGGACCTAATAATTTGTCGTTAAGACGACATAGGATATAATTAAGTATCTTTCTAAAATAGTGTAGACAAATTAAATAATCTCTGAACTTGATGAATCATAGTGAGCGGACCGAATTTCATTTGGTTGACTTTGTTTTCTACTTTATTTACCATTCAAACCTGTTAAACTCAAAAAGTCTATAAAAAGAAAGTCGAATTGTTATTAAATGGTGTTCATGTTTAGTCCTTCTAGACGTACTTTAATTGAAGTTTCTTCGAAACGTTTACTCAGGACCTCCCAAACTACTTTTTTACAGTGGTGTTTTTTTTAATATATATAATTAACGTAAAATAATAAAATACACGTCCTTGAAATTCCCCCTTTTCTTTTTAGGTATAGTAACGTTTTCTTGGAGAGTTCACAGATTATGAAGTATTCTCCTTTAAGAATGGACCTTATTAATTTTCTCTAATAATAATTGATAATAATGATAAGTAAGTAATAATTCTTTAAACCCGATATTAGATGAAGTCTAAAAAGTATTAAATAAAAGGTTTTACTCTAAAAATTTATATCATAAGTAAAATAAAAATTTTTTATGTCTCGATTGTTAAATTATAGAATACTAATCAAAGTAGATCCGTTATGTCGTCCAAAATACTCCCAAAAGTGTTTAACAAAGTAACAAAGTTCGGGGTTAAAATGGAAAATCCTCCAATTTGATTTATAAGAGGATTCACTAAATGTCGAGACTTTACCGATCGATAAAGTGACCATCAAAAGACTTCTTCTGTCAAAAAGGGATTAAGAAAAAGTATACTTGATGTGTCAGACAGGTTTTTATAGGGATCAGTAAAGTGACGATGTTCTTCCCATTTTATAATAACACTTATTATATTAGTTAAACTAGATTCAAGTTTTTATTAAAAATATACTATACTTAATTTAGTTGAGTCCGTTTGTTGAGAAAGATATTCATTGAGATACTTATTCATTTTCGTCCTCGTCGTCTTTCGTTTTATTCATAAACCTCTGAGGTACTCTAAACAGATAATTTTCTCTCTCCTCCCTGATTTTCTCATCAGTGTAAGATCGATAGTTGTTCAAGCGTGAGTTACTAAAGCACATATTTTGTTGGTGATGGTCCCTGTGTTATAATAAAGAAAACGAGGTTACCTGATAGGAATACCTATTATGTCTTTCTTTGTAAACGTTATTTTACACTGCCCCCCTAAGACGTCGGACGATAATTTTCGGATTTTAGACTGACTTAGAGTACCAATTCCCGACATGTTTTTGTTCCGTGTAAATTGGACAAAAACAAGAATGAAATTTTTTTGTTTTTGGGTGAAGCCAATCCGGAACTTGTCACAAGAAAAGTACGTTATTTCATTTTGCCGTCTGTACGTACAGTAGTATTGAGGAGGTTGGGGTATTTAGTCCAGTCATGACCAGAATTTCTTCAGTTCTAAGTCCTAGATTCTAATGACGGATGTGAGACCTCTTATTCTATACACTTTATGCATACTTACGGGACTCTTACTAAAAAGGTATTCGAACTTCTTTTACTCTCATTGAGTACTACGACAATCAGAATTCTCCATCAAAGGAAAAGTATAGTTTACAGTCATGGAAATTGGTTTCAAATGAAAGAAGGAACTTTTACATGTGGATATTCGAGGTTCGAAGTCTCGAAGAGTAGTTTAATTTTACCATAGAATCAAAGCTTTCCACTTTGAAGACCTAAAGTCTTAGAGACTCCATCGTATACTCGATGGGGTTCAGACTCCAGTCCCCACCCCTGGTTCTCCTCGATGGGGAGCAAGTTCCAGTCCTCCCCGCTGGAGCAGGTTCCATTCCTCGTCACTACCACGAAACGACCTCGTCGACACTTCTCCATGGGGTGCAGGTTCCATTCTTTTTGGGTTCATTCTACCATGCACAACGCTCTCCCGTAAGTTCCCGTCTGTGTGACTTTGGTATTAGTGTCTTTTGATCGGTTAGACTAGTGTGCCCGGTGTCGGAACAGATTGAGTTACTTTGGTTCGGTTCAGTACACCCCAGTGGGTTCTGCCTGCCTAGTACCTCTCCAGACTGTCTTACACCAGGTGACCTCTTCCCTTACCGTTTGGTGAAGTCATAAGAACGGAACTCTTGGGGTACTTGTCATACTTTTCCGTTTTACAATCCTATAACTCTCCTTAAGGGGTCCAGTCATTCACGGGTTCTACTATGTCCTCTAGTCACCTCTTTATTGAGGTCTTTCTTACTTCCCTACCTCGGTTTCGTTTGTGTTATAGGTCAATACCTATAGGTGTTATAGGTATCTTCGTTCCAGACTACGACATTTCTCGTTATAACGTATCCTTAGACCTTACAATCCAGGTACTTAGTTCCTTTTAACTTCACCAGTTTGTCCTCTTCCGTTCTCACTTACAGCTGTAAGATCCTTAGTCACTTGATTTTACCTGACCTTACCAACTTAAATTGAGTCCACTGATAATATAGATGATGGCACCCGTCCTTAGTGAATCTTCTTTACCTCATGGGTAGTAACAGTTGTTGTCAGGTTTTATGTCATGAACCTACGTTAGAGTTTTTGCTGTCTTACTAGAGGAAAGCAAAGGTTCCGTTTGGTAAGTTATAGTGCCACTAGGTTCGTATACGGGGTTGGTCATTGCGACTTCTTCGACTTCAACTTACCAAGTTACTTCGGGACGTTCTGGAAAATCTTGATTGTGGGTTTTTTGTACAGGAAAAGTAATATCCCCTGACCTTACGATTTCATCCTTCAGTTCTTTGTGGACCTCATTGTCCGTTTAAACCGGAACCTTATGCCTTACTTCGTCCCGTTTCCGATTATATCTCAAAAGGGTTCTCTTGCGTGACCAGTATCGTTTGTGGGAGAAGGTTGTCGCGTTCTCTTCTGAGATGTGTACCTGTACTGGTCTACCAGTTGGGACTTTAGTCTGACTAATATAATAAACGTCGGTTTCTACCTCTTTGAGATTGTCAGTTGTTTTTGTTCTGGTCCTCGACTGACACCGAGTCTAGAACTTGAGACATAACGGTTTAAGTTTGAATTTAACTTCTTTCATCTTCTTTGGTGGTCTGGTAAGTCCATACTGGATTTAGTTTAGGGAATACTAATATGTCATCTTTACTCTTTATCTAAATTCCCTGATCTTGACTATCCGTCTCACGGACTACTTGATACCTACCTCCAAACACTGTGACATGTCCTATGTCCCTAGTTCTAGTAGGGGTACCTTTTCTTTGCGTTTTTTCGTTTTACCAATAGACTCCTCCGGAATGTTTATTAACACTTTTCTTCTCTTCGCTTTTCGTTACCTCTTTTCCTTTCTATAATCGTAGACTTACGTCTCAAGGTTTCTTATCGTTACTCTCTGTTCTTTCGGAAGGAGTCACTAGTCACGTTCCTTTATCTCCTTTTGTTGTCTTACCCTTTCTGATCTTTAGAGAAGTTCTTTTAATCTATGGTTCCCTTGTAAAGTTCGTTTCTACCCGGACTATTTCCTGTCTTTATCATACCTGGATTGTCTACGTCTTCTATGATTCTTCTCCACCGTTCTTATGTGTCTTCTTAGCATGTTTTTTCTAGAAGTACTAGGTGTATTAGTACTACCACACTAGTGAGTGGATCTCGGTCTGTAGGACCTTACACTTCAGTGCACCCGGAATCCTTCGTAGTGATGTTTGTTTCGATCACCTCCACTACCTTAAGGTCACCTCGACAAAGTTTAGGACTTTCTACTACGACACTTTCACGATGTGAGTTATACGGTCGTTTAAACCTTTTGAGTCGTCACCGGTGTCCTGACCTTTTCCAGTCAAAAGTAAGGTTAGGGTTTCTTTCCGTTACGGTTTCTTACGAGTTTGATGGCGTGTTAACGTGGGTAGAGTGTACGATCATTTCATTACAAGTTTTAAGAGGGTCGGTCCGGAGTCGTTATACACTTGGCAATTGAAGGTCTACAAGTTCGACCAAAATCTTTTCCGTCTCCTTGGTCTCTAGTTTAACGGTTATAGGCGACCTAGTAGCTTTTTCGTTCTCTCAAGGTCTTTTTGTAGATAAAGACGAAATAACTGAGACGGTTTCGGAAACTGACACACCTAGTGTTCTTTGACACCTTTTAAGACTTTCTCTACCCTTATGGTCTGGTGGACTGGACGGAGAACTCTTTAGACATACGTCCAGTCCTTCGTTGTCAATCTTGACCTGTACCTTGTTGTCTGACCAAGGTTTATCCTTTTCCTCATGCAGTTCTGACATATAACAGTGGTACGAATAAATTGAATATACGTCTCATGTAGTACTCTTTGCGACCCGACCTTCTTCGTGTTCGACCTTAGTCTTAACGGCCCTCTTTATAGTTATTGGAGTCTATACGTTTACTTTGGTGGGAATACCGTCTTTCACTTCTCCTTGATTTTACGGAGAACTACTTTCGCTTTCTGCTCTCACTTTTTCAACCGAATTTCAAGTTGTAAGTCTTTTGATTCTAGTACCGGAGACCAGGGTAGAGAAGTACCCTTAATCTACCCCTTTGTCACCTTTGTCACAGTCTGAAATAAAAACCCCACGAGGTTTTAGTGACGTCTACCACTGACGTCGGTACTTTAATTTTCTGCGAATGAGGAACCTTCCTTTCAATACTGGTTGGATCTATCGTATAACTTTTCGTCTCTGTAGTGAAACAGTCGTTTCCAGGTAGATCAGTTCCGATACCAAAAAGGTCACCAGTACATACCTACACTCTCAACCTGACACTTCTTCCGACTCGTGACTTCTTAACTATGAAGACTTGACACCACAACCTCTTCTGAGAACTCTCAGGGAACCTGACGTTCCTCTAAGTTAGTCAGGTAGGATTTCCTCTAGTCAGGACCCTCAAGTAACCTTCCTGTCTACGACTTCGAGTTTGAGGTTATGAAACCGGTGGAGTACGCTTCTCGACTGAGTAACCTTTTGTGGGACTACGACCCTTCCTAACCCCCGTCCTTCTTTTCCCCTGCTGTCTCCTACTCTACCGACCTACCGTAATGACTGAACTACCTGCATTCAGACTTACTTGAGACCCTCAACCGTTACCTGTCCCTCCGGACCACACGACGCTAAGTACCCAAGTGATTCTCAGTCTGTGCGGACTCGGGGACTTGACTTCACTTAACTTGACTCCATCGTAAACGTGGTCCGATGTAAAGAGTAAGGGTAGGACACCTACTCTTTGGTTAATTAATTAGTCAATTAACAAATTGAGTGATTGGACATTCGGTTACATAACCGATTAACTGATTTGACAGTAAAACACAATCCGTTTATCTTAGGGTCCTTTATTGTCCTTGTTTTGTTTCAAATTTATTTTGTGTGTCTTTTATTGAATGAAAAGGAGGTCTTTCAGATTACTAGTCTCTCGAAAATGAACTCATTTAATATCTTCCAAAATTCGGTGGAAAGTTCTAAGGGACCTCTTCCTTTACCGTTGGGTGAGGTCATAAGAACGGACCTCTTAGAGTACCTGTCTCCTCGGATCATCCGATCTCAGGTACCCCAGCGATTCTCAACCTGTGTTGACTCACTGAAGTGAAAGTGAAAGTGAACATTTCGGTGGACTAATTTAAAACTTTTTATGAAAGACACTGATCTTGATTTTCAACGTTATTCGAATAGGTATATTAGTAAATAAATATGTGTTAGTAAATTTTATTTTATTGGTAAATATGTAAGGGGTTTGATCGGGATATATTCTATAAGTATGGAGACACATATTTTCCCCGAAAGGTCCACCGATGTCACTATTTCTTATACAGACGGTTACGTCTTCTGTATTCTTTGTACTCAAACTAGGGATCCAGTACCTCTAGGGGACCTCCTCCCGTACCCTTGGGTGAGATCATAAGAACGGATCTCTTAGGGGCCTGTCTCCTCGAACTGACCGATGTCTTAGGTACTATAACGTTTCTCAACCTGTCCTGACTTCTTTGAATCGTGAGTAGGTGTGTTCACGTATTTTAATAGGACAAATTTTAAAAAGTTAGATGGAAGAGGTAAAATAATTAATGAGGATTAATTCGTTGGTCTGGTCTTGTTTATATACTATGTGAGTTTTTCGTTCATATATAGTACCGGGTTTGTAGATGATAAAAATCGGGGGTCTTAAAAAATAGGTGAGATAAAAACCATCCGAAAAGTAATTCATTTTTTATATGTTTACCCATATCATCAATCTGCAATGAAAACTTAATATTTCAAGAGTAATGTCTAAAGAAAGTTTACACAAGGACTAATATTTGTGATATGATACTAAATATTTTAATTTGAAGGTATACTTGTTAGGTTAAGGTGTTTCGTTTAATTTCATTTTAAGTACTAATAATTACCTTTATGTCCCTTTCAAAATTGTTAAGTTTATCTAAAAATCATAGATAGTCAACTATAAACTATTGTAAAGAAAGGAAAAACTAGAAGGATTAAAGATAAACCAAAAGTGGATTAAAAACCGACCTACTCCATAGAACCAAAGGTAAAAGACTTGAAGGTAATTGACGAATCCCGAATGTACCATCCAATCGACCATTTATTAGGTGGACGTTACGTCCTTTGGACCCAAACTAGGGACCCAACCCTTCTAGGGGACCTCTTCCCTTGCCGTTGGTGAGGTCAAAAGACCGGACCTCTTAGGGTTCCTGATCGAGTTTTCCAACGTTTCTTAACTTGTGCTGACTCACTGAAAGTGAAAGTAATTGACGAATTTAGTCACATCGGGATGGAAGGTTACTGACACTAGGACGATTCTTTAAGTTGTCACTGAAGAATTGTCGGGTCAGACTACCTATTAAAGGTTAGGTTTGGATTATTTGTGCAGACGTCATAGACTGTGACTAATGTCGTAGGACGAAGGACTTTGAGAAAAAACGGAATCTAAATATTGTAAGGAGAGGGTACCAGGAGGTGAGAACGTCGAAAGTTCGAATGTGACCTTTGTCACCACAAAGGGTTGTGGGATATAGGTCGAAAGAAAAGAGAAAAAGAAGGTTCAAGAGACTCGTTAAGACGAGTGTAACTGTGATGACTTCCGAGAACAAGTATAGATAGGCGATTCAAAGTCTGAGTATATAGATTAAGATGTCTTGTAGAGATAATTTCCGTAGAGTATTGGTCCACCAGTTTTGATGTAAAGACTAGAAAAGGAGGTTGTAGACAAGACAGGACTGACTTCAACGAGTAGTAAATGGTATTCGAGTGGTCGTTGGATACCTCAGAAGGAAGAGGGAAGGAAGGGTGGAGGTTAACTAAGGAGAAGGTTTTATACGAGACTTAGAGCGAGGAAGAGAGATAAGATCGAAAGTAATCAACTCAGTTACACGGGTCGTAGAGGGTAGTCTTAGTGAAGTCACTGAGGTAGGTTGTGAGTTAGTCAGATGAGAACTAGAGCAGTGGTCAGTTGGACAGAAATCACCTAGGAGTAAGGAAAATCCCCACCAAATCCACAAATGGTCGGGGGTTTCCATAAAAAAGAGGTATTTACTACGGTGGTAACTGCTGAGATTGTAAGTTTGGTCTTGGAGTCTCCAGTGGGAACGAAGAAGAGAATATCAGTGAAAAACGTAGATTTCTCAACAGTTGAGGTAAAGTTTTTGTGTAGGGTATAGATGACATACTATAGAATGATGGTGATGTTTAAAGTGGACTCAAGTAGGTACAGACACTCAAAGTCCTGTTTTACTCTTAACACGATTAATATAGGGCCACCCGACAGCAGGGACCCCAGCGTGTCTCAGCCTGTGCTGACTTCACTGAATCGTCGTCGTCGTCGTCACAGAAACTTTGTATAAAGAGAAAGGAAGAGAAAGGATGTTTAGTTCATAGTCTCGATCTTCAAACTATCGATGAAAGAAATTCAGTCTAAGTAACTCCATGTAAGTTTCCTCCTACTGAAAAACTATAATTATGCCAGTATCGTGAGGAGACGAATTTTATAAGGTTATTTAAGAATGACGTAACACTTATTTTAGATTTTCAAGAAGTGACTCGAGATGTCTTAGGAGGTGCTAGACCAGTGACTGGTTTAGAGTAGTACCGATTGAGAGGGAGGAACTGGAGGGACATTGGTGTAGACCACAAGAGAAGTAGGGTGGTTGTGAGGTGAAAGTAAGGGTGGAGCTCCGGAACCGTGATCGATAAGAAAAACGGACTCTTTTAAGGTATGGAAGTGTATCTCGGGAAGAACGAACAATGACTCCAGAGTCGAGTTTGTCGTTCCGAAGTCCTTTCGGAACAGACAGATGGGATAGATTTACTTGGCCACGTTCGAACGTGTATCTACATGTGAATACATGTATTTATAGTGAGGGAGAAGATTCAGGAATAGTAAAACACTTTAACAGAAAATAAAGAAGTGAATAAAAAACAGAGAAAGTAGGGTAATTTGGTATTTGATGTACAGATAAATGATGTGGACATGAATCGTCTTAGAGTTATTTACAAACGATTTATTTAGCCACTGAGTACTTATTAGACTGAGGATAGTAAAGGTCGTGAGAGGGAGTGACTACGAGACGAAGTCTACCTCTACAGACAAAAGGGGTTTAGGTAGTGTGAAGGAGACCGGAGACGTAGAAACGTACACTATAAACCAGACGAAAGAAAGACGGAGGTAAAAGACAGAACAAGTAAATCCGAATACGAAATACAAGGTCAAGTTGTACTTTTCGGTAGGTAAGTACGGTGTAGATATCATATGACGTGTATATTTCGTAGGACAGACGTGGAGTCCCTTTCGGGACTTCTTCTTACCAGTCCTCATTCTAAGACATCAGTATGTCGGACCTGAGGTCAGATACGGGGTGATGACACCGTAAGTCCATTTAAGGTATTTTGGAGACGGAGTCAAAATAAAAGAAGGTTTCTTACCCTGGGAAAACCCTCTTAATGTACTATACCACATACATTTTGTGAATCTTGTAAACTAGTTATTTATAGTAGGCGAAAATAATTCATAATACATGTAACGGATCGTAGAGTATCACTTTACTAAACCAAAACAGACGAAGAATGATGACCGTCCAGAGACTACTGTACCATTTCGTCTGAAAAATAAAGAAAGTAAAAATACTAGGGTCCGAACCCGTTATAGGGTCTGTATGATATCGAGAGGCACTTATGATCTCGAGAACACTTACTGATATCCACTTAGACCAAAGGGACTAGGTCACTATGAGAACCACCGACTCACTCCATGGGTTTCCTCACACTTATTTTGGTCATTACATGTGGTGGTTATTAAAGTGACTATTTTTTCGTTTAGACAGTCCTTATTAACGACACACATATACCTCTGACCCTCCTCCATCGATTAGGTTGACCGGACTTTCCTAGTCTCTTTTCCTTCTTACCTTTCAAGATTAAGATTGAATTTCAAGGTAAGAAACTTGTGTGGAAAGAACGGAGGCTTCGTTTGTACGTGATATAAGACGACGTTCTGGTTCTCGATTGTAATTCATGTCTTAAAAAGAAACTAATGGTATAAGTCAATAAGTATTTAAGTTTTCAGGGTTTAGTCCGATCTGGTTGATTATATATACTTGAATCTTCGAGGGGAGATGAGGGGGGTTTTTTCCGTGGTCAAGACAACGTAACGGAAACTTGGTGACGTTTGGTATGTTGTATTCCCGGTCATGTACATTTTCCTGTTTATCCTTTACAAAATCGTAATACCCACTATGATCAGTTATACCGACAACGTTTTCGTCGGTAGTTTTTGTACGTTACTTTACCCGTACCGACTCAAGGTTATTTTGAAATAAATATCTGTTTCTGTAAAATTAAAATGTATTACAAATTCACAGTACTTTATAATGGGAAGAAAACTAAAAAAGGGGACTGGTAAACTTTTATCTTTTTATAAGAACCAAATACCCATATTACTTTGGTTTTAAGTGTAAAATTCCGTTCTGTTCTTTTTAAAGTTGGATTTTGTAAAAGAGACAGGAGGGAAACCGGAGGGGACCGGGGAGATTACATGAAACACACGGACATAATACATGATTGGTCCGTAGAGGTTACCGTATTTATAGACGAGTTGAAATTTATAGTTAAAAAGAGGAAGACCTTAATCGGTGTATTGAAAAATGTTCACTAATAATGAAAGAACTAAGATCTTTCATAGTACTACTGTGTGGTGAACGGAGTATGTATGTCGTGTAGAAGCCACTTGAAATACATGTTACGGTTATATAGAGAAAGGAATTTCTGTCACTAACCACGTTATGTCTGACCAGTCTACTTGACCCCTCTATCACCCGATTTGGATTATTTTCAAGAAATGAATTTATGAATACTAGAAAAATTATCATGATCGATAAATTGAACGTTAGACGGATAAAAGGTTCCAATAACAAAGAGCGTAATGGTTGATTCGGAATCTGTATCGAGATACTCTAGTTAATAACACTGTCACATTGAGATCTATACCCTTCTTCGTTTTTCTCCTTTGGTAAAAGGATCTGGTTTTGTCTGGTTATTCTGTCCGTCAGACCTCTGAAACCCAATGACGATTGTTCCGGATCATGTTCTTATCTTGTGACTCACAGGATAGTCACTTTAGGAACTGACTAGACCCTTACTCGTATGAACCACGGGATCTTATTTAATTAATCAGTACTTTACGGAGGGTTTGGAACCAGTTTTAATTCTGGTTTTGCCGTTCCTAATATTTTATTTCTTGTAACAAGCGATAGATCAAGATGGTCTTAGTTCAGTAATCGATAACGATTATCAACAACTGGATGTTGTGTGAGACTTTCCTTAATTCCCACTTCTAGTCCTATTTCATGAGATACAAGACTCAGACCCTTTTGACCGTTTGTCCGGAAGTCTATCTATCAAAGACCTCTTTAAAAAAAATACCTGGATTTACGAGCGTAAAAGGGTATGAATTTTTTCGTGATTTTGGTAATTGATTCTATAGAGAAGGAACACCGATTATCGCTGGAAGATAACTCTACACATGAATTAACGTTCATGTGGGTAACGGTTTTAGTGTATATATGACTGGAGGGAGAAAAGGACAAACTTTTTCAAGAGTCTCAAGAGACTCTCTAACAGGGGGTCCAATATTAGGAGTCAAACCGAACTTATTTTTAAAAGGTAAAGAAAGAATCTAACTGACAACTAATCAAAAAGAGTAACTGTTCGTATATTTTGTCCATTTTCCGATTTAAACCAGGTGTCCAATATCAAACGACTGGGGATGTAATTTGATTAAAAGGGTTGAAGGTTATTCTGTGATTTATAAACCGAAGGAAAACATGTACCTTTCACTATTACTACATAAAAAGTATGGTTTTTCTAATGACGAAAATAGTAAATATATATCGGTGAGGATTTCGTAGAAAATTTATTACGTTTCCCATTTTTCATTTTTATGAATAAATTTTATACAAGTCAGTATGATTTGTAGACTACCTGTGGATTAAGTCCTGAGATTATTAAGATTAAAAAGGTGTAAATAACAAGTCATGGTCGTAGACAGGAAGTCAGAATAAATGCTGTTAAAAGGATAAATATTTTCTTGTCTTGTACTTATTACATTAAGGTTATGTAAATATAAGTGTTTTGGTTGTCTTGAGTAAGTCGATGAGTACCAAGATTTTTTTAATTTTAGTGTACCATCTAAGAGAGGTACGAGGGTTTCCTTTTCTTTAGGTACTACGAAAGTGAGTTGTTTATAAATAGTTCGTATATGCTACGGGTTCCGTTACGTTTTCCGTCGTCGAATCCGTACACCTGTTCTAGACAGTAGAAAAAACATGTAAGTTTTTATTCTTAGACTTTGTCAATTTACTTTCGACGGTAGTAATAAAACTATTTGGAGTCTTTTACGTTGGTGGAAATGAATTCCAAGTTCCACTGGTTCCCAAAAGTTCTGGGTTTCAAGAGGTCTCTCACGATGTCTGACTGTCCGAGTGGACGATCACAAACTAAACTGTACTCTACGTGCCCTCCTGTGCATTTGGAGTTCACTTCTCGGAGTAGAGTCTGTCAAGGTATAACCAGTCTGTTCGTGTCACCGAGTTCTTCCGTCCGATGTAGAAGGAGTAGAGTCAGTACCTAATGAGAAAGATTTAACCGAGGTGTAGCCACTAAAAGTCATGGAGCTCATGGGAGGTTTATTGACTAACACCCCTTTTGTATTTTCGGACGAAAAGGGGATTTGTGTTTGGAAAACCGATTAACGGTAAGGTTGAGTACTTCCTGTACGGTCTTTTACCATTGAAGACTCTGAGGTAACCTTTTTACTATCTACTCTAAAAACCGTATCCCCGACGGTAGTCCGTAAGTTTGTGTATTGAAGAAGGTCAATGTCCTATCTAGATACTGTATGTGAACCGAAGTTCCCTGGGACTTCAGGAGTCGGGGTTTGTCTACTCTTAGACTCTTTGATACGGTTTAGGAAGAAAACAAATAAAAGTTTTCTTTACTCTTTAGAAATTTTTCTTTCTCTCTCTCTCCTTCGATTCTGATAATGGATAGTATCATGGGAGAAAGCTCTTTGAACTTCCTTTGAATCTTAGACTGATACCCGTTTTCAACGTTTTTTTTACTTAAAGTGGTGGAAATTCTGTCGTGTATAAGACGAAAATACATTAGTCGACGTACACGATGTCCCAGTCCTCTAGACCTTCACGTACACCTACTTTCGACTATAACGTCCTACGTTTGTGTACACGTATATTTGTGTATGCCTCTCTTTCTTTTTCTTCGTGTCACTTCTTTTCTAATAGAAAGTTTATGTGTGGATAAAAGTATTTGTGGATGTCTATGTCTTTCTCCCTTGTCTCTTGTTTGGATAGTAGAGAGTCTCTTTTACTAAGTTCAGGAAAGTTAGGAAGTCTTCGTACGAAACTCAGATCTAATAAGCTACTAGGGATGTAATGATAAAAGAGGTCTATATGTAGACTTTAGTACAGTTAGTACAGTAGACGTCGAACTTAATCCGAAGAAATAGTGGACCTCATTGAAAGTTTGGGACGTTGACCGAAACGGTGAGAAGACCATAGTACCATTCAAATGGTCCAACTGTAAATTAATGTACTGACTTAAGGATTATTCCTAATTATTTTACTAATTAAATGAGAAGAGAAGAGGAGAGAGAGAGAGAGGGAGCCAAAGGGGGTACTCAGTACCGACCGGTAGCTGTTCTTGTTTTATAGATTGACTCCTTTTGACAGAAGGTACGTATCGTAGACGGAGAGACCGTTCGAGACATCTGTCAACACGAGAAAGAGACCTTGGCGAACTCTTAGAGAAAGTCAGACACGATAATCACCCGAGAGTGGGAGGATCCACGACGAAGGGTGACTAGGGTGAGTTAAACTTTCTACCTAAACATATATAAATAGGAAGACTCTTAGACGATAACACGTTTATAGAGTTTAACTCTGGGGCACCCTCCCGCGTGTGCTGTCTCCTCGTGAACGAAAAGAAAAAGACGTTTTATAGGTATTTTATCGAGTCGCCAAGGGTCCCCAGACGAAGACCCATAATATATTCGTCGAAGAGGAAGTCTCTCCCTTTCTCTCTGAAGTTCTGTGTCTTATTTTTACGGGTGCCAAAAGATTCCCTTAAAGTTTTATCATTCAACGAATTTATAGTTCCTTTCGTGGACCAAAGAGAGGTTCGGATTTCTATCGGACACTAGGAAGGTCTTTTCATTCGACCCCCCCCCCCGTCAATCCCCCTTCTCCCCATGGTCCCCTCCTCCTTCCAGTACTGGTCGTGGTCTCTCTGACCCCTTGTGTCTCTTAGTAAACCGTTACGTATTGGCTCATTCGAGACAGTAAAGCCGTTAAGATCTTTTTCTTGAATCAACTTCTTCAAAACAAAAACTTTTTCATCAATTCCACCTCCGTACAAAACATCCGTACTATAAGGTCGTTGTCGTGTAGGCAGGACGAGATTAAGTCTGGGGTTTTATGAAGACAGTCCGAGAGGGAACGAAGAAATTTTAAAGAAGAGTTTAGGTGAAATAGGTGAAAAAAAAAAAAAGTTTATTAATGAGTTAGGAATCTGGGGGATCTCCGAAGACTAAGAATTTTCTTAATCTTTTCTAGAGGTCAATAATAATCTAAGGTAAAGTCTAACTCTTCTTTCGTCTTTTACCCGTTCTATCCGGGAGGAAATACAACGGACTCAATGAAAACTTTAAACGAAGAAAGTTTCCGACCTTATCGTGCCTCGTGGAAGTTTGATACTTTTTCTTCAGTTGGTCTGGTTAATAAACCTTGAGAGCGTAATTTTCATCTTTATTAAATTGGTGGGGAGGTTTCTTGGATTTCCGTAAATTCTCTTAGGTTCTTCGAGGTATGCAAAGTATAAAAGATTCTTATTGATGCCTCGTTTTCTAATTCGGAAGTTTATAGAGTGAATGCATTCAGACTGTTGTTGTTTTTTATGTGTCACCTTTCCTAATTAGAGTTTGTTTTGATCCTTTTCTCCGAAAACGTCTTTTGATAAGGAGACCGATCTAGAGAAAACAAATGTTATTCATCATCTTAAACCTGGGTAATACATAAGGAAGAATACCCAGGGGAACACTTAACTCCAACAATTTCATTGTAACATTAATAGAAAATAGATACCGTACTAAATAAATATTATACTTTAGGGGAAAGTGTAAAACTCACAGAATTATTCACTTAAGAGAGGAATCGTCAACCTTTTTACATTGCGACTCTATACTTTGTTTATAAATAAAGGAGTTTTTTGATACTTACACTGAGGTTATTTTTGTATCACTGTATAAAACAAACTTTGTAAATTTTAAAAACAAGTCAAAGTTTCCAGTATAAATTTTGACGTGGTTGATACTTATACTTATTCAACATCCGGTACGGATTTCACCCCACAGAAAAGTTCATTTTCTGTTCTGAATGATTATCTGGGTAAACAAAAGGTAATTTTTAGATGAGTAACATAAGTGTCGTTAGGTGTACGGTCATACCCTCGGACGAACCTGTTTCGGAAACGAAACACACATAGTCTACACTTTAAATGAATTTAAGTTCTATTAACGTTCACGTAGACGATACGAAACAGTGACCAGATATACGTGTAAAGGTGTCACATATGTTTCTCGTTAATAGGTTGTTGATTTCTTTTTCTTTGTCAGTAAAGACGTTTAACGTCGGTCGAGGAAATAGTTCCTTATTCAAACACGCCTTTTCTTACGATGGGGTTTTGTGAAAAAAATTTATTTTACATAAGTGAGTGTGGTGTATGTAATTGATGTGTCTTGTTTTTTCCCTCAAAAAGTTGACAATTTAATGATCCAGACTTTGTTCCTATTGACGTTAAAGTTTATTTTAGTAGAGTGTTTTGTATTTCAAGGGGAGACCTCCTTTTTTTTGTTTTTTGTGTTAGCTAAATTTGGTTAAACTACGTGACGAATTACAAGAATAAGACCTAAGTACTGTTTTATAAAGTTATTATCAGTGGGACAAACAGTAACCCAACATAAAAGGATTAAACTCTATACTCACGTGTCCGTGTTCTTGTACTTCTTTTAAGTTTTACCCTAATAAATTTTAACCTGTTATTTTTTAAAATTTTCAAAAACGAGACAAGTAATTTATCATTTAAGATTCATCTGGATTCAAAGTAGTTAACATGATAAACCAGTTACCAAAAGAGATAAAGAGAGAACGTAAGAAAGGAAAAATTAAAGAAAACGGAAAGAAAAAAAAAAATTTAAAAGTACTTGTTAGGGTAAAGTTGACAGTGTAAGTTGTGCCGGTGGTAAGGAAGTTTCGGGTTAGGCTAAAAGTCTGAAAATGTGGAGTACGGTTACTTTGTTGTAGTTGCCGTGAGGAGAAGTTCCCGAATTAACTGATTTGAACAAGAAAATTGTTTAAGAGTTCCGGTAGGTTTTACGAGTCTTATCTCTCTTTTAATTATGTTTCTCATTTCTTTAAAAACACTGTTGACTTTAGATAGTGAAGTCACTTTAGATAATGAAGTCTCCGGTGAATAAAGGACGAAGTGGAAGTAAATTTATAGAAGTAATGATAAAACATTTTACATAATACGATGGGTAGTTACGATAATCATTTGTTTTGTTTTTTGAAAGGGATAAGGGGTTTGACCTCTTAGTAATGGTTATTATAAAGTATGTCGACGTAATTTACTCTGTTATAAGTTATAAATTGTCAGATTAGGAAGTCATTAAATATAATCTTTTATTGTTGGTGTACTCTTAAGTCGGTCAGTCTAATAAAATACCCTACTTGGAAACGGCAATAATTATTGTGAAGTTATAGAATACCAAAAAGTCGTTTCTTAACATTGTAAGTTCCTGACTTTCTCTAAAACAAAGATTAATTAAGAGTTTTAGGAACCCTCTGTTACTACCTTCCTATTTATATAATTGAACCTTAACTTCTTATTTTCTGACTCGGAATACTATGTTTTCAAAATGATTTTTGTACCTAATGAACACACCCAGGATGTAGAGTGAGACAAACGTTATTAAATCACTCCTTCTACACAAACCTGGAGTCTGTCAGATTCAGTACCTTTTTTTCTCTACGTTAAAACAAAGAAAGTTCATGGTGTTAATGAGAATAATCGTTAAATATTCATCTCTCGACCAGACTAGAAAATAAGGTTTAAGGATGATTAAAAGAACATCCGTTAATAAGTCGGTAGGTCTACAGAAGAAATGTCATTAAATTTGTTTAGAAGTGGAAAAAAGTATGGTAAATAGTTGGAATATATAAATGTGTGTCCGTTTGAAGTCGGGTTAGATTCATCTAATAGAAATTAAAATTGTACTCGTCTTAAGTTTACGTAGTACAAAGTTACGCCGAAAACCACTATTGTTTTCTCTTAAGAAGTACTACTTGTATAAACTCTGACCGTACACGATTTTAGTTTTCGTAAAACGAATTATGTAAATGTTGTCCTTACAGGAGGTTAGGTAAAATTCGTTCTCTCTTCAAGAGTGACGAGAGACGGAAAGTTCAAGTAGGGGATTCCAGGACGTCCAGGGAATAACATTTATAAACGACCCTTTAAAAATAAATACAAAATAACTAACGGAGAGGGGAAAATAAAAGTCCCTTAAGGTGGTGAATATAGAACGAGATTCAGAAAAACGGAGTACTATCTCATACTTTCCCGGTCTGATATCTAAATAGTCTAAAAGATCAATATCCCTACGCTGTGAACTAGTTTTACGTCGGTGAACCTGCTTGGTCTAATCTTGAGACTCAGTTCTCGGTCCCTAGGGGTGATCACTTTCCTGTCATCAAGGAAGGTCCGGACCATGTTTATCAGTGGATAGGTCCCGGCGTCACGATCGACCATGATTGCCGTTACCGTCTCAGGTCACAGTCCCTACACCTCCCGACGTCGATCCGTGGGTCACAAGTCACCGTCCTCGTGTTCACAGACAAAGGTGTATATAGGACCCCTGAGGCACGAGGGACTACAGAAAGTTGTGTAAGGGAAAGATAAATACAAACGGTCTTAATCAGAGATTGAATGTTCCTTCTTGTTTGGGTTGGGATGTTAACTTTTATTATTTAGTTTAACGTGAAAATAAGACACGTGAAAATAAGTCAAATAATCTTTGACAAGTCTTTACTTACTTCTCTCGGACGTTATGACGTTTAACATTTCTTGTATAAGAATAGTGTTTCTGATCCCTTGAAAGACAGGTCTTCCTGAGGACGTTGTTTAATGTTTACTAGAGTCTTTAAGAGTCTTTAAGTACCTAGGTTGTCCTTTTCTCGGTTCTCAGTTTCAAGTTTACTTCTGGGGAAGGTTAAAAAGAGTCGGTAACGAAGAGACTAAGTCTAGGTGGTCCTTGTCTTCTACCTTTTCTTTAAACTACCAGACCGATACTAAACATCCTTTACTCTATACGTGTAGAACTTTTTTTAGTGTCTTTTTTTTTTTTTTCTCTCTCTCGTAATTTAGTCTCGGACTGGTCACGATAGTTTTCAGTTTCGACTGACGACCTTCAGGTCGTTCGGTAATGGACCCCGACACCTTTCCCGGTCACGAGACACGTGAGGAAACGGTAGGTGAAAGTCTCGATAAGTGACCCGTGAAAAGTTCTTATAATGGTAAGGTTGTTTACTGACTATTCTCTATTTAAATTCTTTCACTTATGCAAAACTTTTCATTTAGGGATTTGGATGTATAAGCGGTATACGAAAGTTCATTTTGACCCTTTTATAAGGAAATGTTGTCAAAAGTTGGTACCCTTGTGAACCTTTAAAAGAATGACAGAGTTAAGGATAGTTAAAAGTTTTGGGAGGTTTTTTTTTTTTTTCTCATTTGGTATTTAACTAAGTAACCAGTATTTTTTACATTTAACTGTCGAGACTCGGTACCTTGGTAAGTAGGCGAGTGACTAACTTAACTGTGTCCATTATCCGTACAGGATTTTTACTGGACGTACTCATAGACGGGAATGAAACTTTGGATCTACAATTGGACCGTTCTTAGGGATCAAATTGTGATCGGGAGACCGAAATAAGAATTTGTACAGACGACATAGACTTAAATTTTCTTTCGTTCGTTCGACTCTTCAATATAGGGACCAGACCGAGTTTCGATACGAAAAGAGTCTCATTGACGTGAACCTCTAGATCCTGTTACGATAATTTTTGTTTTGTTTTGATGAAGATTGAAGACATTAATTTTGTAATATAATATGTACACGTATACGTGTGTGTGTGTGTGTGTCAAAACGGATTTCTGACATTCGAAGATCTGGTCGTTGGTTGGTATGTGCGTATATGTGTGGGTCTATCAGATACTAAGACAGATATGGGGTACCCCCGAATTATTTGTCAATACTTAACTGACTGTTCTCTTTTTTTTTTTTTTTTGTTCTTTACTGTTGGAAGCCCCATCGGCATTGTGTTAAAATTGAACTTTTAACGGGTCTTTATCTGAAGTGTCAGGTACCCTTGTATGTGTTTAGTATATTTTTCTTGGACACGGGGAATATATGGATCTCTCAGGAATCACTTTTTAGTGACAACATCCTTCCTCTCAAGTCCGAGAAATAGATAAATGACATACCGAAGAAGTGACTTAAGTCGACTCTCGTTGAAAAAAAGAAAGACATTATTGGAAAAGACGTCTTATTGAAAATTTTATGTCTAATCTCATTTGCATTTTAAATGGAGTAGTGAGTATAAAAGAACGTTCCAGTTTTCCATACTTTAGTGGAAAGGGAGAGTTAAGAGTTCTGAGTACAACGGTAGACTTAAAGAGACGTCGGTTTACATTGTTTTGGTAGTAATATTTCGAATGTCAAAGAAGTTGTCGTCGTAGAGGTTTATTTGTCGTTAATCGTTATTTAGTATTCGACAAGTATCAGAAGAGATTTCCTAAGTAACTCTTACACGGTGTTAAGAATTTTAGTGTGAAGTCACGAAGGAAGTTCTGTCAGAAGTTTGTGGAGTTCAAGTTTTCGCCAAACGAAAAGAGGGACTTCAAGTATACGCACAAGATAGAATTCCTACACCTATCTTGTCTATTAAATCATCAGAGACCTTTCCTAATATATGTATCCTACTACAAAGACAAAGTTAAATCGGAACAGTATAAATGAACTTTACCAACAATAAAGTCAATACCAGATAAAACTTCTTATTGAAGGTATGACTATTTAAAGGTTTTTACAAACTACTCTCGTTCACCCCTTTTTTATTCTTTATTCGGTACGAATTTTAACTAGGGTAATTAGACCCTACCCCCCCACCCCATCCATTTTTTCTCTTCTTTTGTAAAAACTAACTCCATTCCTTAAAAAATTGTTTTTGTGTATTTTGTTTTTTATTTTTCAGACACATACAGAAATGGTAGTTTCCAGTTTTTGTTTTAGATAAAATTAAGTGACGAAAGTATCATGATAGAATCGGTGTCGAGTGACGTCAATGTATATGACCAGTTAGCGAAACGGTTGTAGTAGTACGTCCAGGGGAATGCGATTGGTGGATGATATGGGGTAGGGTAGGGTCACGGGGTGGGGGGTGGGAACCGAGTAGGGTGTCAAGTTGAATGTTCGTTCTCCACCCAAACCAATAGACGAAGTATCCTATTTAGCTCAAGTAAAAGGTTGTATGTAGAAACTTATGGATTTAACAAAAAAATACAGTTTCACATGTCTTGAGGAATGTAAAGAATGTAGATCACCAATTCTTTTTTAGACTATTGATAAGGGTTAAAAAAAGATCTAAAAGGATACAGTTCGGTTTGAGTAACAATTCCCACTACAAACAAAGAGTCAAAAGCCCAGAGGGTGTACCTATCGTCACTCTTTCCCATCCCAACACCCAAAAAACCAAACAAAGAAAAAAAAAAAGAACAAAAGAACCGTGGAGGAGACCTGACATTCTTCATTACTAACTAGCAAAAAGGTGTCAGTAGGTACCGGGAGAAGTACCGGTGTACATTTACGCGGTTACCTATTAATTCGTTGTCTGTGTAGGTTATTTATATTATTTATTTAAACTAAAAAAGGGGAATCATTAACCAAAGTAGACTGACTCGGACTAATACACGCTCCTATACATTTGTCCTAATCTTTCCTCTTTTTAATCTACGATCCAGTGTGTTTAACGTCTCGGGATTGGTGACACTTTATAAACACGTTATTAATATAATAATAAGAATTCCAATCTTTTCGTGAAACGTAGAAGAGATCTCGAAATCCACTCCGATTTTTATTTTACCCACCGTCCTAATAATAGTATTCCTCTACCGTCGGTTGATATCTTATGTAAAAGGAAACCAAAAGGGTGTTTCAGAGTGATGGAACGGGAGTACGGAGGTAATTTAGGTACGTCCATCGTGGTTTGAAACTGACTCCAGAGGTTAGGATCCCCAGTATAGTGTAGTCTGATGTACTTATCTGTACTCGACCCGTATATATCTTCCGTCTCTTACTCTTTTATAAACATATGTTAATGTCAGACTCGTTTAGGATTTTATTTTAATTTAGTAAAAAGATTATATTATAGTTCACTGTGTTTCTCGTTTCGAAATAGAACATAAATTTTTTCTTTGTAGGTGAAGATAAAGGTAAATGAAAGAATCTGTAGTGAAACCGTAGTTTAATGAGAATTGGTATTATAGATCGAGAATCGTCTTGTACCATGGACCGGACAGAACCCTTAAATTTTGGACGAAAAACTTCGTTGACTTTTTTTTTTTTTTTGTTGTTGTTGACCTTCTAACTTTATATGAAAGTACGTCGAAATTAAACGGATATAAGAAAGATCCATTATCCGTTATAGATGACTTTATACAACGTGTGTTGGTATATGAGAATGTAAACTTTACCAAATCTTTTTTATAGTGTCAATTCTAGTGTTTCAGACAATGTTATTCAAGAGATTATTATTGATACTAAAATCGATACATATATAAATGACAAACTTAATTGGTATTTACACCTGTATCGATAAAAGAAATTATCAAGTTAACGTAAGAATCTTTATTAGATTCTTAGATTGAACTGATAAAGATTGTAAGTTTTACTTTAAAACTTTACCGTGAATTTTTTTTTGACAATACTTATGTCGTTCATCGAATATGTTAAAACACCCAAAAAAATTTGTCATACCCTAAAAAAATTGGAAACGGTTTTAGTAAAGATAAATTACTACATAAAGAAAAAGGTGTCTATCAGAATAAGGAGATTAATTTCCTCCTCTTTACAGTTTTGTAACTCATAGTCATTTTAGGATTCGTTATTATTTTTACTGTAAATTTGTATTCGGAAAAGGTTCTCTTAGGAGGTCTCTTAACAGGAGAACTTTCTAAATTTTAGTCATATAATACGAATCGTAGTTAAAATAGAAGTTGTTCACTTAATATAAGAGGTTGAAATCAAAAACGGAGGATTATAAATTTAATTCCCGACCCCTTTGATTTGTTTCTTTTTACTGAATAAGAAAACGTCGTTTAAGTGATTACTAAAAAAAAAATTAAAATGTTCCGGGTGTTGATTGAAAATATATAATATTTTATTAATGAAATGGTACCAGTATAATTATCTTTACTAGTATGTTTTAAGGATTATAAAAAAATGGTCCGAATTCGGAGATGTGGATTTATTAAAGTAGTACTCCTGTTAATTTATCTGACAAAATCTTCTTACCCAGGATCTGAAAATATCAAGACGTAGTATAAAGTCTTTAGTGTTTCATTCCGTTTCTATCCTTGTTGATTCGGTTCTTCAGATCGTAGTACAAATATAATCTTTTTAGACACCGTCTTAGTTTAATTCCTGTCCTCTTTATTACCCCGTAGAAGTATCCACTAGATTTGTTCATAGTTCCTTTCCTCTCGAAAGAGACTTTCTTGATGTCAGTTTCGTATTCTTCAGCTTTGAAAATTTCTTTGGTAGAGAAAGGAGGGTTTGGAGCGTGAGTATGAAAGGTTCTGTCTACGTCCTATAAACGATGGGCGGTAGGTACACGACCACGACTCTACTCCTTGAGTGAGTTATCAAGGTAGTCTCAGTTTCCAGTTGAGTACAATAGGTCCCAGCCCCCTTTCGAAACGACCCCTTGGATCTGAAATAAAATTGTATAATCGACATAATAAATCACAGTTATAAATAAGTGATTTAAATGTACTTTTCTCAATTTTGTAGACGAGAGCGAAATGAGTGTGATAACGACTTTTCGTGTGTTGGTATGGTAAAAAGACTATTAAGAAAAACAGATTTTCCAACCATGACATTACGAGATGAATCCTCTCCCCCTGGTTAAATTAGGAAAGTCGTTTTTACTCTCTTGAAATAAACGTTTGATAAAGAGTTCCACGAAGTAAAAAACGGTGCTCCTTAAGTATTCTTTTCCGACGTTACGAAGTTCAAGTTTTAGTGTGACCTCTCACTTTATATAGTTTGTCTGACACCTGTCACTCATTAAACTTAAAACCCTTTTTCTAAAATATGGAGAAGTTGAAGTATTTTTAGAAAATCTTTATACTTGTCCTATGAACGTCGTCTCCATTCTATTATGTATTTCATCATCGAAAACAAACAATCCATCTCTTTTGATATATGTATATACAATATATATATATATATATATGTGTAATAAATGACCATCATGTTTTAAGACTTATAACACTTATAAGGAAATTGTTTTTTTTCACTTTCTTCCTCATATTCTTTTCTGAAGTTGTTTCGATGATAAACGAGAGTGACATGTGCTGAGTATTTTGATGACAACTAAAGTGTTTTAAAATTCCCCTCATAATAGATTAATCGAGAATGTAAAATACTTTATAACAATGTAAGGAGAAAGGTAATTCTCGTATACTTTTCTGTCGGTAAGGGGGGTGAGGGGGGTTTTTTTATATATATATATAAGAATGTTAGAAGGGACTTCTGACTCTTAGACAACATACGTGATACTCATATCTTACCTTCCAAAGAGAAACACTCATGCAGTCCCGAGGATCTTTGGTCATTCGGTTTCTTGTTTTGACAACGAAGTGTGTGTCACTACTCTCTGTTTCCGTATACGAAAAATGTATCAGGGTAAACTCCATCATCAGACTATATTCAAAACAGAGAAATTTGAACTGAACGTCAAACTCAAGAATTCACCTCTCCCTATTTTCCCGGAACCGTTACTGGAACTGATATAAAGTGGTCTTTAGTGAAGAGTTTTAATCAGATGTGTCTTATCTTTTGTTACCTTTTCGAGTGGTTAGCTCCAAAAGGAGTTTTTGTGTGTGCGTCACGTCTCAAGGAAAGTTAGTGTGTTACTTTTTTTTTTGTTTGTCATTAATGAAAATTCTTTGCAAGTCATGGAGATCGTATTATTTGTGAAGTGTGTACGTCTTTTTTGAAGTGAGAATAGGTTTACTTTTATCCGTGGAATTTTTATGTCCGTTTATACAACGGTAACAGTTCAAGGTACTTGGTTGTCCGAGAAAGGTGCGTCGGAAGAGCAGGGTTTTTTCAATGGAAGAGGGGTCTTACAGTCTACGGTACGTAAACCTTTACGACTTTAAGTTGTGTGTGTGGTTGACTTGCTTTTGATGGATTACATGGTTGTTTGAATCGTTCTCCTACCACAATAAGACTATGTAATTTGACTCTAGTTGTGGTCCGTGTCTTTCAATTTTACTCGAATCAATTCTAAATTACCCTTGGAATTGTAGTTATTGTTATTATTCTTTTGGTGGTCGTTCGGTGTTTGTGATATGGTGTGTCTTGGTATATTCTCATTAATTTTTGGATCGACTAACTCATCATTAGAGTGGTCTGTTATGTGGGTTTTACATCGATACAAAGTATAAAATTGTGTTTAAGAGACTCGAAAAAGTTTCAACGGTCATTTGATCTTTCCCATTTTTGGTTGGCGTTGTCCTTCCTCATACAAGAACTTTAGTTACCTAAGAGCCAGAAGTATTGATCACTTCTGCGACTTTGATTTCGATTAACACGACGAAGTATTTATTTAAGTACGTGACTTATATAATATATTGTTAATCTTTAGAACGAAGTACCCGGTGTACTTTACTGAGGAATCAGACCAGTCAATAGACGAACACGGGGACACGCACCTTATACAGTCTCTTTATTAAGTCGACGAATCGTACCTCATATAACGAGAGACCAAATCCAGGATCTTACTCTTTTGGTACGAAATCTTCTGAACCCAAGAATCCTAGTATTAAATGATATGTTTAAGTAAAAAGGAACCATGGGTCCGTTTATTTCCGAAGTTTCTGTTGACACTAGGATTACTTACCTTCAACCCGAAAAGGGAGGTTGAACTAGTTTTACCATTTACCGTTCCCAGGTATTTTTATAAAATTTATCGTTATAACGGTGGAGTTCCCTGGGTCCTTATTCGACTCTAACGTAAGATTTATTTTACAGAATATGGTAATCGTCTGATGTTTTCTTCTTTATTCGAAATCTAGATTCCTTGGAACAGGTGTTAAAAGTTTTTTCGAAAACAGTTGTATCCGTCGAGTCTTGTCCACTTAAACGTACCACAGAACCTCATCCGAAAGAAGATGTCTTTTCTCCCAGACTGAACTCAATTAAATGTCAAGTAAAACAAGGTTCAGGATTTGACAAAATACGACAAGAGGGTTGTAGTCAATTCAAATGTACTTTTGTTTCAACTCGTCATAGTGTCGTTTGTATGAGAGACGTGAATCCATTAACGACCAGATACTACACCGTTGGTGTATCGTTTTCGTCCGAAGAAATTTATGGTCATAAAAGGGAGACAGTTTGTACACTCGAAGTCTCATAGAGACTTGACCTATAGGAGTAGACTCAGATCTCAAGTCTCGAGGAGTCCTACGATTGTGTATATCACCTTAACGTTAACCAAGATAGGGGTTGAAGGGAGGAATGTAAATTCGACGGTAATAAAATCGAAGAAAAGGGTATCGAACCGTCTTTAAAAGTGTTGATATTTGACTAAAGAAATCTTTGACGATTACACGGAAATGAATCACTGGTAAGTCGTAAGGATGACTTGACCTTGACTTTTGAATCCCCCTATTTCTCGTTTTGTTTGCTTTTTACCAATTGACGATTCCTGGGAGACTTCTTGAATTTATGCTTATGTAGTTCCTTGGCAAGATACAATTAAAAATTTATTATAAATTTTGTCCAAGACCTTCGTTCTCAATCTCTCAGTCAAGATAATTTTTTTTTTTCTCAATTCTCAAGTTAAACGTACGTAATACGACCGATAAAATTTATTACAATAAGGTACACCTACCGTCTTTGACGGGAGGGGGAGGGGTTGACTGTTCTACGGTGAAGTTCATTCTAGATTCTTTCCCCACCAAACCCCCAATCTTTAACGACATGTACAGAGAGTTAAAACGTATTTTGTTATGGTCGTTAGAGAGAGGAAGAGGTGTCGGGATTTAAATAATAATTCATTTAAGTCGTTATCCAGTTAGTGACCTCTGGTCCTGTCTTACACTATGTGATTTCGTGAATATACAAATAATAGGAACGTTCGTTGTACTCATCGCCACAGATATTGACGGAGGACGTTTAGACGTCGCTACACTCCGTTTTGTCGTAAAAATTCTTAAAGGGAAAACCTTACGTTTACTAAGACGGAGATTAAAACTTATAAAATCGGTCGTACATGGTGTATCATCAAGACCTTAGTGACCGTAGACAGTACGACAGTTTTGACTCAGTTTTACGTAACATTAGGACTTCTTGCTATTACTATTTGTAGTTACGTTGCAATTTTACGTAGGATTTTTTTTTTAGGGATATTAACGCTACTTGTAATCTCTCTTTTGCCGTCAGGAAGACGTCCCTTTATTGTCAGACGAGATGGTTAGAAAGGGGAGGGGGAACTTTGAGTACGTTGATTACTACTGGAGGGCTTCACGCCTTAAATTTACAAGGTCGTAAGTAGACTCCTACTTCCCCCCTTTTTATGTATCTTTTGGTGCTTTGTTCAACGTTTGACGTGTTTGCGTTCCTCTCTCTGTCTCTCTCTCTCTCTCTCTCTTTCTCTCTCTCTCTCTCTCTCTCTCTCTCTGTCTTCCCTTGACGTCCGACTAAGTCCTCGCTAACGTCTTACTCCTCGTTGTCTTTCCTTTGTTCCTTCTTTCTTTCCCCCCTTTTCGGAATTCGTAATTTCTCATTCTTCACTTTTTTGTAAATGGTCGCCGAGCCAGTCATCGAAGCGAGGGACTGTGGTAGATGTATCTCTCTCTTGAATCGGATCTCAGAAGCTAGGGTCGAGCGAAACCTCGTTTTAAGGAAGTGAAGCTCCCCCATTGTGTGTGGGAGTTCTTTCTCTCTCTCTCCCTTTCTTCCCCTTTTTATTAGGGTTTCTGGTTCTGTCCGAAAGGGGAGGAGGGAGAATGGGCGGGGGGCCTGAGGGGTTTGCCACGAGCGAAGACGTGTCAAGACGGCCGACACGGCGACTCGACGACGCTACGACGGCGCCGCCGACGACGACGACCACGACGACGACGACGACGACGATGAAGCCTTTGCTAATCCTCCTCCTGCGGGTTCGTGCTGGACTCGGACGCTCGGTGGGTCCTGGTTACACGTTGGACGAGACCTTAGTTTGGGTATTGTGTGCGTGCGTGTGGGTCGCCGAGGACGTGACCTCGGGGGCGCGCGTGTGTGTGTGCGCGGGCGGGCGCGCGTCATGTCTGTGTGTCTGTGCGCGTGTGTGTGTGCGCGCGTGCGCGCGTGTGTGTGTGTCTGTGTTTGTGTGTGTCTGTGTGACTTGCGGCGCGTGGAGGGCGGGCGGCCGCGTCGGGGTCTTACCCTCACACTTGGTTAGGGGCCGGGGGCTCACGCGCGTGTCCGGCTCCGGCGGCCCCGACCCACCACCTTCAACCCCCGCCGTCGACGACACCGAGGGCACATACCCTGACCCCTTCCCGCAGTGCCAGCGCTTTCTCCCCGCAATCCCCGAGCACGTGGGGAAACAGACGTCTCTCTAGGGGGGAGCGGGTTGGGAGGGCCGTTGGTCCGTGTCGCGCTCGGCGCCCGCCACGTCTCAAGTCAAAGCGACACCCCAACCAACCCCCTCCAAGTCAAGGGACCGACGCGCGTGGTTCCAAGGTGGAGACGCTTTGGGGTCCGTGGCGTCGACGTGGGCCTAAGGACGTGAGTCCCCTCGTGTCGTTCGGGCTCGTGGGGCTCTCACTGGGCTCGAACGGAACCCAAGTCTAGTGTGGGTGACGAGCCGACGTTGGAGTCTAAAGTGGAAAGTCCCAATCCTTCGTCTCTCCCCGTCTCGTCTCGCCACTAAAGTTCTCCCTTCCGTCTCAAACGTCTCGGAAATCGGAGACGACTAGTCGGAGTGGATCCGACAAGTCACCGGGACTTGGACAGGTTCCACCACCCCATGGGCCCTTCGATCCAAAGGTGTGGAGTCTCCCCTCAACGAAAAGAAGGAAGGTATATCCCTTAATGTTTTCCTTCGTTAAGGGCCGGGTCCTTACCGACTAAGTCAATCTCATTAACTGTCTTTTAGGTCGTCCCGGACCGACACCATTATCATTGTCGATTATCTATAACGAATGAATAGGACGCGTCCGAAACACGATACGTCACCGGTACTTAATTGACTAACATAGAACAGGTTTGTCATAGACTAATTGGGAACTTCCTTTGAATCCGACGTTTTATAAAATGGTTGACGATCAGTCACTATTGGTTACGTAGACCCTTAGACTTGGACGTTAAATTGAGTCCGTGACCTCTCTCTTACGTAACGAAACTTCCCGAGATCCGTAAAGGTCTTTTCATTTCCAGATGACCTACAAACGTACTATTGTGGGAGACCGGAAGTTCGACATAGGTCGGTCAGAAGTCGTTAGACGTTCAGACTTTTTGACGTACGGACGTCAAACGAATTACAAGATTATGATTATTATAAGTTTTATGAGTAGAGAACTGATACATGAGACTCAGTGGGAAAATTAATCTGAGTCGTCTGAACGTTAGTATTAAAAATTTTATTGAGACGTTTGTTCGATAGGAATGAAGGTAAAATGTATACTCCTATGACTGGGTCTCTACGGAACACTCAAAGAGTTCCACTATCCCGATCTTATTCCTCCCACACCAAACCAGTGGAGGTTCCAGGTAAAAACGTTACGTCCGTAGACGGATATTACGTCCTCTAGGTCCAAGGTAGGGACCCAGTCCTTCTAGGTGACCTCTTCCCTTACTGTTGGGTGAGGTCATAATAACGGACCTCTTAGGGTACCTACTTCCTCGGACCATCCGATGTCAGGTGACCCAACGTTTCTCAACCTGTACTGATTCACTGATTCGTGCACTCCAAGTACAGTCAAAAGAGAGAAAAAAAAAATTTGATTTAATACACAGAAGGGATTGACATACAACTTATTTCAGTACTCTACTCCCGTGTCGTCAATGAAAGATAAAGTAAGTTGTTTACGTATGACTAAGGGATAATGGTAAGTGAGTAAGTTCTTTATAAATGATTCGTAAATGAAGGAAGTTCCTTGAATCTCCATTGTCTTCTACTGTTTCTGTGTAGGGTCCTGAGAAACACAAATGTCAGACTCTTCTATTGTCAGCGTACGAATACTACGACTACCACTGTCGAATGATCCTTACCTACAGGAAGGGAAGGGATAAGTAGATGGTTTGAGAATTTACCGGAAGTCAAAAGATGAGGTCAAAGTGAAGAAGTCCCTTCGGTAAACACTAGAGAGACCGACTTAATTTAGAGGGAATTACATCCGAAGGTTCCGTAGTACAGTTAAAAGAAACATTTTTAACAATACCAAGGTTAGAAGGTAATCAAAACACTAAATGGATCATATTAGAAGGGTCAGGTGTGTTGAGAGATCTGGTATTCGGAGTTATACTTACACAGAAAAGTAAAAGGTCATTAGAGTATCAGGAACCATCTATAATTTGAACGAAAGACAAAATGTACACACACGTGTACACATGTTCGTGTGTGTGTTGAGAACCTTATCCTCATTACTAAGAATCCCCTCTTAGACAAACCAAAAAAATTTTATTATAAAAGTACAGTTTCTACTCATTGTGCTTCGACTCTCTCCAAATCATCGACAGGGTTCCAGTGTGTAAACCTATTCACCGTCTCTTCCTGAGATTGTCGAGATAGACTACAAATTTAGGTACACTGATTGGGTGTCCGAGACGACACCGAGTACAAAGGGTCATTGGTTAGTCTGATACGTTTTCACCGAGTACCCTTTGTATCATCTGTCTAAAGATCTCCACCGTAATACCCCTTATGTCTCTGTTAAATTATAACATCTTTGACTTTTCTGAACGTTATCCTGTACTCATTAGGTGATGACTCGCGGGTGGTATACAGTCCGAAGAACAAGTCTTGAAAAAAAATTCGAATTGTTGTTAAGACCGAGTTACGACACTAAGAGTAAAATGTCTGTTCCTTTGGTTCCGAGAGGGATTTTCTGTTGGGGACGATTTGTCATTTGAATCAAAAGACTTACAACTCGAAATTCGGTTGAAAAAGTGAGAGGAGAAAGTGAAAGTAGTTCTCCGAAAAATCAAGGAGAAGTGAAAGACGGTATTCCCACCACGGTAGACGTATAGACTCCAATGACTATAAAGAGGGCCGTTAGACCTAAGGTCGAACACGAAGAAGGTCGGGTCGTAAAGAGTACTACATGAGACGTATATTCAATTTATTCGTCCCACTGCTATATGTCGGAACTGTATGAGGAAAAGGATAAACCTTGGTCAGACAACAAGGTACAGGTCAAGATTGACAACGAAGGACTGGACGTATATCCAAAGAGTTCTCCGTTCAGTCCACCAGACCATAAGGGTAGAGAAAGTCTTAAAAGGTATCAAATAACACTAGGTGTATCAGTTTCCGAAATCGTATCAGTTATTTCGTCTTTGTCTACAAAAAAGACCTTGAGAGAACGAAAAAACTACTAGGTCGCCTATAACCGTTAAACTAGAGACCAAGGAGACGGAAAGGATTTTGGTCGAACTTGTAGACCTTCAAGTGCCAAGTAGAGGACGACTTCGGACCGAACCTCTTAAGAGTCGTAATGAAATGATCGCACTCTCTACTCACGTTAACACACCATACACCATCAAACTTGTAAGAAACAGTAACGGAAAGAAATCTACCCCTTTGTCACCTTTGTCACAGTCTGAAATAAAACCCCCCGAGGTTTTAGTGACGTCTACCACTAACGTCGGTACTTTAAATTTCAGCGAATGAGGAACCTTCCTTTCAATACTGGTTGGATCTGTCGTATAAGTTTTCGTCTCTGTAATGAAACGGTTGTTTCCAGGTAGATCAGTTCCGATACCGAAAAGGTCATCAGTACATACCTATACTTACAATCTGACACTTCTTTCGACTCGTGACTTCTTAACTACGAAAGCTTGACACCACAACCTCTTCTGAGAACTCTCAGGGAACCTGACGTTCCTCTAGGTTGGTCAGGTAAGATTTCCTCTAGTCAGGACCCACAAGAAACCTTCCTGACTACGATTTCGACTTTGAGGTCATGAGACCGGTGGAGTACGCTTCTCGACTGACTAACCTTTTCTGAGACTACGACCCTCCCTAACCCCCGTCCTCCTCTTCCCCACTGTCTCCTACTCTACCGACCTACCGTAGTGGCTGAGCTACCTACACTCAAACTCACTTGAGACCCTCAACCACTACCTGTCCCTCCAGACCGTACGACGTTAAGTACCCCAGCGTTTCTCAGCCTGTGCTGACTCCCTGACTTGACTTGACTTGACTTTGGTATTTGAGGTCTCCTTTTGACTTTATAGATAAAAATAAAAGGTAAAATATGTTGAACAACGACGACAACAAGTCAACGATTCAATACAAACTAAGAAGCGTTGGGGTACCTGACTTTGGGAGGTCGAGAAGACAGGTAACTTGAAGAGTCCGTTCTTATGATCTCACCCGTCGGTAAAGGATGAGGTCCCATAGAAGGGTTAGGTCCCTACCTTGGGTAGAGGACGTATCCATCCATCTAAGAAATGGTGACTCAGTGGACCCTTCGGGTTGGATGGTTTGAAATTTGACAGAGAGTGAGTTGAGAGGAGAGAGAGAGAGTAAGTGTGTGTGTGTCTGATAGTTCGTTTAACAGGTTCCAGAATGATGATCATCGAGTCCTCGACCCTAAACGTGGCCCAGAGAGGCCGAAGTCACAAAGTCCCTTCTAACCCTGATCTCCCAGTAATACCCCGAACGTCGAATTGGTCCGATAACATAGACTCTTCCATAGACACAGATGGTTCTCCTCGGTAACGTGCAAGGAAAGAAAGGGTAATTTAGAATGTTCCTTAGACTCTAAGTCTCTGGCTTTCAGTGAATTAGTTCCAGTGTCGGTCACAGTAGAACGACTCGACCCAAATATGAGGTCGGAGAGAGTGCTGTCTGGACACCACGTCACAGTACTCACCGTCTGTCTCCCTGGGTCTAAAAGTCTGCAAGGACCGACCCCGCCCTCCTGTCTCTCGACCCTTCAGGGACCTCCTTTACGACGTCTCTTGGTTCGTCTGGACACTGTGGAGAGACGGGTGGTTAGTGGTGAGGAGGTCCAAGGTAAAAACGAGTCCGGAGACAAGGAGACGGAAAAGTCCAGAGTGGAACTTGAATACGGAGGTGGTGGAGGGGTGAGTAAACGTCGTGGTCGTTACCGAGGTTTAGTGTCCTTTCACTTTTGACGTACAACATGTCAACCCGAGGATTGTCTGATGACCCAAACAAGTCACTGTTCCCCTTCGAAACTAATGTTTATCCTTCGAAAAACAATTTGTGGAAAGGTAAAACCTGATATTATCCCCTACAACCACACCTCGAGAAACATCTCAAAGGATTGGATATTCTTAAGTATGATATTTTTACTCTACAAGTCTTTGTCTTTTTGTAGAGGTAGGGTACGTAAAAGATGGGATAAAGATCATAAGTGGAGGGACGGGACAGGAGAGGGACGTGTTTTTTACGTGGGTTTTTAACACAGGTACATAAATGTATGTAATCTCGGTATCTGTATATGTAGGTTCATAATTATATTTATGTACCACCAGGTACTGACGTATATTAAGAGGACGTTGACAGACCGATAATTGAACGGGACGTGACTTTACAATACTTATTTCATTCACTCCTCAACGATACTTTTACAATTTATAATTGGGAGAAGAGAAGAGGGATTCTTATGTAAATAAGGAACCTCTTACAAAGTCTACCGGCTTTCGAGACACCCTAAGAGTTATTGGAGAAGGACACATATACAATCCGTCGACTAAAAAGAATACTTTCGTTGTCTTAGAACTTCAGTACCATTCTATTGGGTAATTCTTTCAGTACTACCGTCAGAAGTTCCTTTCGACACAACTTTTGAACTTCACAATCCCTTACAAGACGTCACCGGGAATCCTGTCCTTGAAATTTCAAAAAACTCTTCACAGGATTATTAAGATGACGGCTCTTGAAAGTTTCTCTGACCGTCTCAAGAAGGGGTTGTGTTGAAAGTCTCCGTTTACGTCGACACTAACGGTAAGACATCTACTTCTTTGGTCCCGAGACCTTCTCGTTCGATAAATTCCACTTCAATGTGTTGATCTTCCGTTCGACCCTGCGTTGTGTCCAGACAGACTACGGTAGTGGACATACCACCCAAGATGGAAGACGGTGGAACTTAAGTGCTGTGGGGTGACACACACCTTGGTCTACACCCCTCCCGACCACCCCTCCCACCTCCGATTGTCCGAAATCCACACGTATTATGAAGTTTACGTCATTATAGAGATAGGAGGATCCTTTGATTTGTGTCAAATCTATCGGGGAATTTCCTCACAATAAATCAAATAGACAGTTTAATCTTTAGACTATATATATAGTATATGGTCCCTATCTACTATGTGTGTGTGTGGTCCCTCGAACCATCCTCCTGAGTCAGTGTACTGACAGTGACCCCTTTTCCGAAGACTCAGGGGAAACTGTTCAGGAAGAAGGGAACGGAAATTTGTCGTGACGTTACACCAACAGTTGGTGTAGGGTCCAGTTAGTGAGAATTGTCTGTTAGAGAAGTCAAAGGATCTTAGGAATGTCTCCCATAAGACTTTTTCCGAAGGAAAGGATTCCTACCCTTTAAATCTTCGTTTCTGTTGGACTCGAACAATTTTAGTGACGTGAAGAGGTATAAACAAAGGTCACAGACATTTGTAGCAAAACTTTTAAGTCATCTAAAGACGAAAGCTCTCTACAGTCCTTCCTAGGAGTCTTACACAAAGATAGGTCGGTCTAATTAAACCACGGTTCATAACTATCAAGTGGGTACATGGTTATAAACGTAAAAATGTATCCGATGTGGAACATATCTCTTCCCATTGTCTACTGGTAGAACCAAGATATTCAATTACGATCTCTAACATAGAACATCTCATTAGTAAGTAGAAAGATCTTTAGTCAGTCTATTTTCCTTACTACGACACTGGAACGTATCAACGTTATCATAGACTTAAATTTAAGACTTTTGGGGAGTTTGTTATCGAATCTCGGATGTATAAAATTAAAATACATTATAAGGTTGTCCAGACTTAAATGTTCGGATATCCCTTAATCTTCTGTTCTCCATTTGACGAGAACAATCTTTGAATTATTATCGTTCTTTATCTATTGGTCTCTTACTTCCTCCTCTATTTTAAATTTTAAATGTATCTTACAAACTTTTCAAGTTAAAAGTCCATTCGACAGTTTATGGTGTAAAGTTGTCTTTAAGACACTTAGAAGTCTAATGTAATAACATCTGGTCATATACTACAATTACCATAACTAAGTTCAGGTATGAACTAATGATGAACTTCGGTGTCTTTATTTCGGATGTAAGGAGGTGGATAGTCAATTCCAAGAGGTACCACACCGGGCCCTCACCGAACATTAAAGGGGAGACCTTGTTTACACAAAGTTCTGTAGACTAATCTGTACTATGATTCACTTCGTTCAGTCTGTCTCTTTCTATTTGTGATATACTATAGTATATTACCTTAGAATCTACACCTCAAATTTACATCATACTTACTTGAATGAATGTTTTGTCTTTGTCCGACTGTCTGTATCTTTTGTTTGAAGGCAATGGTTTACCCTTCCCACTCCTCCCTATTTAACCCTCACACCCTAATTGTCTGTCTGTTATGGTATATATTTTGTCTACTTGTTATTCCTAAATGACCAACCGTGTCCCTCGATATAAGTTATAGAACATTATTTAATATCACCTTTTCTTACCCTTTACATATCTATTTGTGTATATGTACATATTGACTTAGTACAACATGTGGACTTTGTTTGTGTTATAACGTTTAGTTTATCTGAAGTTAATTTTTTTCACTGACGGACCTCCCTCCAGAGTTCTACTTGTGGTATAAGGCCACTAGACGTAACAAGACTCACGACTCTACCTAATGAACTAGGTCAATCACCGTGACTAGGTTATATCACGATATGATACGGTACACAGAGGGTATCTTGATTAAGAGGAAAGGATATAACACAGGGGATTGGAAGAGGGGGTTGGAACCGAAATCAGTTTTTAATTACTAAGGGTATGTTGGTACGAAAGGAAACAGGTACCTAAAGGAGGAAACAAATGTGAAATAGACCTTTTTGTAACGGAGGAAGTGGTAAAGGTGTTCCGTCAAGGAGAAGTTTGTAGGGTGAGTCCACAGTAATAGATAAGAGTTTTCAGAAGGGACTCACGGGATCGATCTTTAGGAGAAGAGCAAAAGATTTTCATTGAGTGACATCCACTTATAGTGCAGGGGGAATATAATTTCAATGAGTACGAGAACAGAAAGGAGGACCTGTTGTTTAAAGAACTTACGCTATTGGGATATACCTAGTGAAAAATTAGGTAGTGGTACTCAATGTGTTTCTGTGGACTTATTTCATAGACCATATCCTCATATGTCTTTACTTACCACCTATGAGTTATAATAATAACTCTTGTGTTTCAATAATAATGATGAGAGGACGATACAGTGTTTCTCTATTTCAACGTAAAACATCCGATCTCTTGTCTCGATTACGACCCGTTAAGGATACTCATCGATCCGAGATTCCTATGCCGTTATTTGAGAGTCGAGGACTCCACGAGGGTCCGGTCATGTTCTCTGTCTTTTCATCTACCTACCTTGTCCACTGTAACGAGGAACTGTGAGTTGTCCTTAAAAACAGAACCGAAACGACCGTCCAGTCAATTTTCGACTATTTGTCTCATCTATTCTCTTAGAATACATTACAACGTGGTATAAATTACAGTTTCTCGTAGAGATATTCCCTTATAAAACACAGATATACATACCCCCACTCATACTCACACACGAATGTACGAGTACGACCGAGTCAACGTGTCAGTATCCCCATACGTCGTTAAAAGGGGTTTAGAGGACTTTATAGAGGTCTTTTTCCTTTGACTACTAAGGGAATTCTGATTTCTCTCTGTGGTGACTTATTTATTATGAAAAGTTCTCCGAATTATGTAACATTTCTCGCAAAAGTGACTAACCATCTTTAAGAAAAACTAATTAATTAATCAATTACAAAAGTTTCGTGAAAGTTCTACTTTTTGTAAACTGCTCCTGATGTATTAACAATAAAAAGGACACGTGGAACCAAAAGGTGTAATGATCCAAACGAAACGAAGGTCTAACGAGGGACTCGGGTACATAGGAGTGTCTCCGTACCACACCTTATGAGGTTCTCTTTTCTCTGTTTCTCTACTCTATGGTCCCCACCTCCAATATTCTTTTTTTCTGAGACTACTAGGTAAAAATTTGATATGAACTTTATATTAGTACGTTCTATTGTCTCTCCTCTTAGTACTATTTTTGATCACTATAGGAAATGGTCTCTTTGAGGTGAACGAGGGATCGTTTCTCGGGATTGGCGGAACGTGGTACAGACCTGATTATGGATAAATAAACTCCTCATTGTTACTGACTAAAAAATGATTCGAATGATATAAGATCCATAAGAAGTTCATGAAACGTATATGTACAATTAATTGACAGATGAGTTTTGGCGACAAACTCTGTAAAAACGATATGTGTAAAATGTCTGTCTCTTTGACTCCTGATGTGTCCACTCACCGAGTAGATTCCAGTACTTGTCGAACACTGTGTGGAGTTTTGAACCGGTACTACGATCCTCCTTCCTACCCCCACTCCCGTTCTTCCCCTTTTACTCTCCGTCAGTTTCTGTCTTTAAGGTGGTTTTAGGATGGGGATGTTATAGACGACTGGGTGGTTATTGTGTGTCTTTGCTTTCCTCTGGTTGTACAAGATAACCACTTTCACTAAGTCTACCGTTTCCACTAAATCGAAGTAAAGGTTTCACTTCTAGATATAAATTATGAGGGTCCTAGTGGACTGTAAGACGGGTGTCTGTTCCGGGGATTTTAGGAGTAATGGTAGTTTTACTGTTCCGTGGTGCCACTCTTACTTCAGGACCCAGTACTTGGAGGTTAAAGGGAAACTGATTTTCGTTGACAGTATTCGAAAGAAATTTTCGTAGAGGTATCTCACTTTCTCGTTCCCGAAACCTACTATCGTAGTCTACTAGAGTCAGGGACTGATCAACACACTGGGGCCAGGAATAATAAATTGTAGAGACTTGAAGTTAGTAGCATAACTATTTTACCTCAGTATTTTCGTGAAGAGCGGATCTAGACAACACTCGTAATAGATACTTTGTGTCCCTTTCCTTGACCGTTACGGATCTGACATCATCCACGACGTAATTTTTTTTACATTAAAATTATAGGAGGGAAGAGAAGGAGGAAGAAGGAGGGAGGAGTTCTAATACGCCGGACTGGACAACTTTCTGTATAGTGATGGTACGGACAATGTAAGGGTCCGTTGTGTCATCAAGAGGTGTAAAAAGTGGTCATAGACACTTGTAGAAAACTCACTAAGTATCTACGATACTAAACATTATCGAAGGTCCATGGTTTTTACCATCGAAAAAACCTAAAGGAAGGGTAAATGGAGTGGTGTCTCGTAATACATCTCAGGGGACACGACATGTTATCCGAGAGTAATCAATAGATAAAATATGTATCTTAACAACGTCCTTCTCCCTGGAGAAGGTTCCCGGCTTTGCCCCGAGAACAGATTGTGAGCCTTTACTTAACAGACTCCTCTGGGTACGTGCCTGTTTCGTTCTCTAGAATAACCTTTTCCCGTGGACCCACCTCTCGTCGTCCCATTGTCCTCTTGTCGAGACGGTACACCCAAAATACACGGGGTCCAAAATCCACTACCCTAATCAAAGACCCAACAGGGATCGATTAGTAAGACTGAGTTCTCAGGAAGGACCACGACGGAACAAGTCGGTTCTACCTACGGTCTCTCTTCCTAAGCCCCTCCACCAGTCTGTACACCACAGAGGAAAACTGGAAAGGACTTGAGGAGCCCAACCACCACCGAATAATCAAAGTACAAAAAATGGTCCCGGAGGACAACACCACGGACCTGTCCCACCCGTCAAAGTCAGTCACACGAAGGGGATTGTCGTAGTTATCACACACACATATATGTATAGTTAGGGTTAGAGGTTTAAGTAAATTGGTCCCGACAACACTTATCTTTTACGTGATTGGGTGTCTTTCCTATGTCTGTGATGGATTCACAGTCGTCACCACAACCTCCATTCGAGAGAGGTCCTCTTTTCTCCTAAGAATTTTATTCGACAAGCTCCATCCCGGGCCTTCTTCGTTCTTCCTCGTCCCCTTACCGTCGTTGTAGTTCTTTTTACAAAGAATGTCGAATGTCAAGACACTCCCCCGCCGTTTCTTTTCCAAGTCTTCGATAAGAGTAAACATGCGTGAAAGTTCTCAGAAATCCTTGGAACCATCGACACCAGACGAGTGTGTGAGGTGTAGGATACTCCGTGTTATATGACACGCGATGAGTTTCTTCTCTATAACTTACCCAACCTTTAGTTGAAAGATAAAAAGAAAGAAAAAGGAAGGGATTTTAGAAACTTGTCAAGGGTCGGTAGTTGTTTGTAGGAACCTCTTTATTGTCCAATTCCCGTCCACTCGTGGGACGGGTCTCTGGTCACTCCTCTGCTTAATCTTATTGCGACATGTGTAGAATGACTGGAATAAAAGACCATTCCTCTGTTCGAAACGACGGTCCGAGGGTTTTCATGAGTCTTCACGGGACACTACTACCGTGTCACTGACTCTTCCCGTCTTGCAGAAGATGTCGCGGTACTACAAACTCTTTATTCCTCAGACCTCCCATAAAAAACCAAGAGTCTACTTCCCCGGACATAGGAAAGGACGGTCGGGCTTAAGGTCGGAGGTGGGGGTTGGCCTTTGTGAAGTTTCTATAAGATTATCCTTTGCAACGGTTGATTAACAGTCTCTCCTAATCATAATAGTCATTGGTTTGACACTCGGAAACCAGAAGACCGTTCGTCTCCCTTCTCTCTCCGGTCGAGGTTTTTCGTCAAAGATACCTTTCGTCTCTTCATCGGGAATGGGGTCCCATGGGTCTGAATCCTTCGTAAATAGTGGGGTATACTTGTCTGGTGGATAAGAATCTTGTTTGATCTGTATCCCGTGGAACGGGAGTGAAGATAAAATACTTTTTCTGGTTTGTGAGTTCAATTTCCGTTCGTTATTTGTTTCATCGGTAATTTCCTAAATCTAATCCTTTACATTAATGGGGTAAGGATGGGGGTTGGAGTAGGGTTTTCCCAAGGTTTGGAAATATCTCTCACGATTGTCAGGTCCCGTGTCGGTACCACTGACCTTCCTTTTTCCTCTCACCCTGTTTCCGGTTATTATGTAGGGTTCGTGTAAAGTCGGTCTCTCTTCCAGGACTCCTCCTTCGTTCTCTCTCTCCGAAATTGTTCCCTAATCACAGTAAGGTAAGGACCTGACAATCCCATTTACCATTCTCTACCGTCGTGTTTGACTAAACTATTAGATCGTCCCTTTTTTCGTCTTCCCTCTCTCTCTGAGGATCTTTTAAGAACGACTCTTACAAAGGAGTGGTTCCTAAAAGAATGTTCGGTGCTGTTTTAACGTAAGTATTTAAATAAAGAATTTTACAGAAATAGAATGTCTAAAATAGTACTGTAGACAAAGAATTTATAGAAATCAACAAGGGACGACGACGACGACGATTCAACGAAGTCAACACAGGCTGAGACACACTGGGGTATCTGCCGTCGGGTGGTCCGAGGGGGTAGGGACCCTAAGAGGTCCGTTCTTGTGACCTCACCCAACGGTAAAGGAAGAGGTTACGTACTTTCACTTTTCACTTTGACTTCAGCTAGTCAGCACAGACTGAGAAGCGTTGGGGTACCTGACGTCGGATGGTCCGAGGAGGTAGGCTCCCTAAAAGGTCCGTTCTCATGACCTCACCCGACGGTAACGGAGGAGGAGTCAACAAGGGATAGTGGATCTTTTATTCTAATTTTGTTTTGTCATCCTGAACGGAACGGGAACGGGTAGATCAAATTTGGATGATAGTTCAAGACATAAAAGGGTGAAGAGTTAGTACCTGGGGTATAAAACTAGTGTATCTGAGTGACAGGAAAATGTTTATTTAATACGAGACACGGTGTCGTACAGAACGAAAGATGGGATAGGTATAAGAGGAAAAGTAGAGGTGTAAACCACTTGATAAGTAGAAGTTTCGAAACTAAGAATTTTTTATAATAAGACTTTATAAGGGTCTCAAGTGATCCTTCTTGAGTCGTAAGAGGAGGAAACTCGACGATATAGTGGAGAATATAAATTGTGAAGAAAGTGATTAAAGACGATAGTATCATTAACGGAAGATACTATGGAATGATCTCATAACTTAATAAACTCCCGAACTCAAGTGCAGAATAAATATAACACTTACGGACGGTTCTTTTTTCGTTAGGCAATCATAAAAAACAAACAAAACAAAACGAGAGAAAACATATTCACTTTTGTCCAAACCCGCAAGTGTCAAACTCATAGTCAAGCGGATAAAATCTTATCATCGGCACTGACTCTAGTACACTAGTACGTATTTCGTCCATGATGGTAGACCACCATTGTCTCTGTTTAACGTCATAGTTCAAAGTTCTGTACCGACTTGAAAACCTTAAAGATAGACATTGAATTTAAATTTTGATACTTGGTATGATTCTGAATAATAGAACACTATTGACACCATTATGTAATAATATAACTAATTGTATGTTGAAGTTTCTTGGAGCATAAACTAATAAGCCATAGAAGTCAAAAGTTAAAATTTCGGATGTATGAAATTTATTTACACAAAATAAAATGTATTTCAGATAGGACTGTTTCAACTAAAGATTTCGGATAAATATATTATATAAAAGTATAGTTTATAAACATAAAGAATGAAATTGTTTACTTTGAAAATATACGTTTCGTTACATAATCTGTAACATAGTATTTTGTAAAAGAGAATCTAAATTGTCTTATATTACAGTTACGTACATGGGTCGTGAACTGGTTGATTTTTAAGATCTTTATTAGAGTGAAAGTACGTAGTTTACTAACGACAAGAAATTTACTACTAGAAGTCCGTGGTATCAACGATAACTAGAATTTCTTAGAGTATTGATAGTTTAATTTTTTTTTATTTAAATTAGACGTAAGTCTTAATTCATAAAAGTAGACCACATTATAGATTCCTATATTAAAGGGTTCATCAGTATCATTGGGGAGAGTGTTAGTCCTATCAAATAATTATGGGACAGGGTACTAGTATATTTTTTACATATCATGTTATCAATAGTGGAACGATGACCTTTTTATCTTTACAAAAAGAATAGGGTAATCTTAAGACAAGAACAAGGAGATATATGAGGACATTATAACCTCCCTTTCACATGATACCTATTTTATTGTTTCGACAAGATATATGTGACCGACGGTGAGTCCCATTTTACACCAGAGATAGAGATAAGTCTATGTATTACATCGAGATTTCAGTCCGACGACTTTTTCTATTCTTAAGGACTTTCATTTTGTTACAGAAAACTTCTATTCTTGAGCTGATGACTTAACGTGGAACCAGACTCAAAGTGAGGAGCCTACAAACACTTAACTCTTGAGTTTGTCTACAGAGAGACTCATGGAGATATGGACACCGAGGAGGGAAAGGGATTAGACAAGACGTTAAACAATGGTCTAATGATCGGATTTGGAAGGAATGTGTGTAGTGAAAACGAACCGTCAAAGAGTTGAAGGTTGGTAAATATCTCATTTTAAAATTGACGAAGAAAATAGTTAGTTTCGTTCAGTTGTTTACACGAGGTGTAAATGTGTTGGATGACCGGGAACCATGTAGACGGTTGGTGGTCTATACCGAGACACCAAAGGGTAGGACTAAAAGACAACAGCAAGACAGTCACGAAGAGTTTGTCGTCACACGTGTGTTTAGTGAACCCCCACGTCTAAGACTAAGGACCCCAGACCTGTCGCACCCTAAAGTGTAAAGGTTGGTTGAGGTACCATTCCGGCTACGACGACCAGGGTCTTGGTGTTAAACTCATCACTCCCTAGAGAAGGTATAGTATTGTACTGGAAGGTGAGGGTAAACATGGGGACTGTAAGGACTGAAAATTTTATCAATGAAGAAGAACTGTTTAGTTGAGACTTAGAGAGAAGAAGGCTTGTACAAAGGATGAGGGAGAACGGGTCCCAAAAGTTGAACCGACGTGTACTCTTAGTGGACCCCTTGTAATTTTTGAGGTCGACGTGTTCCCGTACGGTCCAGCTAATTCAGTTTTAGAGACCCCGACCCTGGTTCCGTAGTCATTAAAAATTCGAGGAGTCCGTTGATGTTGGACGACGGTTCCAACTCTTGGTGACGAAAATCTATCTTTGCTACAAAAAAAGAAAGTTACGGATATCGAGAAACGAAAGTTTACAAAAATATAAACTTAATTGATACTTGATAGGAACACACGAATTCACCGAAGATGATGGTGGTATGTTTGAAGAACTCCTGTCCTACAAACGGAAGAGAACCGTCCGACTTATACAATCGTGAATTCGTTCCCGACAACTCCGTCTCAAGGACTCAAGTGAAAACTTTAGATAGTACATATTAGTACTCGAATAAAAATTTCGAGAAATATGGAGTCAAAAGAAGAGGTATTTGACCTTTATTGTGATCGTTGACGTAACAGTCCATAAAAATTATTCACTCTATTTGCATGTTCCGTGACTCGTGGCCGAGAATCACAGAAGAGCTGTTTGCGATCGGTAATAATAATAATTAGTCGGACGAAACAGACGGAGTGTAACATATTGCATCGTGATTCGTCAGTGATTAGTAAACGACCTACTTATTCAGTTATTTACTACCTTTTATTTAGTATAAATTAACGAGATTTTATTCGGGTCTTGTGGTCAGAAGATGATTTTTTCAAGTTCACTTACGTACGAGTGATATTCCCGAACATCCATAGATACTACCATGACCGGATTCATTCAAGTTTAGGTTCTTTTCCATCTACCGAGGAGTGATACCCTCTCTGACCCTTTTTCTATTACTGGTACGAGTTTTTTTGAAACAGACTTACGACAGTCATGGTACACAGGTGATTTTAAGTGGTTTGGATAATTTTGTGTGTGATTTTTTTCAACGTGACTTTTATTATAAAAAAACCTCTTACGGAAATTTTGGGTTAGGTTTGGAAATCGTTCGTGACTTAAAGTATTAGAAAGTTTACACACTTACTAGACAGCAGGATCTGTCCCTGAGCGGGATGTGACCGTCCTGTGACGGAACCGGTGGTGTTCACATTTGTCGGGTCGAAATATTGGTAAGAAGACGGTTGTCTTGTAAAGTAGTGTTGACTCGTCACTTCATCCCTCCACTGACTTCTACGATCAGTATTATGTATTACACTACCTTGTCCACTTCAGTCGGATAATGGTCACACTTATCTCGGGAAAACAACCTTAGGTAGGACCACCTTACTTATCGGAGACAATACAAATAACTAATGTGGGATTCATAACTTCCTCTCCACCGATCTCGACGGGTCTTTTTATCAGTCTACGGTAACACACGGAAAGGAAGACCGTTCCGGTCTATTAGTCAGTCTTAAGTGAAAATTTGAGATTTGTTTTACAAGCTATAAGAATGTTGGGTGTTCTTATTTTAGTTCACCTATTTCTTTACAGAATTCACTGAGTCTAGACTCATGAAAAGTGAGAGACGTCGACGGTAGATGTAGGTACGGTAGATGACTGGAGTTTCTTGTCGATGTGTCCGGAGACGGAGATGTCAGAAAGATGTGTCATTTATATTAATTTTTTTAAGACAGACTAGGACCGTGACCGCGGGAACCAATCAATCAATCAAGTCAGAGAGTCAGTACAGGTTCAGAAAAGCTCAGGTACCGAAGGTACAGGTAGTGGTTCGAGGACCTCGTGAACTAGTTTGAGAACAGATAGACACTACGATAAGTTTGTAGAGTAGGCGGTATCAGGGGAAGAGGACGGAAGTCAAAAAGGTTCGTGAACCCCAAAAAGGCTCAGTCAAGAAACGTAGTTAATCGGTTTGATAACCTCGAAGTTGAAATCGTAGTCAGGAAGGTTACTTATAAGTCCTGACTAAAGGAAATCCTCGAACGAGTTTGAGTACAGGTAGTTCAACCACTACGGTATGTTGGTAAAGTAGGAGAAGACGGGGAAGTGGAGGATAGAAGTTAGAAAGGGTCGTAGTCCGAGAAAAGATTTCTCAGTCAAGAAGGGTAGTCCACCGATTTCATGACCTCAAAGTCGAAGTTGTAGTCAGGAAGGTTACTTATAAGTCCTGACTAAAGGGAATCCTACCTGACCAACTTAGAGGAATGTCAGGTTCCCTGAGAGTTCTCAGAAGAGGTTGTGGTGTCAAGTTTACACGGTTAAGAAACCGTGAGTCGAAAGAAACACCAGGTTGAGAGTGTAGGTAAGTAGTGATGACCTTTTTGTTGTCGAAACTAATCTATCTGAAAACAACCGTTTCATTACAGAGACGTAAAGCCATACGACAGATCCAAACAGTATCGAGAAGAAGGTTCCTGGTTCATAGAAAATTAAAGTACCGACGTCAGTGGTAGACGTCACTAAGACCTCGGGTTCTCTCATTTCAGACAGTGATAAAGGTAACAAAGGGGTGGATAAACGGAACTTCACTGGAATCAAAAAACTTACAACTTAAAATTCTCCAAGAAAATCAAGTCGAAGTGAAAGACGGTATTCCTACCACAGTGGATGTATAGACTCCAATAACTATAAAGAGGGTCGTTAGAACTAAGGTTGAACCCGAAGTAAGTCGGGTCGTAAAACGTATTACATGAGACGTATCTTCAATTTATTCGTCCCACTGTTATATGTCGGAACTACATGAGGAAAAGGATAAACCTTGGTCAGACAACAAGGTACAAGTCAAGATAGACAACGAAGGACTGGACGTATGTTCAGTCCCAGAAAGAGTTCTCCGTCCAGTCCACCAGACCACAAGGGTAGAGAAAGTCTTAAAAGGTATCAAATAACACTAGGTGTGTCAGTTTCCGAAAACGTATCAGTTATTTCGTCTTCATCTACGAAAAGACCTTAAGAGAACGAAAAAGCTACTAGGTCACCTACAACCGTTAACCTAGAGACCACAGAGACGGAAAAGATTTAGGTCGAACTTGTAGACCTTCAAGAGTCAAGTGTGTGACAACTTAGGAACCAACCTCTTAAAACTCGTAATGAAATGATCTCACACTCTACTCACGTTAACACACGATCAAACTCGTAAGAAACCGTAACGGAAAGAAACCCTAACCTTACTTTTGACTGGAAAAGGTCAGGACAAGGGTGACGACTCAAAAGGTTTAGACGACCGTATAGCTCACGTCATGAAAGTGTCGTAGCAGAAAATCATAGTAGAAAAGAAAGTGACAAAAAAAAAAAATTGACAAACAGTTTAGTTTTTTGGGATTTTGAACGGATGGGGTTCCAGTATTTCTGAGTGAGGATACACAAGATCATAAAATTTTCAAAATTGAGAATGTAAATCCAGATCTTAATTAAAACTCAATTAAAAAAGTACATACCACACTCCATCCTTAGGTTCAAGAAAAAAAAAAAAAACCATACACCTATAGGTCAACAGGTTGTGGTAGACAATTTTTCTGGTAAGAAAGAATTCTTTTAACTGAACGGTATACCATCTTTTAGTTAATCGGTATTTACATTCCACATGAAGACCTTAGAGTTAAGATAAGGTAACTAGATATGTAGATAGGACTACGACCATACTGTGACAAATGTCATAATGTCGAAAAATCATTCAAAATTTAGTCCTTTACCATCCAAAGGTCACAACAAGTAGAAAGTATTTTTAACAAAACCTATAAGACCCATGGAGAGAACGTAAAGGTGTACTTAAAAACCTAATCAACACGTTAAAGATGTTTTTTTTTTTTTTCAGATCGACTTTAAAACTATATCTAGCTAAACTCCTTATAACGGTAGAACTGTTATAATTCAGAAGACTAATTACCAGTAACTACATAAGGTAAATAAATCTAGAAGAAATTAAAGGAGGTTTTCAAAACATCAAAAGTGACTTGTACAGAGTATGAGGTATATATAAAATAAGAAGAATATTTACCCCAACAAAAGAATTATAGTAAAAGTATATATAAGATTTTTAATTACGTGATTTGTATTTACTCCCGAAGGGACTACCGAGTCACCATTTCTCTGTACCCAAACTGGGGACTAGACCCTTCTAAGAGTATACGGTATCTCGTTGTCTCCGGTACGGGGTGTTGATGACTAGGACTCGAGATCTCGGGTCCTCAACGTTGATCACTCGGGTACACAACGTTGATGACTTCGGGCACGTGGGATCTCGGACACGAGACGTTACTCTTCGGTGACGTTACTCTTAGGTCACGTGGGGTTGATGTCTTGTCGGAGGTGAACGGTATTGATCTCCTTTCGGGTACGTCGTCACTTCTGGGTCCTACAGGTTTCCATTTAATTATTTATTTTAGTAAAATTCCGTTAACAGAACGTTCCCTTATACGGTGTGACGATAAAATATGTTTCAACATATTATGGTTCTTACAAAAGGTAAAATTTAAAGATGGTAACATAAGGACAACGTCATATTCTTTTAATCCGTTGTTGTGGACTTCTTCAATTTAATCCTTGTAAAGAGGGTGTCTGTCATTTTATGGTTTACAAGTTTCTCCTACGATTTTTACTACTCCCAATTTGAGTGAAGAGGGAAGTAAAGTCCACCGTAGAGAGAGACCTTCGTATGAGAGTATAATCCAGGATTATACGTGTTAGAAGTCATGTCATAAGGACTTAATCTTTTCGTTTCTCTAGAAATTTTTGACTTCATTTAGGATGTCTTTTACATTTGTGTTTAAATTGGAACCTATAAATCTAGTTCCGTACAGATACTTATCGTGTTAAACTTCGTGTTGTGTAAGAACGAACATGATACAAGTCACTACGATAAACAATTTTAGTGACACAAAGTACTATGACGAAGGATCTCCATATAAAATATATAAAATGACTGATTTCATAACATAGAAATATCGAAATTTTGTGACCTCGTTGGTTGAGTTCCGAAAATAAAAATTAACTATAATTATTAAATCGGAATTATGAAAAATTTCTATGGTTACTTTTCTATAGATGTTTATTCAGAGGGTCCGTACCAGACGAGAAAGAATAGTAACGAAAAGTGGTAAAGAGGAATTTAATATTTTCCTCTCGTTCTACACAACCCCTACATGTCGACACAATAAAGAACTTTGTCGACCATGGTTGAACAGTTTTCTTTTCTAGAGGAAAGGTTTATACACGTGTGGAACACATTCATCTATATTACATTCGGACCATGGGTACCAATAACTAAGACAAGTAGCTGTCGACTCCACAAATTATGTAAACAGGACAAACGTTACGGTAAAAGTTTGAGACTCCTAAGTCTTCCAACAAACAGAGTTTCCGTGAGAACTCTCTCGTTTCCGATCGGTCGGGACATCAACGCTCCAAAGACTGTTTTTGGACTCACTTCTTTTACCTCACCTCTTCGGTCGTCTATACAAGATTGGACGGTGTTTATTACTAAAAATTTTTCGGGGTCTTCTTACACGAAAGGACGAAATGTATTACGATGTTACGTAATTGAGTACATTATACTGATCGCTTTCAAATAAATAAGTAAATAAAGACGGCGTCCGTTTATCGCCTATTTACGAATGTTATCGTCCAATCGTCCACAAAGTCGATGTCGGTAATCATGGAGGAACTACATGTCATTGAGAAGTTGTCGAACGGATCAAGATCGGGTGTACCTTTAACAGTTTCGGAAATCACTAAACGTCTTTTATTTTTTTTTCCGACTCTAAAATTTGACATCATAAATTTAGTTATCTTCGAAATCATGTAAGTCCGAACCTATTAATCAAATTTTATCTATTCCGGTATCAGCAGTAGATACATTAGATATGTAGTTCTTGGAACAGTAGTAAAAGTGACTGGTGGGTAGAAGAGTAAATGAATAAATAAACCTTTTTATAGGCCCCTACGACAAGTTGTCGAAGGGATTACGTGCGACACGATTATTTAAAATCTATGAAGAAGTCGTCAAGTGAGAATAATAGACCATATTATATGGAAGTCCGATGACTCACGTAGATATCCAAAGGAAGAGAGGTATTGTGTAGCAGGACAGATGACTCGTCGAGTGACTTGACTTGACTACATTTACTCCGAACTTTACAATTTGTGTTGAACATTATAGTTTCCAAAAACATAGTTTATTAAAACAAGGATCTCTTAGGATCCCTCTAATTCCTACGTGTACCACAGACTTTACAGGTGGTCAATGTACTTTATAGGGTCGTCATCTACCTATTAATAATCGAGTGTGATCCTTATGTTTCTTCCGTGCCAGTCAAATAGGACAGGTACATTTGTCTGACCCCTCCACAAGACCCTTAATCCAGGTATATTTTGAATGACTTATGTCTTGGGTTTTATTGACGTCTGTAGACCGACTATCTTCGAAAATACTAACCCGGAACTCCATCATAAAAGGAATGTTGATGTCAGTGGTGTTAAAAGATTCGGGTCGACTCTTCGTTTTACACATTCCGAGTCGAAAGTTTGATCGGAGACAGTTAAATAGAGTCTTGGGACACTTTATTCAAGAAGCATTGGACATTACGATTTGACTAAAAGTCCTATATGAATGTGACGACAAGCCATGAGTGACACGCTTCTAAGGACTGAGACCCAACTGCCCCCCTCCATCATTTCCGGTGTGTAGTAAGTTTAACTGAACTTCCAAAGGTCTTGGTTCTGTGACCCCAAAGGATCAATCACTCTGACTTTGCCCTTATTACATGGGGTTTGAGTGACGGTTTCCTCTATGACGACCTCTGTTTATACATCACAACTCTACGTCTTAACTCTACCGACCGGTGGTCGTTTCGTTTCTCGTCACCAAAGGTTGACCCCTGTCAAAACTACGAGTCCCTTGTAAACAGTTCCAGACCTCTCAAAACCAAAGGTGTTGATCCCCCACCCCGTCCACCCACGATGACCGTAGACCTTCTAATCCTACTACGATGTATAGGGTGGTATGTGTTCTACCGGGTTGTTGTTTCTTAAAGGATTTACAATTATTACGACTCGAACCCTTTGGGGCTATACCTCGTAACTCCGTTGATAGAGTAACTGAGTTTCACTTTCCTCTAAACCCTGATTTAACAGGTTTATTAATGGGATTTGAGAGGTGAACCAAGACAGGTACCCCCTGACAAGACTCCGGTGTTTATTTCTACGGACACGAACTCAATTAGTCATATTTGTAGGTTTCCAATACTTCCAAGAAAGTCTCACGTCCTGCTCTAGTCGGTTAGTTAACATAGACCAAAATTAGGTAGTACTCCCCGTTAACAAGGGTGTCCATGTCTGGATCACTCCACTACATAGACTCGAGATAGTAATGTCGTTCCCTGTACGATTAAGTGGCCACAACGTTGGAGTAAGGTCGTTCTTTGTAATAAATCAATTCTAAATATTTCACGATACTTCTCTCTGTTACGATATATTTACGATTCATAGCAATAATAGCAATAGAAGGACACCTTGAGGAAGACACTCGTTGCAATGTCACATTTTGTGTGTCTGTCGTGAAACATGGGTAAACACCAAAACTCCGCTCCAATGATATTACTCATTAAGTCCAACACAGTAGAGGAAATGTGAGGCTCAATTTTGTTTAATTTATTTCGAATTAATCTCTCACAAAATACGTGATACTTTTACGTCGACTAACTATAAGACTCGTTTACGTCCAATCAATGATTTCTTTATTATGACTTTTCGGAGATCTTAGTATTTTAGTTCTGACCTCAAGGTACTAGAATTTGAATACCAATTTTATCTATTTTAGGGAGTTATACAAGACTGAAAAAAGTTAACAGAGAAAAGAACTACAATATGACTTTTGTTACGTAAAATTCTAAAGGGGTAAAAATCACTTACATACGGTAGACTCGTAAAAGTACAATGATTTTAAAGTAAAATTAAAATCATCACATCTCTTCTCAGAGAAACACTCGCTTATTTTATTGTTAGTTATTGGTCCACATTTGGAAAAATTCTTTCGGATTTTGTACGATTACCTCACTGACGAATTTTATATCATATAAACATTTAATAAAATCTAACCTAAAACGTTACCATGAATTGAAAATTTTACCTCTCGAACAGAATCCTAAGACTGAGTCCACCTTTGACAGTTTTACAGTTACTCATATCATCAGTATAAAACTGACAGTACGGGTTCCGTCACGGTTTCTGTGACTATTGTTATACCGTGACGATTACTAAGTTAGTAATCCTCTTGTGTCCGTCTGTGCCAAATACGAACGTACACACACGACTACACATAAATATAATCTGAGAAAGTAAAAATGTCTTTATATGTTCTTTTGGTCAGAATAGTTAAATTTTGTAATAACGATGAAAAAACGGATTTAGTTTGAGAAACTAGGTGAGTAGGGGAGAGGTAATGGATTTCATAGAAAATGTGACAGTCTTGGTCCTTCTAAAATTTCATTCCTAAATACCGTCTTTATTCAATTAAAGATTTTCGTTTCTTTCTTTTACGGTTGATATGTGTAGATACTTTACGATTTTTGATATCGTATCAATGTGAGAACGTAAAGATATATACGATTAAAAAGATGAGTCTCGGTTTCGTTCTACGTAGAACTACGAGTCGTAGACGGGAGTGTGTGAAAAGTACGATCCGGTTACGTGTCCGTTTACTTTGTTATGAATTCCATGACCGTAGCAAAATCTCATACAGTAAACTAGTTTTTCTTCTCTTTCCTCTCTTTTCCGTCAAGACTACTTAAATAGATCTCAAGACGTTGGTTTTTACAACCTTTCGGTAAAATTAAAGGTGTAAATATATTTAAAACTCAATTTAAAAGAAAAGAGAATAAAACTAAATACACCAGTTAAGTGAAAAAAAAAGTATCGACCACCGTTACACCAGTTAAGGGACCAATCTTAGTTATTCCAAAATTTGACAAGAACGGAGATAGAAGTTGTAAGTTTGTACCAGTTCCCTTTTCACCTGGTTCACATTCACTGATCCCTACCTTTAGTTTACACCATACCTATTAGTACCGTCCTTCTTGACCTTTATCTTACTTGACTTTAAGAAGTCGTAAGTGTAATAAAATAAAGATAGAGATTGGTTCTATCTCGACTTTTCACTGAGGTAAAGAGTTTCTCCTCTAGATGTTTCTTCATAAACTCTGATCACCCTTTTGCATGTGAAAAACTCGATGTCAACTTTAATAGTTTACAGATATGAATAAATCAATGTGTATGGATTTGTTCTAATGGACAAAAATTTGTGAAGGTATACAAGTGTATAACCTGGTTAGTGGTTAACATAAAAATTTCTCATGTTAAGTTACGAAAAATCACATAAGTTTCGAAGGAATCCTTCGAACTTAGGAAACCGATAGTAGGGGTAGTCGGATAGTGAAAGAAGTCACTTTTTGGTCATTGTCCGAAAGAGAGTCTTTTTAAAGGGAAAAGATCATTAAAATATCCTTTCCTTAGTATATACCAGAAAACATTGACCGAAGAAAATGAATCGTGTCACAAAGGTTAGAAGTAGTTATGACATCGTGTGTATGTGGAAGGTAAGAGAAAAACATCCCGACTTATCATAAAGTAATGTACCTATCTGGTGATAACTAATAAATAATCAGTCGACTACCTATAGACGTAACAAAGATGGAAAATCGACAATACATATTACGACGATATTTGTAAGTACATCTCCCAAATAAACTTGTATATGGATCTTAATCTATAAAAATTTAGTAATTAAGTCCTTATAAAAGTATATAAGTGTAAAGGACTTTATTAAAACAAGTTTGAGAACTACCCGTAAAAGTTGTAGTCAAAAGTATTGGTTATTTCAGTGAAAAACTGAATTGTCAAAAGGTCTAGTGTATGAAAAGTAAAACAATATTAAGAAAACCTTTGTATTAAAAATAAACAAACCAAAAACCCGTACGGTCCGTCGAACCTCTTAGTGTCAAGGGACTGGTCCCTACCTTTGTCTCTTGAAAATTTAGGTACATACTACTAGAGTTAACTTTAAAATAGGGTTGGGTGTTCTCGAGAAAGTATATTGTGACCTTGTGAAGCAAACGACGACAAGGGTGAGAATACCCTTAAAGTGTGCATACTAGAGATTCTACATTAGGTGGATGTACTGACTACAATTCTCCTTAAAGAGTCATAAACAAATGTTGCCGTAGGGTCACACTCCAGTCTGGTATTCTTAAACACAATTAAAAGTCAATTTAAAGAAATAAAGGAAATAAAAGGACCAAGGTAGGTGACAAATAAATTCTTAAGTTTCCTACGAAACCGTCTCTTTCACACGGTCGACTAGGTGTCACATACTCTGAAGATCCACGAGATGAAAGAGTAAGACGCCCCACAAATTAGGATAGTGTAACACCAAAATTAGACGTGTTGAGACTATTGACTACTCCGATTGTGTTAATTGTATACATACACGACACGACACGAATGAGGACAGGTCGAAAAACGCTCGGATACCTGACACTTCCACTTTCAGCGAGTCAGTACCAGGTTGAGAAACCCTAAGGTACCCTAGGGTACCTGATATGTCAGGTACTTTAAGAGGTCCGGTCTTATGACCTCCCCCATCCAAAAGGAAAGAGGTCTCCAGAAGGGTTGGGTCCCTAGTTTAGGTCCAGAGGGCGTAACGTCCGTCTAAGAAATTGTCGACTCGGTGACACCACAACCTCTTCTGTGAACTCTCAGGGAACCTGACGTTCCTCTAGGTTGGTCAGGTAGGATTTCCTTTAGTCAGGACTTATAAGTAACCTTCCTGACTACGACTTCGACTTTGAGGTTATGAAACCGGTGGACTACGTTTCTTGACTGAGTGACCTTTTCTGCGACTACAACCCTTTCTAACTGTCGTCCTCCTCTTCCCCTCTTGTCTCCTACTCTGCCAACCTACCGTAGTGGTTACGTTACCTGTACTCAAACTCATCCGAGGTCCTCAACCACTACCTGTCCCTTCGGACCGCATGATATCAGTTACCCCAGCGTTTCCCAGTCTGTACTGACTGATTGACTTGACTACCTGACATCGGGAGGTCCGAGGAGACAGGTACCCTAAGAGGTCCGTTCTTATGAGCTCACCCAACGGTACGGGAGGAGGTCCCCTAGAAAGGTTGGGTCTCTTGGGACTAGAGGACATAACGTCCGTCTAAGAAATGGTGGACTCGGTGGTCCCTTCGGGTTCTTATGACCTCACCCATCGGATAGGGAAGATGTTCCTAAAAGGGTTGGTTCCTTGGTTTGGGCCCAGAGGACGTGACGTCCATCTAAGAAGTGGTCGACTCGATGGTCCTTTCGGGTTGTATACATATGGTCCGTAGAAAATACTTTACTGACAAGTTTATGAATTGGGTAAAAAAAAGATAACACGATCGAGAAAAAAGACAGTCTGAAATAAAAAACCTCGAGGTTTTAGTGACGTCTACCACTAACGTCGGTACTTTAAATTTCAGCGAATGAGGAACCTTCCTTTCGATATTGGTTGGATCTGTCGTATAATTTTTCGTCTCTGTAATGAAACGGTTGTTTCCAGGTAGATCAGTTCCGATACCAAAAAGGTCCAGTGCATACCTACACTCTCAACCTGACACTTCTTTCGACTCACGGCTTCTCAACTACGAAAATTTGACACCACAACCTCTTCTGAGAACTCTCATGGTACCTGACGTTCTTCTAGGCTGGTCAGGTAAGATTTCCTCTAGTCAGGACCTACAAGAAACCTTTCTGACTACGATTTCGACTTTGAGATTATGAAACCGGTGGAGTACGTTTCTCAACTGAGCAATCTTTTCTGAGACTCCGACCGTCCCTAACCCCCGTCCTCCTCTTCCCCTGCTGTCTCCTACTCTACCGACTTACCGTAGTGGCTGATCTACCTACACTCAAATACACTTGAGACCCTCAACCACTACCTGTTCCTCCGGACCGCACGACGTTAAGTACCCCAGAGTTTCTCAACATGTGTTGACTCGTTGACTTGACTTGACTTGACTCGAGAGAAAGGATTAACTAAAAATCCTCTACAGATATATAAAACCAAAATTCGGTAAACACACGTTATACATTGTTTTTATATAAGAGGGTGAGACTCCGAATTGAAAAGTGGGACAATTAGGACGCGAAATTATATAGTTACAAGGATTATATTTACGTTGATTAATGACAGAAAGAAATACAAATACTGATGATATTATGAATTTAAAAAAGGGATACAGTTTATGATACAAGATTTTTCCAATAACAAAGTAAAAAGCATTGAACTCAATGTTAAGTGGACCTTAATCAAAGATACGTTCTATACTTCACCCCAGTATGAAAAAGACATACATAAAGGTTTACTTAGTCTTCGTAAACAACTTTTGCTGACATGAACCGGGTACGACGTCATGGTTGAAACAGTGTTTAGTTAATAGTGATGTACCCACTTTAACAAATACCTTAAAAACAAAGTAGTGAATCAAACAGATGTAAATACCGTTATGTTAAAATAGAATTAATAGTATCGAAATGTTATTTCAGAACTATGACCCATCTTATTCACGAGGTTGAAACAGAAGAGGTCTAATATGACAAATAAAAGTCCGTAAAGGTATACGTAAATGGTAGTTGACAGTTCAAGTAGTTACACAGTTGTACGTGGTTTGTCTTCTTTTTTTATTTCGGAGGTGAACTAAATAAATCTAGTAGAAATAGAAGAGAGTTGTGATATAATAAAGTAAACATTTCTTACGTACCGAAAAAAATCTAAACAGGAACCCACCAAACAAAAAGACTGTAAAAGTATTTACTACACCCAAATATTTTAAGTAAAGATTAACGAACAAATCATGTTAGTTATATCATCTAAAGTATATGACTGGAATTATTAAGGTTGTAATATTTCAATCAAAAAAAACCTGAAAAGTACATCTAAACAGAGTTTTAATTGGTAAAATAAAGAACAAAGGGTTAACAATGAACTAAGAAAAAAGGGAACTAAATAATGTAACCAAGGTTGTAAATCACGTTATAACTTAACTTCAATACAATGATCCGTATCACCGGGATGTGAGTTAGTGTACCTCTTTCGAACGTTATAAAATATAATTTATATTTCAACCTACATCAAATAAAAAATTAAAAACTTAAACATTCAAAATATTAATTCTTTCAAAAGTCAACTATTTGAATAGTTACTCTTATAATATCAAATAATTTTAAAAGTCACAGAACACTATTAATATACTATCAAAAGGGAAAGAGTTATACAACATAATGTTTCTAAAAGTTTATAATTTATTTGGAACATGAGTTTCGTATTCCTATAAGTACTACGTAATAAGGTAAACTTTAACGACCTAAACCAAACAATCGTTAAACAAATCCCATACAAGTAGATACAAGCACTACTATAACCGGTAATTAAACGGAAAGGAATATTACTGTCAAAATCCAAAAAATTGTAGATATGACTTGAGTATTTTACCCATCAAGGAGGAAAAAGATCCAAAACTCCCGTAAACACGATCTAATTGTAGAAAAGAAAGTCTTTACAAACGATTATAAAGGACCCGGACTTTAAGATAAAGAACCTTCTAAAATTAAATATTTAATTTAAAGAAATTATTAATATCAATACAAATCTAAAATTTAATTAAAAATACATTAAAAACACCTAAAAAGATTACATTTATCTGTACAACTAACCGTATTTCAACAGTATAGAAATAGAAAAATTCTTAACATCGATACATCATAGTTAAGTCAAGTCAAGTCAACGAGTCAGCACAGGCTGAGAAACGCTGGGGTACTTAGCGTCGTGCGGTCCGAAGGGACAGGTAGTGGTTGAGGGTCTCAAGTGAGTCTGAGTGCAGGTAGCTCAGTCACTACGGTAGGTCGGTAGAGTAGGAGACAGCAGGGGAAGAGGAGGACGGGGGTTAGGGAGAGTCGTAGTGTCAGAAAAGGTTACTCAGTTGAGAAGCGTACTCCACCGGTTTCATGACCTCAAAGTCGAAATCGTAGTAAGGAAGGTTTCTTTAGGGTCCCGACTAGAGGAAGTATCTGACCAACCTATAGGAACGTCAGGTTCCCTGAGAGTTCTCAGAAGAGGGAAAAAAGTAGGGACTGTAACCATCTAAAAGAGTAATAGAGAAGATACAGAAAATATGAAAGAATACTTAAGGTATGAAGATAGATACTAAAACCTGTAAGAATAAATAGAAGGTCAAGTGACAGAGAGAAACACAAATTAACCGACCATCTAAATGGATAACTCAAGAACCAAAACCAACGACGTAAAAAAAATCAAGAGTTTATAGATAAAAAAAGAGAATGAAGGTGAAAAGGGGTAATAATATGATAAAACAAAAGAACTAGTATCTCGAATACCAATAAAATTTTAGACATAAGACATTGAAACTATAGACTTCAGAGTCACTTTGACACAAATAAGAGAAAACAAAGACAACCGTAATTAAGTATAATATTCAATAGACATGACCAAAAATGCAATAGAGCATTGAAACGTACGAATATAAATTTTTACACATGATTCGTAAATTTGTTTACATCTTTATCAAACTTCAGAACCTATTACAATATAAAAGAGAACTATTTTTTATAATAAACAAAATTATTCTGTGGGTCCTTGTGTTAATTAGATACTAAGACGTTAGGTTAAAGGTTAAATACAGTCAAATTTTCACTAGACGTCAGGGACACTCTTAAGTAGATCAAAGACCATGAGATTTCTAAGTCAGGATGTCTCATTGTTTGGCTTCACTAGTCTCAAACTGTTGTGGAGAAAAGGAAGGTGAACACCAGAGACTAAAAGACAATTAAAACCATGTACTTGATAAATTATCACGACGTATTAGAAATCAGAGAGTCCACTAATCGAATTACTAGTCTGTTATAAGGTCCTGTTTGTCGGGATTTATATCCTAAGAAAAGAACCGGAGGTGGTAGAATATCTAGGACCGGATCATTGTAATAAACAAGAGGTTTCCATAGTTTGTCCGTCAAAATGTAAAACAGATTCAAAAAATCGACAGAAATATTTTTAAAAGTAGGTTTAATGAAGCATTAAGTAATGACCTTCGACTTCAGATTTATTAGAAATGTTATTATATTTTATGACTTATTATGTTAAAAAGTATTATTATATTTTCGAATGTACTAAATGTCGTTTTCGATTTTATGAATCATAAATGTAAAAGAAATAATTCGTTCAACTAATTTTTCATTATAACGTATAATGATTTACTAGTCTCAAATTCTTATGATTCCTTTAAAATCTTATCATAATTACAATGTTTTTAACTGACTCTGTTAACGTGTCAATTTGTCATATCTTTCAGTCATAAATAATTGTTAATACCAGGTAGTCAGTTCTTGCACACACATATATATCATATATACATAATATATAAAATATATATATGTTTTGAAGTTTATATATACGCAAGGAGGGTGACAAACTAAGGTTCAAATGTTCATATACGACTTCCGATTACTTGGGTGGTACGGGGGAACTCACAAAAACGGGAGAAAACGAGATAATCACCTCTTCCGTTACCGTTGGGTGAGGTCATGAGAACGGACCTTTTAGGGTACCTGCCTCCTCGGACCACCCGACGGCAGATACCCCAGCGTGTCTCATCCTGTGCTGACTTCGCTGAATCTTCGTCGTCGTCGACATAATCATCTCGTTCATTAAGTAGTGAAGAAGGGTGTTAATTTTACATTGATAGAAACTTCATTTACCGTTTTTGTGTGTGTGTGTGTGTGTGTGTTTTGTTTGTGATGTATAAGTAAGAGATTTTGTACATTAAGGTTGTCCGAAATTTGTGAAAAAAAAGGGTAGGAAGGTCAGTGAGTTAGGTTAGAAGAGTTTATGATGATTTTGTTTGTGATAAATCATCGGAGACCAAATTTTTGAGTGTTTTGAATTACCTTTTATTTTGACTCCGTCCCAACCTTACTTCATCCCATTTTAAGTCTTTGGTACTCAAAATGATAGGTCACCGTTGTTATCTATTAATTGACTTTCGATTAAATTCGTATGTATCGATCAGACCCAACTTTGGATGTCTTCTCTCGAAGGTTTCTCTAAGTACTCCGACTCTCTTTAATCAAGTTGAAATTCCAAAACTATTCCTGGACAAAAGGAGAGATAAGGAATAATCAATACATTGGATAATCTTGAATAAATGAAAAGACATTTCATTGGTGGGAATACCGTCTTTCACTTCTCCTTGACTTGTCGGAAACTGCTTTCACTTTCTCCTCTCACTTTTTCAACCGAATTTCGAGTTGTAAGTCTTTTGCTTCTAGTACCGTAGACCAGGATAGTGAAGTACCGTTTATCTACCCCTTTGTCACCTTTGTCACCGATTGAAAAAAAGACCCGAGGTTTTAGTGACGTCTACCGTTAACGTCGGTACTTTAATTTTCTGCGAATGAGGAACCTTCCTTTCAATACTCGTTGGATCTGTCGTATAACTCTCCGTCTCTGTAATGAAACGGTTGTTTCCAGGCAGATCAATTCCGATACCAAAAAGGTCACCAGTACATACCTACACTCTCAACCTGACACTTCTTTCGACTCACGGCTTCTTAATTACGAAAATTTGACACTACAAACTCTTCTGAGAACTCTCAGGGAACCTGAAGTTCCTCTAGGTTGGTCAAGTAGGATTTCCTCTAGTCAGGACCCACAAGTAACCTTCCTGACTACAACTTCGACTTTGAGGTTAGGAAACCGGTGGAGTACGTTTCTCGACTGAGTAAACTTTTCTGGGACTACGACCCTTTCTAACTCCCGTCCTCCTCTTCCCCTGCCGTCTCCTATTCTACCAACATACCGTAGTGGTTGGGTTACCTATACCCAAATCCACCTGAGGCCCTCAACCACTACCTGTTCCTTCGGACCACACGACGTTAAGTACCCCAGCGTTTCTCAGCCTACGCTGACTAGCTGACTTGACTTGACTTTCATTCCTACTATTATTAAGATGAAGAATCCCAACAATACTTCTAACTAATTGTGTATTTCAAATCTTGTTACTTCTCTGGTATCATTTCAAATATATAGTAATAATCGTAGTATTGGTGATTTTCAATCTGTTGAACTTCTAAAGTAGTACCGCGGTCCTTTAGACTCTTCCATCTTTATATTCTCCTCAGATGAAATGTACTTGTAGTGTGTTTTATATGTAGTGGATGTGGGTCTTCTTTTACCTATTCAAGGGAGGGAGAAATAACACTTTTCAGTAAAAACACTGGAGATATCTGGAGGAAACTTTGTACGATCTGTACAATGTGACGAGTCAGGGTTTCTTTAACCAACCGAAGTATTTTTATTCCGTGTTACTTGTCCCAAACAAAGTTCGAAGAGGTCCATTGAAACCCTGGGTGTCCTCAAGAATTTTATACCCGTTTGGTTATAAAATTTATAGGTATCAAACCAGATAGTTGTGTTATACTTGAGATAATATTGAGTCTTTCAGTATGATGTTCAATCATTTGTACTTACTCACTCTTCACTGAATATTTACTTAAAACCTGGTACAAACAAAGTCTTTAATCTAAGAGAATATATTTATATATGAACTTTACTAAAGAAAAGAAAATGTAGAAATCATCGGAGGAAGAACGATATTACTCATGTCAGAGTGTAAAGAGTTCCTAAGTTGAACAGCGGAAATCATTTCGTTCATTAATTGTGTATAAAAGGTATTTTCCAATCTCTCATTTATGAAGTTGAAAAAGACTGGTACACCAGAGACAACTTTGATGAGTTCGGGTCACAAATTCGTCTTTTCACCGTTACACATTTGTTTACCCGTAACATTACGATGTTATTTTGAAATAATTGTTTTTGTCTTACCATTGACTTAAACTCGATACCCTGTATCAAATGGTTAGGGACTTTTCCTTGGTTTCCAGTTACTAAAGATCGAATCAGATCCTTAAAGGGACCAAAATTGTGACAAGAGTAAATGTCGATACCGAACCCTTTTCCCTGTAGGTAAAACAGATACATTTTAATGTAGGCTTAGGGTTTGTGAGGATGTTTCCCTTACGGAAACAAAACCAATTGGTATCGGACTTTAGAAGTACACCGAAAGAAAATACCGATCGAACACTCTATAAATAATAAATAAATTTCTTACTTTAGAACGTTGTTTTCTTCCATACGTAATAAGTTTGAACATCATTCATAAAAAATCAGAGGTCATATATCTATGAAACTCACATTTACATAAACTTTTATTAAGAAAGAGTGTAACAATACGTCTGTAGGAACTCGATATTGTTTATCAAACGTGTAGACTAAGAAAAGTCATAAAAGAGTGATTGTGAAAATACTTTTTATGAAACAATAAAATCTCTATTAAACTTTTGATGGTCTGAAGTATGACATCTCTGATGTCAAACTTGAATAGTCCTGATATTTCGATAAAATATTTTTCCCTCTGTCCCTTTCGTGATGAGAAAAAACGAAAGAAAGGAAAAAAAAAAAAAGATCTCCTTTCATGTCTCCTTAAGAACTTTTTAACTTTAGTAGGAAGGTTGAAATCGAGAGATAAAACACTAAAAGAAAAAGGAAAAGAACTTTCCGTACTAAAGTGTCGTAAACTACTATGACTCCATCCATAGTAAATGAATTACTAACCTTGTTCAGGACTTCGGTTTAAGGATTCGTATTAAATTTAAAACTGTGACTGAATAGATTTGACCTTTTGTATCGAAAGAGGAATTGGACATAAATGATAGAATAACGTTATGTCACTTTTAATTAGTCACAATTACTTTGTGAACCTTCTACTCTTACGGAATATTCACGATCTATAGTAAGTTCTCCAGGGACAACCTTACTTACTAAGGACGGTTTTATGAAAATCTTTCTTATGACGGAATGTAAATTTTGGGATTAAATTAAAAGCCCTTAAACAATAACGAAAAAAACAAGTTATCTAACTTATTGGTATTTCAGAAACTAGTTTATTTACAATGGTACCTACCCAATAACAGTGTAAAACCAACCTTGTTCGTGATGTATAACTAGACTCACTACAAAATAAGTATAATCTTTAATACAGTTATGTTCAGTAAACCTGTCTACCTCTCAGTATATGAATTGATGTCTTAAATTGATGGACACGAACAAAAGAATTAAAAGGTTTAAGTAATTTCGTGGTACAAATAGTCATTTAGGTTCTTAATTACTCGAACTACGATCGAATGTTATAACCCGAAAGATCACTGTAAAAGATGTAGTGGACGTCTAATCGGAAGACCCATGTGTTTAAGTAAGAGAAAGAGAGGGGATTTAGAAATGTACTTTGGAAGAAACTGTAATAATTATCGTCCGGTCTTAAATTACTAAATAGTTTATTTTACGAGGACCATTTATATTGACGTATCTGACGGAGTTTAAACACTTATCACGATTTTATTTGTAATCATATTAATTACCTCACACCAAAATGATGGAAAGAAAGTCTATTTAGGACGGAGTATAGACAAATTTTATTTCTACCAAATTAACCATACAACATTGACTGAAAGTGACGAAAATTATACGTTTCACTATTTAAGAGATACTTGAATTGATAAAAATCAAACCCAAAACACAAACAAGTTAGTAGACTTTTAGTCACCGATTTTGACTCTTATGTGGGGGAGTGGGGGATTCTTTCATATGTCGTATATTTAGCGAAGAAACCTAGACATCGTAGTTCTACACATTAAGATGAAAAATTCACGATAGAATAAGATCAAAACTCTGGGACCGATCTTTGTCAATTAAGGAGAAAAACTCGTCGATTTAGGTGTGGGGTTTATACAGGACACAATCCGAGAGTGTGGGGACCAGTGATATCGGGGAGGGGTTCCGACCCGTGATTTACTCCATTTCGGGACACGGGGTCTCGGGGGACTTTAGCAAGTTTGATCCTCAGGATCAGGAAAATGGGACTAAACGGTAAAGAAGGGAACCTTTAGTTTCATTTCCACGGACGTACGTCAGGGAGAGAAGGAGACGGGACACTGTCTGGGGTCTCTAGAAGGTACATGGTTCATGGTAGGGGTTCACACTGGATATACGAGTTGGGATCTTGACACTCGTCTTACTTGAAAAGTCACCATCATAGAGGAATATTTAATTGGAATAGTATGTGGATTTATTATTTTGGATGAGTTTATTCCACCCTGATAAAACAAAACGGAATAATAAAAAGGGGAGGAGAGAGGAGGGAAAGGGGAAAGGAAAGAGGGAGGGAAGGAGGGAAGGAAGTAAGACGAGAAGAAGAGAGGGAGGGAGGGAAGGAGAGAAAGAGAAATATAGGGAAGTAAAAAAGGAAAGAAAAGGGGGGGAGGGAAGAAAGGAAGGTGGTTCGAGTTCTTCTATGGAAACGAGAGTCCATACTCCTTTGCAGGAATGTTAAACATGAAAAACTGTGTGAAATTTTGGTTTTGGACTCATTATTCACTTTATAGTTCGGCACACGAGGTAGCTCCTAAATCGTCCGTAACAACACCATGGTTTTTTCCCAGTACACTTTCCCTAAAAATAGATTGACCCGTGACCGAGTTACTTCGGTAGAGTTCACCTAAGTGCTTTTGTCAACCACTGAACGAGACATAAAAAGCTCTACAAAGGGCTTCGGAGGACATGATGGTACGGGCCTGAAGGTTATTGAGGAAAGTACTTCGTGTGTTTCTTTGATTAACATAGTGACACTATTCGTCCAGAATAGGTACGTTTACCCCCTTTTCTAAACAACGGGGGTAACATTTTCCTTAAATTAAAGACCCCTATCGTAAATTGTAAGTTACGAATCGAGTTTACGATAAAAGAGTCCTTCTGAAAGGGGTTGAAGAGGTTACTTGTCTACCGAGAATGACGAAATCGCCTCCTCTGTGTCTCATTGCACAGTAAAAGTAGTACAGTGTCGTTTCTACCGAATAGTAGAAACTATGAACTGTGAAATTAGTGGACTGACTTCGTCTCAAATAGTCTAAAGAAATGACAATTTAATGAAAAAGGGGAGAAAAGTCTGACATAAGAAACACCTTCCTTCAGTGATGCCTCTCGAGTGTGAAATTCTCACCTCTCGACGTAAGGATTTAGGAATTCTCATTTGATAGATGTTTTTAACAAATCTTAATAAGACAAATAAAGAAGAGGGGGTAAGTAAATAAATAAATTATTATATAAATATAGTCATATTTGAATGTTATACGTCTGTAAATATATTTATCAAAGTAGAAACTGGTGACTCATAAGAAACTGATGATACAGGGAAATTTATATGGGGATAGTAACACAAAAATCACAACAGAATGAGAGAACGTGTTACTCTACGAGTAGAACATGTAAAAAACGGGGTTAAGATCTTGGTCAGTAAAGTGGTTCTTCGGGATTATGGTGACTTCTTACCATAATCTTTGTTTTTAGACCCATGGTCCACACGAGTATCGATAACTCTACAGTGACCAAGATTCGAATTGTTTCGTTAATTTATGTACACTCATATGATTGATCTCTTATGTATATATATATATTATAAAGGTATAAATCGATAAACATTGATGTAATTCGATTTGTACTCGAGTATAACCACAGAGGTCGAGATCAGGTAAAGGTTAGACCTAGGAAGTTCTGAAAGGGGAACCGAAGGGGCAATTAAGGGTGGAGTTCTCACTCTTTTGACCGAGGGTGGTAAACAGTAAACGGTAAGTAAATGAATTAAAACCTATCATCAAAGTCTTGACAATTGAGTATTTAGACATTCTTAGTTGAAGGAGTTGATCTCTTGTCACGAATATATATCAAACAAAAGTGAAATTAGAATGTCTGAGACGAGTACAGGTTACAATTCCTAGTGTCAATAAAATTTAAAGAGACTGACTACTACAGTTTTAGAAACGGTATAGATCTAGACCAAGAGTAGAAAAGAAACAGTGAATCCTACTACAAAAATGAGTACAAATTGTATATTCATTATTGTTGGTTCTATTTATCTGGAAATCAAATTCTAAAATGTAATTATACCGAACCTCGACCAAGACACGAAATGGAGACTATCGACGTCCACAGGTCAAGTCAAGTCAGCGAGTCAGCACAGGTTGAGAAACGCTGGGGTACTTACCGTCGTACAGTCCGGAGGGACAGGTAGTGGTTGAGGACCTCAAGTGAGTTTGAGTACAGGTAACTCAGTCACTACGGTAGGTCGGTAGAGTAGGAGGTAACAGGGGAAGAGGAGAACGGGGGTTAGGGAGGGTCGTAGTCTCAGAAAAGGTTACTCAGTTGAGAAACGTACTCCACCGGTTTCATAACCTCAAAGTCGAAATCGTAGTCAGGAAGGTTACTTGTAGGTCCTGACTAGAAATCTTACCTGACCGACCTAAAGGAACGTCAGGTTCCCTGAGAGTTCTCAGAAGCGGTTGTGGTGTCAAGTTTTCGTAGAAGTTTTAAGAGGTCTTCAGACCTAAGACTATGGGTACTAAGAAACCTGAAAGGATTCTTAAGGAGGGGTCTAATTCAGACACAGAACACCAAGAAAATCGAAATGATGTGACCTTTACACAAGTACACCACTATTTCATATCCTGTGCTCCTTCGTAAAGTATTAGTATGTTAATGTAGAGTCAGTAAGTCACCAGTGCACAGGGACCGGAGATGCGTAGTGTTTCATAGAGAACCTAGGGATAGGAGTATGGAGGTCCACTACAAAGAAGTTAAACCTATTCTGAAACCATTTCATAAAAGACCTCTGGTCTGTAATTAATACTTCTTCCATAATCCGTAATGGAATTATTACGAACGTGTAAGTGTTACGAATGGGAAGGGGAACGGTCCCCTAGAAAGGACCGAAAAACGGTACTTTTAGATCACCCCAGAAAGCTCCATTTCGGGAGATTACACACCACTTGGAGACTCTGGTACCAGGTGGTTCTCAAAGAGGGAGAGTTCGTCTGGGTGTGAGTTCGAGGTTGTTTAACAATGTTAATAGTAAATTCACAAGGATGGTCATGTACCGAGGTCGTCGAGGACGAGTTCATACGTCGAGAACCGATACGGAGAGACTTAAGAGGAAAGAGAGATCTTAAAAGTCACCGTTAAACGGAACGTTGAAGTCAAGTGACTACCTAATTTTTATTAGTATTATTACCGAAAGTCAAATAAGTCAGAAGGTTGTAGAATTGTATAATCTCGGTTTAGAACCTCGATTTGTTGTATAAATACTACATAATAATTCATTTTATCTTGGTAGAATATTTTATACTATATTTCATACGATAAATATAAATGTAAACCCATATATATTATTTTTGTATTGTTTTTTAATAATTATCAAGAATAAAGTCTCATGACCCTACTTTTCAATAAAATAAAAGTAGATGAACGAAGTGACGTGAAAGATTTGAAATATGTTACTTGATGTAGTAAAATTTTTGTAATAAAAATACAAAGATAATACTTTATAAAATTTGTATATAAAATTTTTCATTATTTGATTGAGAGGAAGAAATCTCATACACAGTACCATAAAGGATTCGTTCAATATATAAAGATCAACTATACGTACATGTATTTCAGAAACACGAAATTTTAAAATGTTTTTATCATAACTGACATATATAGAAGGACGTTGAATGTATAAATTTGACTTCTATATACGGATACTGGGTCCTCAAAGAGAAGATGTATTTACGGAATTTCTATAAGGGAGTACCAACGTATTACTTGTGTAAATTTTATTTTAAATGAAAATGTGATAATACAGTCCTGGATGGTTTTTTAACTTTTGGATTTAAAGTTAGTCCATCTCTCATTGTTATTTAATCACATAAACATGTTTAATTATCATATCTTTTTAATTTTATCTACCCAATGTAGATGTACGATAAATCAATTTAGAGTTTATTGTAATATAACTGATTTTAATATTTATAAATTTACTTTCGTCGTAAGTTAGAAATAAGAATGAGGATTTAATTGTCATTATAGGATAAAAATTATTAAGTTATTGATAAGACAAGAAAAGTGAGGTAGTGAAGGTAGCAGGAATCGATAAAGTTGTCATTGTGAACACTATAGTAGGGTATAAACCTAAAGTTTAATAAGAAGGTGTAAAATTTCTAGTAAAAGTGAGTAAAACGAGTAGAAAGTTGTGAACCAAATTAGGACTCGAATAGTTATTTATTACAGATTCTACTATTAGAGGTTTTAAGGTCGTATGGTAGTGGAAGCAAAATAAAGAAGATAGTAATGTCAGAACGACTTTTACGATGAAAAAGAAGAACTATTAGAAGTATAGAGGTTGAAGAATGATAAAAAGGAAAGGTACTCTAAAACCTCCTAGAGTAAAGGGAGAAAAGAGTCGGAACTATGGTCTAAATCGACAGTAACTACAAGAGTATCTAACTACAGAGGGAGGAGAAAAGAAAAGATTGAATTGTTGAGACATCTAAAAAGTGAGAACTCAGTCAGAGGGGAGAGGGTTAAGTACAAAATATAAGGAATCGATGGCTTGTGACGATCTACTTCAATGACTGTGATCAAGGACTGTGTTGATACGAATACTTCGACGAACCATTGATAACTATAATACACAAACAGTCAAAGAATAATATGTGGACGTCTCCAAAGTCTAGAAAAGGGTAGAAGAATTTAATGGTTTTGGGGACTAATAAAATGGCTGATCTTAATCAGAACTATAGGGTAACAGAAGTCGAAATGACTCTTATAACAAACGAATTAAAGAGAAATAGAAAGAGAAGAGATAGAGTTATAATGAGACATGGAAGTTGGTTATAAATGAAGGAGGAACATCTTCTTTATACTGAAGTAAGACAGCTTTGGTCGTTTATAGACACACGGAAACTGTGAGACGTACACAGTAGTACTAAAATGAGAAAATGGAAAATATAACAGATAAAGGGGAAAGAAGTTTTGAGGAAGAGAGAACGAATGTTTATATGAATCTCGAGGGGAGAGGTTTATCTTAAAATATAAAAGAGTGACAAGGGGAGTAATAGTAGATTAGAGAGAAAATTGGTGGAAAAAATAAGAATGAACGGTTTTATAATCGAATTATAGATTTTAAAAATTTAAATCTTAATTTTGTCTTTTATATTTTGACGATTAGAGTTCACTCTAAATCATTTATTATGATCAATAGTATGAATGAATTTTATGAAATTGTCTTTGATTATTTAATATTGTGATTTCGGGATGACAGGTTTGGAAGGGAATAAGGGAGGAATCTCCGAGAGTGAGAGAATTTCAGTTGTAACGGTAAGGGTACGTAAAAATTTTAAGACATAAAAATTTTTATGTTTTGAAAACATAAACACACACATATATATATAAATAAATATAAATATATATATGTGTGTATGTGTGTGTGTGTATGTTTTATATTCTGTGTTTTATGTTCTCACATATGTGTTCTCACATATATGTTCTCACATAAAACACAGAAATTTTTAAGTTTATCTAATGTACCACATATATAAGAAATTAAACGAACATCATAGTGAAATACATCATGACCAAATAGGATGACTTCCTAAGTATATCGAAACAATGATGATCTTTTCACGACGGTTGTCGAGGTACTGGTACACCCTCCCATAGACCCCTTTCATAGATCTTCACTTCCACGACCAAGTTTCTCAAATCTATTAAAATAAGTAGTAATGATTTCACTTAAGGTTCTACTGACAAGTTTAAATGTAAGTTTGGTCTGAGACATAGTGACGAACAAAGGTATTTAGGAGTGGTTATGAAGTACGATTGTCTGAAGGTTAGTCTACTTTTCTGTTACGATAGAAGTAAATCAAAAAGTAAAACAGAAAATAATGGATATCTCGTCGAAAAGGACATAACTGACTAATAGAAGTCGAGTCGATTGACAGAGAAATTTCGTGAACGGATGAAAGATCGAAAAAACAACAACAACTAAAAGTATTTAAGTAAATAAGTTGTTCGTGACTAACTTGTAGGTGTGAAAGATCCGTGAGATAATGTACAATCTCTTTTTAGTTACTTCTTTTGTTTTTATCAACGGGTAAACCTCAAAGGTAAAAACTTCCCCACTTTTATTTCTTACACTTTTTATCCGTTTTATATATAATACAACGTTGCACTATACATTTTATCTTTCTTTTTGTCTCGTGTTATTACCATTAACACGTTCAACGTCATACATTATGACATCAGTCTCTCCAGGAGTAACTCCCCTCTAAACTAGTCTGAACTTTGACGGTCCTTTCAATCGTTTTACCAAGTAACGTCTTATTTCGTCAAGTCTGTCTTCTTGTTTGATGTTGCTTCAGGTACTCCATCCACGTACCATCAGTGCAGAATGCTTGTCTGTCCTATGATCGTACACTGACCTGGTCTTACTTACTCTCTTCTTTTTCAACCTCACCTCTTCTCTCTTAGTGACATTCCAAGAGTTGATACTAGACGGGAGTCTTAAAACTTCTAGTACACCGACGACACATTCTTATGCTATTTTTGTCCCTCTGGTTTGTCTTCCGACAGTGGTATTATAACCGTTCACTACTACCACTACCGAACTTGGTCCTACCGTCGTTACATGTAATACTTTCCATCGGTCTAACACCCATTTAAAACTTTTAAGTCTACCTAACCTGCATTTGACAATTTCCTTTCTCCTTAGCTCTTAACCAGATCTAATCTCAAACTGAACTCTGTGACGTTTCTACGTCCACGGAATTCACTTTACCCCTTCGGATCCTCTTCCGTTACCGTGGGGTGAGGTCATGAGAACGGACCTTTTAGGGTACCTATCTCCTCGGACCATCCGACGTCAGGTGCCCCAGCGATTCTCAACCTGTGCTGACTCGCTGAAGTAAAAGTGAAAAGTGAAAGTACGTAACCTCTTCCTTTACCGTTGGGTGAGGTCACAAGAACGGACCTCTTAGGGTCCCTACCCCCTCGGACCACCCGACGGTAGATACCCCAGTGTGTCTCAGCCTGTGCTGACTTCGCTGAATCATCGTCGTCGTCGTCGTCGTCGTCGTCGTCGTCGTCGTCGTCGTCGTCGTATCCCTAAGCTAATCTAACCCAATAATGTAAAAACATTATGACAAAAAGACCCGAGATTTTTAATGAGAAATCTCAGAGAACTCTTATTATTTATATAACCAATAAATAAAGACAAGGGGTATATATGAATTTTAAAAACCTTGATTAATCCCAGTAATATTTTATACCCTTTCTTTCCTCTTTTCTCCTGTAGTGACTGAAACTGAAGTTGTACTCATAAAAATGAAAAATAATAATTCTACGACCGATATTCAAAAACCATCAATAGAAGTATAATTCTTATAGAATCTAAGGTACCTAAGATAAAAAATTAACCTTTACCCACTTATTAAAATAGTTCAATTAAAACTTAGGAAACTCTACTGGTAGATTAAGAAGAAGGAAAATGGATAATTGTACAAATTAATGTAATTATTAAAAATATTACGATTTAGTAGGTACTTAAGAACTCCCTTTAGGATAAACCAGTGTTTTATAAAGAATATATAAAGAAATAATTCGTACGATTTTGAGATAGATCCTAAAAATATATCTCTTAAAATTAAATCAGTCCGGTCAAAAAAAAAAAGAGTATGAACAAAGTAAACCCATAATCCAAATATATAATGGAAGTTTAATTGTAACGTTTTATAAGGTAGAAAAATACAGAGAACTTGTCGTACCTTTTCGGTTTCTACAGTACGAACACCTTCAACACCAATTTAAGTGGAGATTTTACTAGTCTTGGGTTACTCCAGATAAGAGAAGTGGATGTATAACGTATAAAGATGACGTATACACGACTTGGTGACGTCGTAGGCGATTGATGAGAGTGTTGTAGGAGGTGACGGTCCTACTAGAAACATTTGAAAGTTAGTTCAGTGTAGTGAAAATTTATTAAAGTTTACCGGACATTCAGGACTCATTAGACCGGGGTAGAGGGAAAGACTGGAGTGGGTAGTGGTAAGAGAGGGATTGGGTCATGTCACCAAGAATAAGATAAGAACCTCGAGTGGACGAAGAAGAAGTCACGTCCAGGGAGTGTGAAACTACACGGTAGACGAGTCTTACGAGAAAGGAATCTAGACTCAAACTGACGGAATTAGAATAGGAAGTGTAGGAAGAAATTTGTAATGGAAAGTCTTTCCGAAAATTGGACCGAATGAAGTGAGTCATACCGTTTGAGATCCAAGTAAGCACAAACAACATTTACCGTAGTAAGGTAATAAAAATTACCGACTTATTATGAAGTAACATATATACATGGTATGGAAGAAATAGCTAAGAAGACAACGAAGGTACAGACCCAATCAACACTTTTCAATATAACTAAGAAAATAGGTTGTGTTTTCAACATTTGTCATGACGTTACTTATAACCCCACGTACATATGAAAGTCAGGTGTCCTGAAAAACCTAACATACTGTTCCTCACGTTAACGTCCCAGTTGATAGTGTTGTAATAAATTAGCGGATATACGGTTATGTTTTATGTAAAAAAATTTTTCATTAACGTTATGAAAAGTCTGTTTTTTCTCTTTGTGAAGTAGACTGAAGAGACACATTTTCTAGTTGGGAAAGAGATTAGGGAGAGATGAATACTAGACGAAGACCTGCGACAAAAACAACAAACAAAAATGATTGTCAATAGTTGTAGATTTGAAAAAAAAATTCTCTATGGTTGTAGACTTGAAGTACAAAAATAACGAACAGAAAAAAAAAACCCCCCCCCCGTGCAACACAATCAAATGACATATAAGAGGGGATGGTGTCACTTTCAAAGTACTTCCGTCCTTTATAAAGAGACAAGAGGTGATCTTCACTGTCAGTCTCACAGTCGACGAGTCAGAACAGAGTGAGAAACTTTGTGATACCTGACATCGGACGGTCCAAAGAGACAGGTACCCTAAGAGATCCGTTCTTATGATCTCACCCAACGACGGCCCCAGGTCGGGGTCACCTAGGTCCCACTAAGCTTCCCCTCTGTCTATCCGCTCCTTTTGAATAAATAATTTCTAATCTAATCCTTCTTTATCACATCATCCTTTTAATTCACCTCTTTTCTCCGACTAATTGAACCAAATGTACCTTTTGGTTATTTCAAGGTCTTTTCTTTGAACGTGATAGATGCAATCCGGTGGCCCGCGAGCAAACTTATAGCCTCTCACGGGGCGGAACCCGAGAGGGAGTGCCTAGAATCTTCGGCCCTATTCATTCAACTGTACCACTCGGAGGTACAGGGTCTACCCTTAAGTCGACTTTTTCCCCTCTTTTCTTGTTGTACCCCTTCGGGTCATATCCTCGTTCTGAGGTTTTTGATAAAAAGTTTTAGTCGAATATATGGGGTTCAACATGTATTTCTTTATTACCTTATACGTCTCAATACGTCCCCGTCGTCAGGACTGGGAGTAACTCTGTTCCGAAAGAAAAACGTATGGGAGGGTATATGTTTTCCAGAGTCCACCAAATGTAATAGAAGACCGGTTCTCCGGACAATTGTAAAAATACCGAGAGAAGGACCTATTAACAGATAGTTTGGTCTTTTGAGGAAAAGGGATCTTCACAAAAAAGAAATGAGACGTAGTGGGAGTTTCATGATTTAATTCAGTGTAAGGACATCTTGTTTCCACGTCACCCAATATTGTTTCTTTCATGAATTGAGTTTCTAGATTACAACGATTATGGTCCAGATGATGGACAAAAAGATATATAGTTAATATGGATTTTTATTTTCTATATTTTTTAACCGTCGTTCATAACCGAGTTGTTTACTTTGGAAATTAGTCAGGATAAGATTACTAAAACTGTGGAGCCTTCGAGGATGTAAGGATCCTACAAAATTCGAAGGACACGGAGGACGCTCCGGAGTTTGTTAGTGTACGTGTCGACATGCTCAGGACGTCCGTCCGATCTTTCGGTAGTCCCCCCAAAAACCTAACTTTGTGAGTATAATACGAGTCCTCTAAATAATAGATTTTCGAGATTTATTTAAAAAAAAGGGTCTTTTTCCACCACCCCCCTGTCGGGGGACAATTACTGTCTTCTCATCCACCTTTCGTATTGTGTCATTTCGTCCGTCTGAGACCAGAACCCCCCACCTACGAGTCCTTTAAGGTCCCCCTTTGGGACTTCGGACTAGTGCAGGAACGCAAAACAGTCCGAAGGAAGGCGTACTGGAACAGTGCCCACCCTAAGGAGTGCGACCGGGGGCCGTCCAACGATAAAGGATGAGGTCCCCTGGAAGAGCTGGGTCCCTAGTTTGGGTGTAGAGGACGTAACGTCTATCTAAAAGATGGTACACTCGGTTACCCTTCTGGTTGAGGTGATTTCAAGGGTGATTTTACAGAGGTTTGGGATCTTGTTACACTCCTGGACCATGTACCAGAAAGTTTTTATAACTTACAAATTCAATCACAACCTATTTTCTTGGTTATAGTGAAAAGTGTTTGTCATTTCCGGTATTGTAGGATTATACACCAGAATAGTTAGGGAGTAAGTTGTCCATGAATGATCAGAGACTGAAACATAGTCTGTAACAGGTCCTGTGATATATCTGTCATCACTTGTTTTATTCGAGAAAAGAGAGTTCAAATATGCGATCACCACCTGTTGTCATTCGTGTATTTGTTCATTTGTATACAAAAGACCATAAAACCCTTTGGTCTTTTATTTGAGAACTCATCATCGTAAACGGTTATAGGTACCACATTTATATCGGTGGGACCAGCTAAAGTTCGAAAGTCACAAAATTAAGTCAAAATCTTTCGAATATTTAACCGAGGGAACCCGTCCATAATAAAACAGTCTATTTTAATTTACAATAACTCCTTATATTACGTCCCCTCCCTATACTCCCCTAAGACTTTTTCGCTGTAAACTCGTCTCCGGACTTAAACTCGTCTCTGTCTATCCACTTATAGACCTCTTCCTATTGCACTTCGTCGTTCTTGTCTTTTATACTTCCGGGTTCCAGTCCTCGGTACGGACCTCCTCGTTGTTCCTTTGACACTGATCCCGGCTCACTCGTTCGCCTCACCTCGTCACTCCAGTCTACTCCAGTCCCGGAATGTCGAATAAAGTTTCAGTAAATAAAAATAAGACTTATTCTACCTGTAGTGATCTAACCTCGTTTCCTTATTGTTCTAAATTTTATGTGTCAGTAACATTTAATACTTCCCTTGATAGCAGTACTAGACGGAAACTTTATTTATTATTCGGGTTGTTATGTCATATTCTATTATATATTCAGTGATGATTGAGTTCACACATGTGTCTTCTCAGAAAAGTATTCGGATGTCACCTCAAAAAAGGAAATACTTACATTCAATGTCTACGTACTCCTTGTTTGAAAAGTACAGCTATTGAATTTTGTGAACAAACATCAAGATGGCTACGAACGTTTAGACCGTTTTCGTCTACTGACCGTTGACGACCGGACATTGAACCCCGTTTGTAACTAGGTGGGTATGACGTTCAAAGAAAACCAAAGAAACCATAATAACATACTGTGAGTAAACCAAAAAGTCCCCTGTAAGGTTCGAGTCATTGTCGGATTTTCTATCAGAGTCTAAAAATATTCTTTGACTAAAAATTACAATTCTGATCAAAATTATGATCACTAAAAACAGGTTATCGAAAAAATTTCACGGTGAATTCACTTATACTATCGATTTCTTCACCCATTGTGACGTTATTTAGTAAGACGTAAAAACTTAGGTATTTTGAGACCAAAACCAAACACTTAAGGCGATTACTCCAGATATATACTCTATCAATTATGGATGAATCGGGAGAATGTTTACGTACGGGACTGTTTCTCTACCGAGATCTTTTTCTCACACTTAAAAAGACATGTTTGGGTATTCTTCGTAGTCTTTTTTAATTTTATGAACAAAGAATAACTTATGAATGATAAACGTGTCGTATTAGGAATGTCGAAATAAATGTAAGAGAGGTATTAAAGGAAACTCGATTCATGATAAATGTCCAGTCCAAGTTTCTGAAATTCACTCAGTGTGTTTCAGTACATTCAACATTTACCGTCAGAATCCTGAACTGGGTTGTCGTGACACAAGGGTATGGACGTCTTAGTCTTCCTTATTACGGTACCTACTTATCGTACACATACACACCAGAGAGTCAGTACCGGTTGAGAAACGTTGGGGTACCTGACATCGGGTAGTCTGAAGAGACAGGTATCTTAAAAGGTCCGTTCCTATGACTCCGTCCAACGGTAAAGGATGAGGTCCCCTAGAAGGACTGGGTCCCTAACTTGAGTACAGAGGACGTAACCGTCCACTTCAGAAATGGTGACGTGGTCGACTCTTATCGTACACAATGGGGTTTCTATAATGGGGAACTTTTAAAATATTTAATGTTCAGGAATCTCCAATACTTTCGATATAGGTATATGTTTTTGAGATTAAAAAATAGATAATACTTAGTAAATTTTGAGGAACTGACCGTAAAGGTTCCTATAAGGTACCTGGTGATTAAGGTACCTAAAAAGTATTACAATAGACCGGTTTAGTCAAACCCTATGTGACCCATTTAGTTCAATATATCTAACAACGACGACGAAGAAACAAAAATTCCTGGAGACCCTAAGACATTATTACCAGAAACGTTTCAAGATTCTACAGTCCATTAAGTAAAATAAAAGATTTGTATACACTAGTTCCTTGAAAAAAAAGGATGTATCATTGGGTACCTTACTTACGAAACGTTCTTGTAAAGAAACTCCCTCCCCTGGAGAATATTTAATAGTAAATCAAGACTAAATATTATGTTTATCTTCGTAATAGAGAAGTCCTGTCACAGATAGGTTCTCAAATCATGATAAAGACTTTTTTTTTCTTAGTCTCGGTTTGTGTGAACAAACAAAGACAAAATTTCTGAGACCGTGAACAAGTCGAAGACTGTCTCTACACATCTAGAGCGATTTTAGTTTCTTGTTTTAACATAAGGAACTTCTATTGAGAATAGTGTAAAAAGCTGTGGTGTCCCCATAAAAGAAACATTGACCATTCTATGACTTGTAGTGGGTTTTTGTTCGAACGAACCAATGTCTGTGACTGACCTCCGTTTTCGGATCTAGGAAGACAGAAGGTGCAAAGTAAAAGGGTAAACGTGGTATACACATATATATATATATATATATAAACACACACACACGTGTACACACACACGTACAAGGACCGTCTGTGGAATCCCGTTCAAAACCAGAACAGTTTTATTGTCTTAGTAGTCTGAAGTCAGTAGATTAGACGACTAAGGGATCCTCTATTTCATTTAACGAGGGGTCTTGGTCTTTTTCCCTCCCCTCTCTTAGAACACTGACTGACTTCTGAAACGGAGTGAACACACAAAGAGGAACAGAAACTTATGTAAAAAGAGACTCGAAACCTAGTCTTTTTAGATTGGTAGTATATGATTCACTCATTCCGTAACGATGTCTCTCCCATCCAAAATCAGTCATTCCCGACTGACGTTAGTGTGGAGATAGGTAATTGAAGGTCCTACTTAAAATCAAATAAATCTACGAAAAATTTTTTTGGTTGGTACGTTTGGTAATAACTTACGTTATTAATAATAATACCAATAAGTCGTTTGGTAACGACTTACGTAAAATATAAAGGTCTGGAACAAGAATAAGGTCCAAGTGTTCTAGTTTGTTCCGTCTATTCAAAAACTCAGAGTGAAAAAAGTTCACATTCAACTCTTAAACATCATAACCATCACTCTTAGGTTACTTTTATGTTTATATTTCTTAGATTATACCACATACGGTGTATTCTCTACAAATTATTTAACATTACTAGTGTTTTTGACTCCTGTTGACGACTACGTGTTATTTGGTTTCTAAAATATATTAGTTCCTATAAGGGAAACTATCCTTCTTTTTTTCGTCGACGAATTTAACATACAAAAAGGGGATCATTTATCGATATTAAAAGTTTCATAAATGAGGAACTTCAGATCTATTATTTCTAAGGAAATTTCTTTTCTACGACAGAATCTCTCCACAGTAACATTCGGTGTAAATGATACTTACGAGGTTAAGTATAACCAAATAGTCTAATCAAATGTTTTAATGGACCGTCCATAGACTTTCTCATCCTTTCACAACTTTCCACGTAAAATAATCACCTCTAGTATTTTATAGAATCCTTTTGTCTGATAATCCTCTCGATATTATCATCTTCTAAGAGTTTCTGTTCACTTGTCTTCAAGATTCTTTCTCCCTTCCTTCTTTTGGACGTCTACGTGGACGATTTTGAGACGTCAGTAAAGGGAAGTCTAACCTTTATGTTAAAGTTAATTCTGAAGGTTCTTGGATGTACTCGGTCTTCGGAGACAGAGTAAGAGAACGATTTTTACTAGGATATGACACCGGAACAACAAGTAATATGAGGTCGGTGTATCTAGAGGGACAAGTAGTTTGAGGTTTATACGGGGTTAGAGGTGAAATATCGGAACCCCAAGTGTAGACGGTCTTGGGAAGAGTAACGTGACTACAAGGACTGTAAAAGGGTACCAACCGAGTTTCCAGAGTCTGGTAATCTCTCTGGAAGGGACTGGTGAGATGAATTTCCTCGGGACCTAAGATTGTAAGATTAAATACTAACAGTAACGTAAATGAAATTAAGTCTTAAAAGAAGAAGTAATAAATGAAAAAATCAAGTCAGACTAAAGTGGGACCAAAGATCTGACATTTGAGGTAGATTTGTCTCACAAACTACTAAAAAAAAATTAACGACATAGAGCTCGTGTCTCTTAACACGGACGGTACATCATCCGAGAGTTATTTTTTAACCACTTACTTATTTACTAACTTAGACCGTATTTATTTCAGGAAGTTTCCCTACAACTCTTTACCGTTTCTTATTGAAGTGGTTTAACTGTTAAAACGGATCCCGGTTTCGACTTGTATTGTAATTACTACAAGTAACTATAAACGACCTGATTAAAACTGTAGAGATTAATTTCTTGACGAGATAGTGCGTACGTTAAGATCCTTTAGGCAATGATAAGATTTAGTTACAGTACGATTAAACTTGTCACCAATAAAATCTAGTGGTATTTCCACATGGACTGGTACACAGTGTCCGTATTAAAAGATAGAAATATAAAGACAAATAGTATTTCCTCTCTACTGAAAATTAAATACGTGTCTCCTTATTATTAATACGTCTATGACCATATAATGTATGATGGGTATTCTTGTCATTGTCGAAGATAAATTTACCCACGAACTACGATGGAAAGAAGATGGGGAGTTTTTGTATATTGGAACAAAGTAAAAGAAGTACTGTTTAAAGTAATTTCTGTAAAAATTTTTAGGGTGTTAAAGGTATAAACGATATTATAGTGAAGATTATTACAGTTTAAGGACGATTGGGTGTTTATTCTATGAGTTACGATCATGCAGTTTGTGTTCAAGAATGGAACTCGAGTTTTTGTAGAACACGATGTTTGTCTTACCGTTAATGGCTACGTTTTTTGCATATCGAGGGAGTTCCGAAAAGTCTTTAGAACTAATAAATTAGTCACAAGGACTAAACATTCCGATCCATCAACTACCGAGGGTTTTACACAGTGCAACCTGTAATAGGTCTACCTCACGGTCAAAAGTAAACTCTAATTTCTCCATTTTGGGTTGATCTTTCCAAAAGATGGTAGAGCCTGATATCGAGTTGAATATAGCCTACTGTTTATTTTGAACCGTCAGACGAAACGGGTACTAAAATTTTGTCTTTGAAGTAACTTGACAGTCAATGGTTTACTCCACTAATTGAGACTACAACTAATTTCAAAATATGGTACAAAAATAATGACTGTTCAAAGAAAAAGAAGAGAGAAAAACCCCCAGATCAAGAAAGTTATGTTGAGAGTGGAGGACACATTCTAAAGTAATACAGTAAATCCAAAACTATATATGTGAATGTCGACGACAAAAGTTCCTGAACGATAACATACGAACGTCTTAATTACATGTTATCCGCAACGTATTTTCTTTTGATTTAGTACGTATAAGAAAAGTATCAATGTGTGTCCTTATAGTATCAGTGTAAGTTGAATTGAGAAGGGTCTATGCGGAGAGAGAGAAAAATCAGGAAAGTAAAATATACGTGTCTCAAACCTATAAATTGTTAACCCGAGGTTTAAATGTGGTTTCAATAGGAACTCTAACTGTCGATATCATTTCTTACTCGTTATCTATAATCTTTTCAGTCTTTTCCTAATCCGTTATCGTTCATCAGTCTGGGGAGGGGTGGGGGTTTTTTACAAATAATTATAATGACGATCCATTGTGTGTTCTCCAATTTCCAGGTCCTCCGACAACTCCTTCATCAGTGAAGTCTATGAGTCCGATCTCTCCTTTATTTTCCATGGCTACTACTCTAGCTGTCGGATCAGACTGGTTTTCTACCTTACTCTGAGACAACCTTCATAGGAAAATGAGTAAAGGGAAAGAAATTTGGAGTCAGGATCCTTTGAAGAAAGTCAAAGGAATTATCTCGAATGAGTGAGAGTGACACTCCTATAATTATAATTAAAAGGAAGAAGAATTCCTCATTAAAAAGGAAAAAGAGAGGGGGAAGGGGGTATAAAGGTGTCGATATTACAACGGAGAGAGAGTCAAAAGTAACTCTATAGTGAAGATCGTCCTTCTGAAACCACTGGTCTGTACATGTATAACACAAGGGGACCCCGGATATATAAAAGGTAGTGTCGTGAACTCGTGGGGGGAAAAGTACTAAAGGACAACCATAAACGTAGTGATAACTCTAGTAGAATGTCTCCGGTGTGTATGTGGATAGGAAAGGTGTTAATTCAGTTACCTAAGACCTCCACCCCCTTGTGAATTTCATTCCAAATAAAAATGGTAAAATTTAGTACTCTTTTAACTGATAGTCTTTTTAATTAATCGAGGATTCATCCTCTGAACCCTAAGTCTGGAACTGTTCACTTTCGGACACGACAAAATGTTGTAGAGCATTGTATTTTCGACACATGCACCAACCCATACTCATCTACTACTCCATACTCATCCACTACATTAAGTGTTTCCTGTCGTCTCAGGATCCTATGTTGACTAAGAATTATGTACAAACACCTCCCGAAGGGTCCACAGTGTGTATACCATTTTTTTGGGTGGTAGTTCCGTCCTACATTCTTTACGTCTAAGATAGGGACGTACTCCTTCTACGGGACCTCGTCTCGTTGAGTGAGGTCACAAGAACAGACCTCTTAGGGTACCTCTCTCTTCGAACCGTCAGATGACAGGTATCCCAGTGCTTCTCAGCCTGTACTGACTTCGTTGAATCGTACGTATGTACGTGTACAAACACCTTATTTATTATCTTTCTGATTTTAGGGAGGGTTCTAGGATCCTTTGACTTCAATCTCAGGTCGTAAACTTACCGAGTTCCAGTGTCTCCTACTTGATTACAGTTCAAGTAACGATACTGAGAATCTATATCTGTCAGAATTCCCGTAGACCTACAGGAGGGTACTTCCCTTCCATCTCTATGTAACTTCTCGGTGGAGTCGGAGTGGGAGTGTAGGGAAGTTCCGTATGTTTAGATGAAAATAAAAAAGAGTAAATTTACATGTATCTTTCACATATGTTTCCAATTGTGTAATCTTTAAGTAATGTTTAGACGAATTTAATTCCTTTTTAGATCTATCGGTGGTTTTATCGGTTGTTTACACATAATTAAACTAAATGGTTATAGAAGTTTATAGAAATCTCGGTAATTTGTGTTACGAAATCTTCACTAGAAAGTTGTGTAGTCGTCGTGATCGCGTACCAATTTAACTTTTTTTTTTTTTTTTTTCGTCCAAGTCAGGGACCTATTATGTATCCAGACCAGACCCAGTACAAGACACTTTATTTATTTATATATATATATATATTTGTGTATTTTGAGGTCTTGCTATGTAGGTCTCTCATCGTCACCAAATAAAGAGTTTACACCCCTAGACCCGTAGAAAGCAAATAGATGTAAAAGACTTAGAAGACTTTACTAGCACGTAATAGGAACATTACTCTTTTTGTTTTCAATAAAAATTAGACCTTTTTTTTAATTTTGTCTACGGAGAACCCTTTCTTTCCCAAAACTTGGTGACCTTAGTATTTGGTCCGTGGTCGACGGTGGACTTTTTAGAACCAAAATCTTATTCGGTGTCTGAGGACTTGTAGGGGTACGTGTACAAGAGGGAGGGAGGAGTGTGTATGACTAGAGACTATATCCTTTAGTTTACTAAGTAAGGCAAGGGGAGGTGGAATGGGACTGTATCGTTTCTACCTTACACGTGATAAAGGTTTAGGTTTATCCGTGCGACGTCGTTCTCCGTGAAGGTTTACTACTTTAATCTAATCTTCAATTCTGTTTTACGTAAATTGACCGAAAATTTCTTTAAACCACCTTGTGTAATGATATTTGTCATGTAAGTCCGGTGGTTTGTTTGAAACGCGTCTATTTTAGTTAAAACGAGGGGTTTGTTACTCTTTTTAATGAAATCTAAGTTGTAATTTATAACAACATTCATAAAAATTCTTCGTAAAGATATTGAGACACATCTTTATCCTCAGTTTCCTACGAAAACAATGGTACCATTGTCGGAGGGAGTCTTCTCGCTTCCTACTTCATCGTATGTAACCAGGACGTATATAAACCGGTTAGTTATTTGTTTTCTGAATTAGACGTACGTAACGTAATCCTTTCACCAGTTCCATAGGTACTAATTATTTTCCCATCCACCCTAAGTCCATAAGACCCAAGTTAGTGTGTCGGATTAAAAGTTGACTCACTACAATTGTGAAAGAAGTAATCTTCGGGTAATACTTCTATTTGATAACGACTTTACGGACCACTAGGAACTTTTTACCTTTAGAAGTAATGTCTTAAAATGGTGTATTGTACGTTCTACTACTATTTGATGCTAATCTCTACATCTCTTTTACACACGATGTCACTCTTTGTTTACGTGGAACTTTAAGATCCTCATTTCCATTATTATCATTATCGATTATAAAGGACTTGTAAAAGATACTCGGGTTTTCCTCGGTTCACAAAAAGTACTTAAAAAAGTGACTTAGAAAGTTTGTTGGAACTCTCAACTCAAAATGTTTACTACACTCTCGTTACTAAAAAGGATAAAACGACTACTCTCTTGAGTGTGAATCTCTGACTTAATTCATCTAGTTTCCAAAGGTGGAACCCCCACAACCTCGGTCCCCAAGTGTAGTGTTCGTCACCCGATCCCTCCTCACGAGATAGGTGATGTGGACTGACGGACGAACCGGTCATTACTATCGGAATACTTTCGTTGAAGTGAAGAGACTCTTCAAGTGAAGAGTTTGAAGACACCCTAATGTTGCTTTATTACATACAATTCTCTTTTATGTGTCCCTGAAGGGAACACGAGGTCACCGACTGAGACACGAGAGTAACGTCCCCGGACCCAAGCTAGAGACCAACCCCTTGATCTAGCGTGTACAACATTGATTCTGGAACGTACGGTGTTGACTTCTAGGACGTACGACGTTGTTTCTGAGTCACGGTGGTTATTACTATTTATCATTTTTCTCTCTCTGTCTTTCGTGTATTATCCGTGAGTCATTTACGATGAAGGAAGGAGACTTCCTTTTGGAAGTCAGGAAGTCTTGGTTATACCCAATGACACTCTGTAATTGTCGAAAACTGAATAAACCGTACTCTTTATCAGCTCTTAATGATCTTATGATGTTAGAGAAGATCAGGAACCCACGCTAAAGGAGGAGGAACTTGTATAGTTGTCTCAAGGTTGTTTAGCATACACGCACACGTACGCGTATGTGTGTGTGTGTGTGACTAAGTGTCCAAAGAAGAGTGTAAAAGAATGGGGTTAGTATACTTTACCGGTGTTCTTTATACTGTCGTCCTTATCGTCGTCTCCTTTTTTATTATCAGTGGTCTTTTGCTCGAGACGCGGAAACCCTCAAAGATCCCATAGGGGAAAGATCTGAATTTAAAGGAGACGACCTTACGCCTTCTCGACTTCCAATGAAGAAGATTTCCTAGAAAGTCCTCACTACACTACCAACGGTACTTGACACACCTTGAACAGGTAGACTGAGAAAAGGTGGGAAACATCCCGAAGGGACCACCGAGTCTACCATTTTCTTAGACAGACGTCACGTCCTCTGAACTCAAACTAGGGACCCAGTCCTTGTAGAAGACCTTCTCCTTTACCGTTAGGTGAGGTCACAGGAACGGACCTCTTAGGATACCTGTCTATCCGGACCGCCCGACGTCAGGTGTCCCAGTATTTCTCAGTCTATACTGGCTCGTTGATCGTGTGTGTACGATGGGAAAAATATGGGAAAATCCCAAAAACATGGACCAATAACCCGAAGGGTTCGTCACAATTACCATTTCTTGTGCGGACGGTTACGTCCTCTGTATTCTCTGTGTCCAACCCAACCCTTCTAGGAGACTTCCTCCCGTACCGTTAGGTGAGGTCATAAGAACGGATCTCTTAGGTACCTGTCTCCTGGGACCGTCCGATGTCAGGTGTCCCAGTGTTTCTCAGTCTTTACTGACTTCTCTGAATCGTACGTATGTGTCTCCCTTACTAAGGAAAAATTGAACTTACGTACAAAGGACAGAAGGTCCATCAAATTGTCTGGGAAGTGACAGATAAAAATGTTGTCGCTGAAGATGTCAAATCGAGATCTTACTTTGGAGTTACTCAACGAATAAGTCACAAAAGTCACTTTATAAATAGGGTCAGAATAATATATGTTTAATAATGGAGTCCTACTCCTGGGATTTGACCCCTCTCCTGTCGTTTATACACTTATAAAAAGTTTCTTGACTGTCTCCATAACTATATTTCTTTTGGTCCCTTCGAGTAACCTCCTAGTTAATAAACCCTCGTCTCCATAACTTGACAAAGTAAGAAGATTTAAACTTGTAATTCACGTAAGAAGACAGTGGACTTGGACCTAAGTAAAATTCACCCAAAGGACTATATAAAAGTAATCATTATATATGAACCTTTTCTCATAAATCGTAGACAAAAACTGCTACGTAAAGGAGTCCAGTTTAGTATTTATACAAGGGACTTAAAGTGTGGATGGACTCGTATTTTACTTCGAGTATAAATTTGGTAGATATCCCTTACAAAGGAAGGTTTAAACTGTACACTCATGTACGTCAGTCAGAAAAGAAGCCAGTACACCTCTATGTTCGAGACACGGAATTTTCCAAGTCGGGCTTCACAGTTGACAGACCGAGAAATTCTCCGTCCGGGTGACGACAGAGTTTATGGTCGACGTCAAACTTAAATAGACGTTACCACAAAGACTTTTTAAGAAAAGTCACAACCTCTCTCATCCGAACCTGAGTCTCTTTACTAAGGTACAACCTTGACTCTGAGTTCTGAAAGGAGAGAGGTAGGGAGGAGTCACCTTAAACACTTGACGACCGGGTACCCAATCGGGGTCTTCTCTAATATATCCGACGTCACCCCCAACTTATCACAAAATGTAAACTTAATTAACGGTTACAAATTTTTAGTAATCTAAAGTGACGAAGAGAACTTTTTCGACCGTTGAGGTCCGGACGTAAGGGTGTACCGCTGGTAGACGACCTAGACCACCCCCGACGAGCACAAATGTCACTGTGGACGAGAAGCACGGGGTGGTAGGGGCGGTGAGGACTCACAAATGAGAAGTCAGTCCGAGGTACAGTAGTCAGGGTCTCGTAGAATGTGGACCAGGTGAAGTGGGTAAATAGATGGACCTTGGTACTGATACATTGTCGTCCACACCGAACCCCGGTTTCGTGACCCTTAATAACGGCGGGACCAACGTGTGGATCTCCGTCACAGGACCCCACGGGACGAGACGATGTTTAAGTGGGAAAACAACACCATGACTCACAGAGTCACTCTCGCCTTGGTTCGATTAATGTGTCCTGTGAACCCCGTCGAATCTCGAGGGACCCCTCAAACTCCGTCGTTGATATAAACTTGACAACACTTCCTTGGGGCTGAACCACGACTTATGGGACGGGATTTGTAATTTGAACTTTGGGATCGAGATTTGAATTCAAACGAAAGGACTCGTCTGTCCCTATATTTGTCTGGTGTGTACCCTCCTACTGAGAGGTCACCTTATGACACGTCTAGATACACCGGGTAAAAGGGACCTTAATTTTAATATGGAAACTAAAAAAAAAAAAAATTCACTGAAGGGTTCCTCTTACGATTCACCGGATACTTCCTGAAGTTTCTCTTAATCAGGAAGTTCGTCCCTTTGTGTACGAATGACTCATTCTTTTACTCCATTGTATCTGAAAGTAAGGGTAGAAGGTACCCTTCCAGTGTCTCACGAAACAAGTACTTAGCGGGGTGAACTCCTACAAAATCAAATTTTATAATTTGTTGAGAGACATTGAATACTGTCGTAGAGAACCTTTGAGTCTTTGCAATATGTGCCACATATAGTCTTAAAGAGTCAGAGGAGTGACGACTGTAAAAGTCAAGTCAGGTCAGGTCAGCGAGTCAGTACAGGTTGAGAAACGTTGGGGTACTTAGTGTCGTACGGTCCGGAGGGACAGGTAGTGGTTGAGGGCCTAGTAAAAACCCACCACCACCCTCCCAGACAGGATACTTAACATTGTAAAAACATCGTAGGAACCAGAGATGGATAATCTACGGTCGTTCTTAAGGGTCAGTACTATTGGGGTTCAACGATGTTCAGAAGACCTTCCGTTTACTGAGACTCTCCGTGACCGGATATAAAGGTGTTGGACTTTCCTAGTACGCCGGTTATTGACTAATGAATGTTGGGTTTCACGTTATATTATATAGTAATCCTTGTGGTACTACTGAATAAAGATATGATGTTGTTTCTCTCTAAACGATTAAACACTTCAACGAATTGGACTGGTAAGTTAGTGGGAAACTCCCCCTTACAAACTTTTTCCTATCAAAATGTGTCAGTTCACCATAGAGGTTTGAAAATGAAAAACTTTCCTCCCTATACTCTTTTTCATGTATATCGAAATACAAGGGACTAGAGTAGTTTTAGGAGTGATTGAAAAGATAGGAGACCTTATACACCCTACTAAAGTTCCAGAAAGGGGTGGGACGTCTTATGAATGACACTTACTAAAAATTTTATGTATACACAATGAATGATTAAAAGGACGTTTAGGATCTGATATTCCTTCTTAGTCAATTCACTGTTGACAATTCACTGAAGAGGTATTGGTTTCTAACAAGTGTCCGAACTAGGAATGGGGTAGAAATAGGAATGGGGTAGAAACTAGAAGAGTCTCGGTTCTTAGAGTACGTAGTAAACGTCTTCGTTACGTTTAATTTAGTAAAAAGAATGAGGGACCCTCCAAGTTCTCCCTCTCCTGTATACATATAGATACCGACTATGTACAACTACAAAAGTCTTTGGTTGTTTTAAGACATTTCGTTAATAAAAAGTTAATTTTTTATTTAAATTTTATTTTTTCTTTATTTTTAATTTGTTTATTTAAAAGTATGAGGGACAAGTCACATAAAAGGTGTCGTAATGTTATTTGATGACGAGTTTAGTGACTGTCCCTTATAATCATTTAGGACTTTCACAGAAACTTAGGTCGTTTTTACTAATTCAGGTCTCGTCAAAATTATAAATTATTATGGTGGTTACTGTACCGATATCGAAGAGTACGATGTGACCTACAGAGGGAAAGTAGTCGATGGAAATTGTTCGGGACACCTTGGACAGAATCTTTACTCCAACTTTAGAAAAAGAGGAAGTGTCGATGAGAAGGTCAGAACGGACCTGGGAACGATATGCGTGAGAGATGATAACGTTACCGGATGTTAATCTCGGGACGAAAGAGTTTAGTAGATGGTAACACTACGATACTAATGACAAAATTTTGAATCTAGACTAAAATTGAAGAAATCAACTTTCAGAGATTAGTGAAGGGTAACGAATGTTCAGTTTCCGATGTAGGATATACTCTGTTTATATACATAGAAAGGCCAGAATCTAAGACGACGAAGGGTGATTCACGATTAAGAACTCGAGTGTCCGAAGAGTTTTTCTCAAGAATGCACGAGAAAGTAAAGACATAGGAACACCGAACACTATAAGTATGGGCCCTTCCAAGTTGAAGAAAATTTAAGTGGATCTTACGACGGAAAGGATACAAAAGTGAGAAAGAATCTCCTGAATTAGAGGAAACGACAAGGTTTAGAAGATGTCTCGTAAAATATTACACCAAAACCCTAATGGACTCGTAGACAAAATAGGTGACTTACCACTTAAGAGTATTCCACTCCTTGATACAAACTGATAGAAAATTATAAATACAAAAAGTGAACCATTTCCCAGGAAGTTTCTCTTTCTAAAAAATTTTATATAAGTAAAATAAGTGAAATTTTTCCAGGACTTATAGACTGAATAAATATTTGGTTATTAATAAATGTATTAAAGAAGTTCTTTATAAGTCATTACGAAAGACACAAGATCGAGAATAAGGTCCATTAAATTCAGTAGTTATACGTAAGTAAGTATGTCTTTTATTTCTTCAGATATTTCAAGGAATCACAAATATTTCCTCTTTCCAAAGAGTCTCTATCTTAGTTTCTCCGACGAAAAGTCAATCAAAAAATTATATATGTCTAGGTTCAATCCAAGATAATAAATTTTAAATATTATGATAATAGTAGTAGGCATCGTAAATCATTTCCATTTATCTTAATTGTAAAATTAACAACAATGATAGATAAGTTCCTTTATAGAGTTTGACTTTTTTTTTTTTTAGGTCTATTACGTCCTATGTTTCTTCGACATTTCTAGTTTTAGAAACTAGAGATTTGTTTTATAAAAAGATGTCAAGTGTTAAATAAAAATTGAGGTATTTATAAATAGTTCAGGTTAAATTGATCTTTGTTTATCCTAATCTATTTCGTTTTATACGATATATATTTGTCTGTATCTGTACTGTAATAACGACTTTAAGTTTATAAAGGTGAATTTTACCTTTACTTATTCCTTAATTTATCGTTTTATTTTCTAAATTAAATTTACCACATATAGATATGTCATATCCATCATAGAAAGATAACTAATCATGTAGACTAAGTCATCTGACAATCACAATGATTAAAACATCGACTTCTAGAATATTTGTTTCTCACCTCAATTCGCTTTCAGTGAGTCAACACAGGTTGAGAAACACTGGGGTACGTTGCATCAGGTGTCTTAGGAGGTCCGGTCTTATGACCTCACCCATCGGAAAGAGAAGAGGTCCCCTAGAAGGGTTGGGTCCCTAGTCTGAGTCCAGAGAGCGTAACGTCCACCTAAAAAAATGGTCGGCTCGATGTTCCTTTCGGGCATTTGTTTCTTACCTGTGGTGAATAGTAAATGTTGTTCGTTTAATTACACTGTAATAGGGAAAGACGTGAACCTAGAAGAGTAAAATACGGTGTAGTATCATTATATAAGTGAATAATCACTTATAAGGGAAATATTCTGTAGTATAAATAAGTCTCTTTAAGATAGCGGAAGGGACCACCGAGTCTCCAATTTCGTAGACGGACGTTACACCCTCTGGACCCAAGTTAGGGACCCAGTCCTTCTAGGGGACCTCTTCCTTTACCGTTAGGTGAGGTCATAAGAACGGACCTCTTAGGGTACCTGACTCCTCGGACCACCCGATGTCAGGTGTCCCAGTGTTTCTCAGTCTGTACTGACTCGCTGAAGTGAAGTGTATCTGTTATTTCAAAACACAAATAAAAACCTCTGAATACGTGTAAAAATAAAATTTTCAAATCAAATTTAACTGTTTATTAATTTTCTATATCGACATAGACAAGAATATAAAAATTGTGACCTTAACATAACAGGTCGTAACATTGATGATCCGTTGTACACTGAAAACTTGATAAGACTTAAATTCATACGGGATTCTAGACTTTCTGTCATATTTTAAATTATATTTGCCACCACACACTTTACCGTTGGGTGAGGTCATAAGAACGGACTCTTTAGTGTGCCTGTCTCCTCATACCACTCAATGTTGGGTACCTCAGCGTTTCTCAGTCTATACTGAATCATTGAATCGTATCTTGAATTTGTCCAGTATATACTTTATCTAGTATATTAGTACAAACATATTTATACACACACATATATATATACGGACAAATTTATACATGATGTATACACACATGTATATACTAGTGTAGATTTTATTAGGAAACATATATAACCCAATTTATTTTATCGTGTACCAACCTATCGTAGTATTCGTTTGAGGCCCTCTATCGTCTCCAGTACCTTCGAACCGTACGACGTCAGAATATTCCAGTGATTCTCAGTCTGTGTTGAATCACTGACTTGTTGGTGGTGGTGTTTTATCGTTGTAATTATGGTGACAAAGAAAATATTGCACCGGAAATCTCTTAAAATTTAACGTACATACCTAGTGGAATCTAAAGATAACCTGTGACGACCTGATCTGTGAGACAAGGATCTTAATCAGTATAGAAACAAAAGGAAAAATAACACAATTTATAATTACTTTCTCTTAATGTCTTAATTCACGAGCTCATTGGTTTAAAATGTCTACTCGTTCTATCTCAAAGTCTCTATATGAACGAATCCCAGGATTTCAATTGATCTCTGTGTCGTCTTGACCTTGTGTTTAAAGATCCGAACGTAAAGACTCAGTGTGACAACCGTCTCACCGTCCATCGTCACTGGTCGATGACCTTCTTGTTTACCCACCCATTACACAGGTACGACGTGACGTGCATGACACCTCTCAGACTGTACGTACAAGGAGTACCCGTTTCGTTAACACGAGTTTTTATTACCCCTATTTCAATTGAAATATTTTTTGGATTATTTAAGGTTATACCCCAGGAATTCGTCACTCTCTATACTGACTACTTTACTTGGACAATTTTAGAGGGACTGGTGAGGATATCAAACCGCTGAAAGAAATGTTTCATCCTTCTTATTCTGACACAGTTACTTCCTTTTTATTTTGGATGTAAAGAATCCTTCCTCCGTAGGCAGAAAAAGATAAACATTTACGACTGCTCGTCTCAAATTCCTCCCGATTACAGTGGGTAAGTAGAATTAATTTCTCAATTAACGAGCACATAGGACTAAATCAATCGGCTCGGACCATCGCACCCTTCGGAAAGAGAGATACATAAAATAACTGGCTACATTACTGTAGTAGTCATTCAGAGTCCTAAATAAGTACAAAGTCGGATAGGAGTATTACAATTATCGGAACATGTACTATTTTGAAAGTTCTCCTTTTCTCGGGAACACGGACCGTGTCTTATGTTTTTCCTGCCATTGACGATTTACGAAGTGAAGTCGACAGTGACTTAGCAAGGACGTTTTAGATCTCAGTGCTTTTATCGTCTTTCAGTAAAATTTACGATCAAAAGTATTTTACAAACGGACGCCTTAGTGCATCGTCTTAAGATGTTAACGTGCAATTTATAGACTTTCAAGCGGTAAAAATAAGAAGGTCTGTTCGTACATAATCTCCCTCTCACTCTAGGACGACAATGGCACAAATTCTGTTGACGAAATCTCACTCTTAACAATTTTTTCCTAGAAATTTTGTGTGCCTGAGTGTGTAAGAGTCCTTTTTTAGCTCTAGTTTATTACTGGGTATTTAACCTACTTGTCTAAGGAGTTTTGTCCCAAAAAGTTGTAAATTTTATCTTAAAAGGAGTTTTTAAAGATGACAAAGAGATCTTTATTATACAAATATAGTTGATTTTCCGATGTCACCTACGTACTGATTAAAATCTGAGTCTAGGAAACGATTATGTAAAATTTTTTACTTTTTTTTTTCCGTTTTTAGTTTCTTGTCGTCCCTTTTTCATGATAGAACTCCCGTATGTCTTCGTTTTTGTGTCTTTACTACAAGTCTCAATTACCCGGAAAAACACAGAGAAAAGTGTACCTCGACATTCGTCAGGATCAATTTCAATTAATTTCAATCACGGAACGAAGATATTTGTCTTGACCAAGTTCTTAGTATGGGACAAAAACTCGACGACTAATGTATAAATTACAGTATAATACCAGTTCCATTCTTGTGACACCAATATTATTCTTTTTACTTATTGTTGTGTTCCAATCTTCGGTCTTCACGTACATACACATACACACACACATACACATATATATATATATATATATACTCGAAGGGACCACCAAGTCGTCATTTCTTAGACGGACGTTACGTCGTCTGTGTCCAAACTAGGGACCCAACCCTTCTAGAGAACCTTCTCTCGTGTCGTTGGGCGAGGTCATAAGAACGGATTTCTTAGGGTACTGTCTCCTCCGACCACCCAATGTCATGTGACCCAGTGTCTCAGTCTGTACTGAATCGTTGACTCGAACGTGCGTACGTGTGTGTGTGTTTGTGTATACAAATATGTACACATATACATATACGACGACGACGATTCAGCGAAGTCAGTATAGGCTAAGACACGCTGGGGTATCTACCGTCGGATGGTCCGAGGGAGCAGGGACCCTAAGAGGTCCGTTCTTGTGACCTCACCCAACGGTAAAGGAAGAGGTTACGTACTTTTACTTTTAACTTTCACTTCAGCGAGTCAGTACAGACTGAGAATCGCTGAGGTACCTGACGTCGGATGGTCCGAGTAGACAGGTACCCTAAAAGGTCCGTTCTCATGACCTCACCCCACGGTAACGGAAGAGGACGTGATAAGATTGTATTTTTAATGTGTGACAATGGTTTAAGTTGAAGGACTTCAGGATGAAATACGGTATCACGGTAACAAGAACCGTTAGAGTCTTTTCTTAATTGAAGAAATATCTGATATACGACGATTCAGTGAAGTCAGCACAGGCTGAGACACGCTGGGGTATCTACCGTCGGGTGGTCCGAGGGGCAGGGACCCTAAGAGGTCCGTTCTTGTGACCTCACCCAACTGTAAAGGAAGAGGTTACGTACTTTCACTTTTCACTTTCACTTCAGCGAGTCGGTACAGACTGAGAATCGCTGGGTACCTGACGTCGGATGGTCCGAGTAGGCTGGTACCCTAAAAGGTCCGTTCTGGTGACGGAAGGAATACATATGTCATAATCAATATTGATGTATTATATTATTATTGTACGTTATATTATATATATCACATCACGAGAGAATATCTGACACACACACGATCAGTAAGTCAGCGCAGACTGAGAACCACTGGGGTACCTGACATCGGACGGTCCAAGGAGACAGGTACCCTAAGAGGTCCGTTCTTATGACCTCACCCAACGGTAAAGGAAGAGGTGAGAATATTCGACTCCGTAGGGTTATCGGAATCTAACTAGTAAATTGAGTACACGAGGAGTCAAAGGTGTAGATATTTTATCACTGTTAATGTCATAAATAGGGTACCTCAATAAAACTCCCACGTTGTTAAGATATTGTGAATCTTGTGATGGACCGTACACCATTCGTGGTAGGTAGTTCCACACTTGGGTATTAATAAGAATACTCTTACAGAGGGGAACATTCTGGTACTAAGTGGTCACAGCGGAATTCCCTCTCAAAATCACAATCTTTAAAGTAAAAAGGCAAAACAGATTTTCAAAATTATAAATATATATGTATATACTTCTCGATTAAAACAACACTAATATATGTCGTCGTAGATACGTGTTTCTCCGTCGTGACCCAACGTCAATCGTGACTTTTGACTTCTCTTCGTCTGGACCTGAGCAGGAGTGAAAGATCAAGAAAGATCGAAACACTGGAACCCTTTGACCGGATTGTATAGATTCGAAACCCAAAGAAAAACAATTTATTCCTATTTGTATTCTATGAGGATGTCGTTAACACTTATGTTATCAACATTTTAATGTTTTAATATTGACTGTGTATTATTTTATTACTATCGTAAAGATGAAGACGAAAATTAATACTCTTCCTACCACTATGTATTCTCTCCCCCTTTTTTGGAATTTGGATATGATAACTTACAATTATCACAGGGACCTCCATTCTATTACTCAGTACAAAAGGAAAACAAAAGACGTAACAAGTAAAAGGGTTTCAAACGTACCACCTCTATTCACTGTTCTCACACGATCTTTGGTCCCCCACACCAGGTCTCCTTCCTCTAGAATAAAGATCGACACCCACTAGTTAGTTGAGTTACCCATGGTATGCCTATTCCTACGAGATCCACCTTTACCTCCCTCTAATATCGTCTGTATTCCCTGACCCCGTTTATAGGTTGTACCTTCATCAGATATCCCTTTTTACTTGTAGGGACTACACTATGAAGACTCCAAGACACCTTACTATTATCTACACCAACTTCTTAACTCATTCCCTAATTTCTTGGACTTTAAATAAGACATCAACGACAACAACAAATCAGCGATTCAGAACAGGTTGACAAAACACTTGGGTATTTGATATCGGACGGATCGAGGAGACAGGTACCCTAAGATGTCCGTTTTTATGACCTCACCCGACAGTAAGGAAGGAGGTCCCCTAGAAGGGTTGGGTCCCTAGCTTGGACACAGAGGACGTAACCGTCGACCTAAGAAATGGTGACTCGGGTAAGACATCAATCATTTACTGAGGGATTGATCCGTTCTTTTCCCTGGTACATCAGGATTTAATTCGTCACAAATCTATACTTTCGTCATACATTTCGTTTTTAGTCTCTACCCGTTTTAAGTAGTACTTTAGTAAATTTAGAGAGTATCGGTTATCGTACCACTTCTAAGTGGAGTACACTGTCAATACGTATGTTGGGATCTCTAATCTAAAAAATTACCTGTTTCAAAAATCTTGATATCTCAATCTGATTCCTTCCCTGTTTTCTTTCAGATGTCCATCCACAAACGTCCCAAAGTTTTATAAAGTAGAAATTCTCTTCATAAATTACTTAGGGAGTATCACTTTTATTCACCCCTAGTACAACACAAAGACTCGGGGACGACTGAAGTCCGGTGAGATACGACTATTATTTGTCGAGATTAAAAATATGTACAATTATCTAGACAAACACTTCACGAAATAGACTTTCGTGAAGGGTCTCAAAAATGACCATGGTTTCATTCGTCTTATAGTTACACGTGTGTATTCTAGTAGTCAGTTCCTATATTTTCATCTTTAGTTTTCTCAATCTTTTGTTCCAGTATCTCTGTAACTTTCTGTCTTATTCCTACTGAATTTCCTGAATCATTCTATGGCCCTGGTGACTGTATCTACTATTTCATGTCAACCCCCTTATGAAATCCACTCACCAATCTTCCCTACCTCTACAAAACTGAACAACTTCAACTCCACTCCACATATAGTTCATGTCACACGATAAGTTGGTTCTCTTCCTGTTGTGAGTTCCTGTAGTCCTACTCACTATTTACAAAACTTGCATCTACTTCAACTGACGTTTCTGTTCATGCAAGTGTTAGTCTTAAAACAAGAGAAAAGTATTTTGTGACTGAATACTCTTACCCTAAGAAAATGAGGATTAACATTGACTTTAATAACTCCCTCGGTAGACGTCTCCCGAAGTATTCCTGACTCCTTTACTCAGAATAGAAATCGTAATTGTTGAGGTAGTCCAATACATTTGAGGACAAAGTAATCTAAAGAATATTGTCAAGAATTACACGGAATTATTTTCCAAATAAGTCTGAAAGGAATTATTACTAAAAGTGATGAGAAACTACTATATTAAGTCTTTATCAATGGGTAAAAATTCGAAAAAGGGAATTCTGTTTTAGTTGAAAAATGAATGTCGCCAGTTTAGTAGAGAGCCAACAATCCATAAAAGAAAAGGGATAATCTGTTCATACATAAGTTTAAAATTAATATTTTATTACTTATGAAATATTCTTCTTCTGTTTACAAGAGTTTAACTTCTCCACCCTATTTTTATCAGTACCGATGAAAACCTTTACTAAAGTTTAAAATTTTTCTGATCTTTACAATTCTAGAATATGTTTTATTGTTGTTGTTTCCGATATTTAATGTCTCGTGGAATACAATCGGCGACTTAATTTTACAAATAAACACTATATTGTAAATCGGAAGGTTGATAAGTGTCTCGTCTATGTTAATGGAGTCACAATTCTTTTCTCTTTAACCTCTACTCTTTATATTAAACAGGTTTACGGTGTTGGAACCTCTTCAACTTTGGTCCTAAGTTTGAGTTTAGACGAATTGAAGTTTCGAGTTACGACAGGTAGTGAAGGTTGACCACCGGGTCAAAATAGTCGAGATAAGTGAGTTCAATTTACGGACGGTGTTTTACTGAAAACAGACGTCAACAATAGGAAAAATTAGGAAAAATTAAACATTTTATAAATAGTTTTGAAATTTATTGAGGTACACTTCATTTTTGAGTTTTTTTTTTTAGGTAACGTCTAACGGTTTTGGTGTCATTCAAAAGTATTTTGACTCAAGATAAAACTCTATATCAAAGAAAAACTACCTTTGTGAAAAAAAATTATTTACTTTGAGACCTGTTCGGATCACATTCTTACCTTGGAGAAGGTTATGATAGATAAATGATTATTGGTACACGTCTCTCACCTTGTCTCGTCTCCCGAATATTAAAAAGCTGACATAGACCATCGTTGTTGAAGACTATAGCAGTACATTTTTTGACTTCTTATTTTGGTAGGTTGTTCGACCTCATCCTTCTGTTCTGCTTGATTTTCTATCCGTCTCTTGTCCGGTAGTTTTTGAAGTTGTGTCTTGGTGCTTACGTTCCTCTTTTATTTTTACTGACTCTCTTTTACAAGTCCTCTGAAGTCTCCGTTTTTTATTTCTACAATTAGAGTACTATTTGTATTGTGAAGCTTCCTCTTTTTCAACCGTGTTAGAGTAAGGTGGCTTGACTTTGCTAAGTCATCCCACTTTATTTGAAAAATTTCTAAGTTTTCTTTTCCCTGGTCTCTTTATTTCATTTTCTGTTAGGTTATGTTTTTATTTACTGTTTCGTCCGTCTCTTTATAACATAACTGTTCTTTCTAACTAACAGGTGTAGTCTTACTCTCTTGGACTCCTTTTTCTCCCTATAGAATAAAGGTTTATTCTCACTAACCTCCTCCCCTCCTTCGTTAATTCCTATTTAATTTTTAGTTCACTTTTCACTTTTTATAATCTTAGGTCTCGTGAATACATCGTACTCCCCTTTTACGATAGTGTCAATCCTGACTTCAGTGTATCTTTACGTATTTCTCCACGACGATCTGACAGGTTTTATAAGTCGAAATGTTAATTAATTATATTCACGAATCAAGTAAGTAAATATGACCATAATTTCCGTTAGGAATTGAACATTCTTTGGAGACGTTTTCTCATCTCTACATAATTAATCCTATTATTAATCTAAACGTTTCAAATCAAGTGTCGCGCCCCTTTCTCGAATCTGAGCGTAAGTTGCTTGACCTTCGGTCTAGAACCCAGACGAAAATCTTCCTCAGCTCAACCCAGTCCAGTAATCGAGATCAAAAGGAAAGATTCGTCCTTTTTCGGTAGTCGGGACGACTTGAGTGTCACATGACTTTTCTTTCGTTCGGAATAAGACTTACTTACTCCGTATATAAATATATAAAGTTCAGGGTTGAGAATTAGTGAAATCTTTCCGTCAGACCATTTTACCCTCTTCATACCTGAACCCTTACTCTGTTTAGGCCTAGTCTTAGGTCTGAGACTATGGGTAGTAAACACACTGGGTGGTCCTGATTATTAGAGGGGACTGAGAGTCGAAGAAGTAGATGTCTCATTCCTCTCATTACACGTAAAGTATTTTTACCATACTTCTGATTTACTCGATTACGAGACAGTGTAACGTCTGTGACTGATTTTTCCTAGGGGAAAAGGAATTATAGTTTATAATAATCATGGTAGTGATGAGAAAGAGACCACGATTCTGACTATATGACTACTGGAAAAAGAAAATTTAGTGACTTTAAAATTCGAGGTAAAGGCGAATCCATCGTAAACTTGAACAAAGAGGTCAAGGAAGTTTTTTAAGAAATTCATGGGGTCATGGAAAATGTACTTAATAAAACAATAGTAACGAGGAATCTTATTGGTCTTTGAAAAAGAACTGCCGTTGATTTTTAGACCTTTATGTATTTCTTATCGTTTGTACGACAGAACCTTCAACCTGTTTGATCCGAAGAAGGTTAGAGTAGAGATAACATATGTAGGTAAGTACATAGTTGATTCTCGATCATAGGTGACTCTGGTGTGATTGAAGGTACCTCTAAAGTAATTTGGAATTCCGAAAAACTCTATTAAAAATATCGTTACTGTGACATAGATAAATATATGGAGTTCGGGGTTGAAAAAGAACCTGAGGTCTATTACCACCTATAGGTCAGTGGTCTGATTAATCATAGACTCCATTCTACAAATGGTCCGTAGAACTCCAATCGTACGGTTTTTGGGTCCAGGTATAGAAAAGGGGTCTTGTAAGTCAGAATGTTATCTGGCTGAGAGACAATTTCCCATTGGGGTAGAAAGGTCAACAAGACCGGTGTTAGGAACTCCAGTAGAAACTGACCGGAAAAAATAAGTGTTAGACAACTATAAACCACAGTCTAAATACAAGTCTTATATAGGTCTTAGTGTGAAGTCAAGTCAAGTGAGCGAGTCAGTGTAGGTTGAGAAACACTTGGGTACTTCACGTCGTGTGGTCCGGAGAAACAGGTAGTGGTTGAGGACTTCAAATGGGTTTGAGTACAGGTAACTCAGTCACTACGGTAGGTTGGTAGTAGAGTAGGAGACAGCAGGGGAAGAGGAGAACGGGAGTTAGAAAGGGTCGTAGTCCCAGAAAAGTTTACTCAGTCGAGAAGTGTAGTCCCCCGGTTTCATGACCTCAAAGTCGAAGTCGTAGTCAGGTCGGTTACTTGTGGGTCGTGACTAGAGGAAATCCTACCTGACCAACCTAGAGGAACGTCAGGTTCCCTGAGAGTTCTCAGAAGAGGTTGTGGTGTCAAAATTTCGTAGTTAAGAAACTTACTTTACAAGGGAACTATAGAGATTAAAAGAACTTCTCTAGAGATCAGAAAGGGGAAGATAACAAAAGGAGATAAAGAAACGCAACAAGTGACTCCTGCCGAAAGAATAGAGAGGAACGATAAGAAACCTTGAGGTGTAAGTTTACCCAGTGTGATGAGTGGTGGAAGTGACAGTGCATAAGAGTCGAATTTGGTATGCACTAATAGGAAGGGACATAATAAAATTCTGAAAGGTTTATAAGAGGGACGAAGGTAAGAACTGGAGAAAGTCAGACAAGAGATACACCGGTAGACACTAGTAGACTCCTTTCCATTCAGTCCAGTGTGGTGTAGGAAACAAGTTTGAAGGTGACCGAAGTGTAGAGTGAGTCGCATATAACGGATGTTACCGAATCCTCAAAAGTAGGAGGAGAAGATTGTAGACAGACGAGGATGTGACGTCAGAAGACCCGGAGTAAGTGAGGAAAGGTCAGTATGAACGGAGGAACGACATGAGTCTGTTCAGTCCGGACAAAGGTCGAGTGTGGGTACATGGCCGAGAAGGGAGACGAATCCCTTTGTTAAGGAAACTGTACATGAGTACCGAAGGAGGAAGTGAAGCAGTCCAGACCCAAGTCTACAGGTAAAGAGACACTTTTGAGGGACTAGTGAGAGAAGGATCGGGGGACAAGACGAAATAATGAAAGGTGTCACGTAAAAAGGCGAATTGTAGCATATATCAAATGAATTACGAATACGAATGAGAAACGGAGGGATGTGATTTTACAGTCGAAAACCTCCTATTCTCCTGTCCCTCACGACAAACAGACAAACGTAATAAAGAATCCGAACCGTATATAACCCGTAAATTCTTTATACCCAACTTACGTAAATCACTTACATAGTCTGAGACCTCGTGTTATTTCTTATTCTATTTCAGGTTCAGGAGTTCTTCGAATTTAAGTTCCAGAATCCTTCTCCTACCGTCGTTAGTTGTTACGAAAATAGGTCTTACCTTCACCTTTCTCTCTGAAGAATCTTCATCCTCTTTCACAATTAGTGAGACAACACAGCCTAAAAAACACTTGTTTACCTGACAACGGGTGGTCTGAGGACAGGTACCCTAATAGGTCCGTTCTTTTGACGTCACCCATCGGTAAGGGAAGAGGTTCCCTAGAAGGACTGGGTCCCTAGGTAGGACCCAGAGGAAGTACCGTCCGTCTACGAAATGGTAGACGCAGTGGTCCCTTCGGGAGAATCTTCATTTGTGTAACCGTTCAGTGAATTTGTGAGGTCTAAAGTTACAGGAATAGACTTTTGATCTTTATTAGTTAAATGGGAGATTCCTACTATGAATTTATTCTGACGCCCACATTGTATGGACAGTCTCCTTGACCGTGGAGTCTCTGTACGTTTTACACAAGTCGAGGTAACGATGGGAGGGATTCCTGAAATATAAAAGTAGATCAGGATAAAGACATTAAAAGATGGAGAGTCAGAAATACAATTTATAATTTACGTAATTCACCATATTAAAATGACCGATGAGATACAGGTTCATTCGTTAATGTAAAACGTCTTAGACAACTTAATGGTGCCCAACAAAGGAACAAGATTAGTAGACTAATGACTTTTTATTGGTCTTAATTACGTTTTACCAGTTCATCCATCGTTAAACAGACCGAGTTTTCTACAATAATTTTCCTACAATCGTCCTGACAGAGTGATGAGATTTTGAGAGGTGACGTCACCCGAGATTTTTCAGGGAAGACACCGTGAGAATCACCTCTGGTCACCGGTATATTGAAACTTTAATAATAATCGAAACATGAGTCTACTATAGTTTTAGGTCCTTCAGGTCGACTCCACACCATTGGCGACTATGATCTTGATAATTGAACCTACAAAAAAAAGGGAGGAGACAGGATGTATAAAGGACTATTTTCTAATATCGATTCGGTAGTCACGGAGAACTACGTCATCTCCAAATATATTGGTGGGGGGGGTGTGTGTTTGTAAATCGTTTCTCTTGTGTATGTACGACATAGATGGGTGATGACATTGTTATATTATAAATATCAATTTATTTATATATTCATACATTACTACGAATATAGTTCATTCAATAAAACACATTCGAATACATATATATTTACATTTAAATTTACGAAAGATATATAATGAATATATGATATATAACCGACGAATACTATTTTCGTAAATACATATAGAAATCAGTAAGATACTTATACACGAATCTTTAAAAGTACTGTTTTCCGAATTTTTACGTAATTTAATTAAAGTGAAGGTAAACGTTTTCTCAAGAGCTCACGAAAATACTTACAGGTTACTTAACCCTTTCGCTCTTTCTTATTCTTGATAGATAGAGTTCCTCCAATTAGTTGATCCTGTGGTGTCTGATTTTAAGTGTGGTCCATTCTAATTTTTGGAATTCTTTATACGTACGGATACTTCTTATTCTTCACTTTTATGTCTGTTTTGAATCACTCCGTATAAGAGTTGTATGACAATGTTAAATTAATCCCTTTTTTAGGTGAATATGCAAAAGTATATATACAAATTTACAGTATACCTGATTTCGTAGTGTAATTCTGAGAGTTTAAATCAAAAATCTTCAAGAACTTAGTTCATATCGTGACATTACAATCTTAGTTTATATCCTGGGAAATTTTTAACTTCTTTCTTTCTTTTTATCTTGGGACTCGGGAGGAACTCGATTTTATCTACCACAGGTGAGTTTCCCGTCCCTTTTAAATTCGAAAGAGAAACACAAACTGTACACTGTTTTTGCGACTTACTTTAGGATGTTTTATTAATAGTGAGTTCTGGAGGAAAATGAAGATCTATATATCTGACGAAACAATTACGAAGTAAAAAACTAGTCACTCAGACCAAAGGTCCCTAAAAGGAAGGAAGTGTTATCGGTTGAATATAATTCCCAGTCTCAGAAAACGTTTTTCATAATTACATCTTTTATTTTAGGTAATTCCACTCCTTTGATTGTTTTGTCTTAGAATACGAACCCCTGTTCTTATTAAATAAACACATACACCCTGTTACTCAATAAACCAGAAAGAAGCGTTTACTCTATTTACAGTATCGGGTAGTATAGGGTGATGGTACTTAATATATATTGTTGTAAACCACTTTATACTTTAAGATTTTTATGTGACTTTCCGACCTCAGTAGAATTACCAAATAATACTATCCACGAGGACCCAAACTTTATAGAAGAAAGTCTCTTCTGTTTACCCCCGCTGTAATAAAATCTTTCAGGTGTAGAAAATTTTTCTACCTAATTTTCGAGAAACTCTGTCGACACGACAAAATGATCTTCTTGTTGTAAAAGAAGGATTTATCAGGAACTCCCGTTAACGTATCTTATTAGTCCCCTGTAAAACCCGAGGTAAGTTTTAACTTCGAGTTTCTTTACGACGTCTCTTCTGCCGTCCTATTAGTGAAAACGACCCTTACATTCGTACATTTATACCTGTTCCTTCCTTTGGTCTGAATTTAGTCTCATTGTTTCGATATAAAGGTTAAAGTTTTCTTCATAAGGAAGACACCACGTCGAAGTGACACCAATTGAGGACCGAAACATCAGTCTCCTTTGATTTAGACTCGCGAAAGAGACAAGGTATCAATGGTCCCTTGAACCAGTTCAAGTTAGAGAACAGTAGAGATATAAAAAGAGACACTTTACCCCTGTATAAAAACATAGAGAGACACCAAAACTCCTAATTTACTCTATCACGTTTATGAGTCGAATAGTGGAATGGAACGTCTACACTTGTTTGGACGAGAAACCTTTGATAGATCGAATCATCCATTTGGGTACCGAGACTATAATCTAGGAGTTCTACACGAGAGAATGAAGGACACATTGATACTTTCTAACTAAGTCAGAGACACTTGAGGTCAACTACATAGATTTTTCATTCTACTATATTCATAGGTGACGATTCCAGTACTTCCAATAGATGTTTTACATTTTACGAACCATGTCGTGGACTATATTAATATTAAATATGGACATATCCATATTTATTTTATCCATATTTGTATCGGAATTTATTGTTATATTAATTATAAGTGTATTATGTTTTAAGTGTTGAAGAGTTGATAAAGAAAAGATAAAAATTCCCAGGAAACCAAATCAAGGAATAGATAAAAGTGTAGAGACTTCACGGAGTCCCCTTTTCAGGATTTATATATTGTCTATGTGCTCCCGTGACACCTTGTACCCCTGCCGTGGACAGTAGTGCAGTGAATATCAGTGAAAAGGGACGAGTTTACACGTGTGGACCCCTTCCAACTTTTGAGTCAGAGGGTGTAATAGGGGGAAAATGTCAACCCATCCCTTGTAGACCGGTTAATTAAAGGTACACCAGTTCCTCCGACTTAGTGGTTAATGTCGGAAGCTCCCAAGAATAAAAGTAATGGAAGGGTAGCAATCGTGTCCGATCTGATCCCCTCGACGGACGAGACTCTCGAACGTGACGAATGTAAGATCACTTCCTATGTGTCTCTTCTGGTGTTTAGTATGTTCCGTCTTGACATTAACCTATACGACGAGAGAAGTCTATAAAGACAATGTGCGTCGTGGATATGTATTCGGTTCAATACTTAGATTTATGAGACAATTTCTGTCATTACGTAAAGGTAAACCTGATTGGTACTCCAGTAAGTTTTCAGAAGGTTTGTAAGAGTGAGTAAAATAAAAGATTACTTCTTTTCCTTTATCTCAGAAGTCCTATGTATACTCCTTACGGGGTTTAAATAGAACTTCTTCCACCCAAGAAAGAATTTATTACTTGATATAGAAGGGTAATGTTTGTTTATTAGTAAAAGATGACATTATTATGAGTTATTTTTAAAGTCAAACCCAGGTAGTGACTTCGTCTATAAACCCCCATCCTCTACAAATACATCGACCGAAAAGGAGATCCTGAGACAAAAGATTCATTGATGACAAACAGGTTATTTATGTTCAGAGACTGTCAAGACACCACTTGAGTCGTCCCAGGTCCGATAATAAATTCCGAGAAAATTTCTTATTTATAGTTTATTAGACTTTACCGTAGAATTTCCCATTGTGACGTCGGTATAAAAATACCGACGATCGACGTCCCTTAGTTTCCTCTTAAAAGAGGGAGGCCTTCCGTCTGAAGGTGAGTCCGATTACCTGTGATACGTAAAATTGTTACAGACTGCACCATGTCTCAAAGTTGTACGGACGAGTTGTGGATATTAATAAAACTCTGTCCGTCCCTCAAGACCACGACCTTATAGTCGTCTTTTAAACCATTAGCGTTACAACACTGGTACCTACAGATGTACAAGTACATGTCCACTATCCACGTACACACAAATGTATGTATTTCAAAATCTCATCCAGTTTTGACATAGTCGTAGATCTTAAAACATTTGACTACTTGTGAAACAGGGAGTGGTCTCTGCTATGACCAACTTACCTTCATAGAACGAAGGGGACAGTTACCCCCCTCTTCCTTTATCTAAAATTAGTTTAAAGTGGTTGGTCTACGGTTAGTGTGGGAGATGATCAAAGAATGGATCTAAAGACTTGAAAAGTCGAGGATAGGAAGAGAAGTCGATAAGTAAACTAAAACACTATATCGGTTATACTAAAATTAAATAGGAAAACAAAAAGATGGATGCAATGAGTCATAACCAATAACAACGTACGTTGGTTACCAAATACTAAGTACTACATATATGGGGATGGGGACTACGGAGGGTGTTGAACGGTAAGACGTTTTGACTTGTGTCCTATACACAAGAGAGGACGGAGGTATTTATCGTTTTGATGGGTCCTAAAGTGAAAATTTAGTAAGAGTGTGAGTGAATATAATAAAATTCTGGTTGCTTTCACTAAATGGATATACAAAATAAAAAGTGAAAGGACGGTTGATTTTTGAAATTTTTTTTTTATAATTGGAGTAACTAAAACTTTGTAATTAGAGAAGAGTCGAGAACCTGTCTTGGACCGACATACGTTTGTCCAATCAAAGATATAGACCAGTAGTCATCGTTATAAAGAGGTTCCAAATTTAGTAGGTCTATCGTACAATTTAATATCACGGAGAGAAAGAAGAGACTGTCTAAGGTGGGAAAACTCAGAGACGGAAGAAAGAAACGATGTCATTTACCTAGAAAATTTCGTAGGTCCACGTTTACTTAATTACCAGAACATAACACTCTTACTACCTTCGGGAGGGGGAGGAGGAGGTGTAACTCCAGGGAAGGGGAAGACTCTTTGGGTGTATAGTTAATTTGAGTGGACGATTAATTTTCGAACAAACCTTTTTAGGAACGATCAATCTGCGTTTTCTTTTCACATTTCCACAGATTTTTATCTCCGAAACTTATAGTTAATGAAGGAAGGAGGAGTCAAGGACCAAGGAGTCCAACTTAATTTGTGACCACTTCTCGATCCTCTCCCTTTTTTCTTTCTTTTTTCTCACTTAATAAAAAAGTTGTATAAGGGGTCCTCATATAGTAACCAAATCATTGAAATCAAGAAACAGTCGTTATAGTTTTACGTGTCAAAAATAAGTACTCTGTTTTTGTAAGAGTGAGGAAGAGTATGTTGGTGTGTTCTACAGAACATGTTTCTTCGTCTTTGGAGTCAAGAGTGTACAACTGACAGTTGTCAGTTCGGTCTCGAAAACACTTGGTCTTATAGTCTCCTTGTTTTGACTCACACCTTTACTAAGAACCAAGTCAGGGAATTACTGAGGACGGGAAGCTAGAAGTTGGTGGTGAGAAAGGTTAGCCGAAAAGAACTCTTTACCCAGGATTCTCGTCTAAATATGGTTGTCATCTGACAGAAGAAAGAAAAGATGGGGTCTGAAATTTTTCGACATAACGAGACTTCATTGCATTCATAGTATGATATGTTTTATTTCTTTTAAGATTTATATCTTGAACCCTCTGATCCTTTCGGTATCCATACTTGTTTCTGGAAGTCACAGTACATGGTTTGTTACTCTTGTTTAATAGTAGACGGAATCTTTTACTACCGATTAATAAATAGGTAAATAAGTAAGTGAGTCATCTAAAAAAACAATATCATCCAGGTAAGAAGTTATCAGTAACTCAGTCCTACACCGGAGTCTTAACGTTAATGTTAGTTCAGGGTCGGGAACCTCTCAAATATCAGATCTTTTCTTTGAATCTCATTATCTTTAATGTTATCGTACACTGTTTCAACCATTAGTCTGTTTGTTTAACGATTAGGTATATGCCTTCCAATTTGTTTCAGAAAATCTTTACCAATGTCAATTCGATTCTGGTTTTGCAACTTCTATTTCAGGTACTCTCCCTCCTCTTCTCCTTTTTCTGTAAGATTAGAACAACTTACGGGACCACCGAGTCTCCAATTTCACAGACGGACGTTACGCCCTCTGGACCCAAGCTAGAGACCCAGTCCTTCTAGGGGACCTCTTCCTTTACCGTTGGGTGAGGTCATAAGAACGGACTTCTTAGGGTACCTACCTCCTCGGACCACCCGATGTCAAGTGCCCCACCGTTTCTCAGTCTGTACTGACTCACTGAAGTGAGTAATTAGAACAACTTACCCATGGTACGTTCTCTTGTACTGTGAAGCCCCCTTGACAGGTACTAAGAAACCTGGACCTTGTATTTCTCATTCCCCTTTTAGGTTTCCTTCTGGTTTTACTGTACCGTAAAATTTGATGGAAAACGTTATTAGTATTTAATCACGTGAAATTTTTATTATCCTGTACATTTACCTTTTGTCCTTTCTTGTTTCTTAGAGATACAGTACTGAAGGAAATACTATACGTTTCCGTTTTGACCCGTACAAATCCACCGATACTTTTTGTGACAAATGGTTTTTAACCCACGAAATTGACTAAAGTGTAAAGTAGTAAATTTATCTATATACGGTATCTCTAAATTCAAGTGTCCTAATTCCATCTGACGTGCAGTGTCTAACTCCTATCCTATCGTTGATTATATCGTTTCCGAACATTTTTGTATTTGGGAAGAGTCTTTTTTTACTAAAAGGTCATACAAATACAAGTTTTCATCTTATACCAAAACTTTTTTATCTCTTCTGTAAGTATCTTGCTTTGTAATACATAGTTACTCTAATTTCGATTACAAATAAAGTCAAGTCAATTCTTAATAACTCGTGGATGATTCGTAGTTCGTAAAATTACCCAAGTTCCCGTTAGTTTTAACTATTTGAATTATGTCAACCCAGGGCATCGACTTTCTGGTTATCTCTTTGGACACATAATTTTTCTTGGGAGTCGTTCACGAGTTACAATATTATACAAGGGAGATAAGATAACGGATCTTATATTCCACTGACGTCGGTACTTTAATTTTCTACGAATGAGGAACCTTCTTTTCAATACTGGTTGGATCTATCGTATAACTTTTCGTCCCTGTAATGAAACGGTTGTTTCCAGGTAGATCACTACCGATACCAAAAAGGTCACCAGTACATACCTACACTCTCAACCTGACACTTCTTCCGACTCGCGGCTTCTTAACTACGAAAACTTGACACCACAACCTCTTCTGAGAACTCTCAGGGAACCTGACGTTCCTCTAGGTTGGTCAGGTAAGACTTCCTCTAGTCGGGACCCTAAAGAAACCTCCCTTACTACGACTTCGACTTTGAGGTCATGAAACCGGTGAAGTACTCTTTTCAATTGAGTAACCTTTTCTGAGACTACGACCCTCCCTAACCTCCGTCCTCCTCTGCCCCTGCTGTGTCCTACTCTACCGACCTACCGTAGTGACTGAGTTACCTGCACTCAGACTCACTTGAGGCCCTCAACCACTACCTGTCCCTCCGGACCGTACGACACTACCTGTCCCTCCGGACCACACGACACTAAGTACCCCAACGTTTCTCAGCCTTTACTGACTCGCTGACTTCACTTGACTTGGCTTCTGTTCTTTGAACAAAATTAGCTTTGTCAATGTTTTAACACAATTAAAAACGACGTCATCTCTCTAAGTGAATATATATGTATATATATAAATATAAGAAAAAATATAAGATAGGGTAATACCGAATAGTGTCCTATACCTTATATCAAAGGATACAATATGTCACCCTGGAGTAAGAAATAGGTAGGATGTATATTGTCGAGCGTAAACGATTGGAGTTTGAGGCCGAGGTAGGGAGGGGACAGAGGGAAGGAGGAATCGTTGGTGTTCAGACAAGAGATACAGACACTCAGACTTCTTTGAAAAGAATAAGTGTCGACATAGGGGTCACGGATTTTATCACGGACCGTGTGACTAATTCAATTTATACATTTCACACAGAATGACTCACCGGAGTTCTAGATTTCCGAATTTGAGGTCAAAGTTACATTGTGTTTCCGAGTTCTAGAAGTCAGAAAAGGGTATAGAAGAACAACAAACTCCATTTTTTTTTTTTTTCGGAAGGATCAACACTTTAAGTTTCAAGAATTTCATTCAGGCTATCGGTCGGGGTTTAATTAGGAGGTTCAACGTTTAGTGGGAGGTCACCAAAGAATGACGTGACTTTTATTTTGACGTTGTAAATGGTTCCGGATAACAGGGGGTCGCTATGGAAGAGGAAGTAGGGTTGTAAGGAGACTGTAAAAGATGTGAGATCCGTGTGCCTCAAAGACAAGGAGTCCGTGTAGTGTGCAAAAGTAAAACACCGGAAACGGGAGAAGAGAGGCGGACCTTAGAAGGGACTCTTGAAACGTACGCAGTGAGAATAGTATTTCCAGAGTCTAACTTACAGTGTAGAAGTTACTCCGGAAGAGTCTGGTAAGAAAATTTTACCGGTGTAGGTGGGTAGTCATAATAAGGTAGTATAGTAGGACGAAATATAAGAAGTATCTTTAAGAATAATAGACTGTAAAAGGAAAACGGACACAGAGAAGGGTGGGAGATGTTGATCTGAGAATCGAGGTATTTCTTTTCCTTTACCATAAGAAATAGTACTTTCGTCACAGAACATGTATCGTTCATGAAATATTTATGAACAAATAACGTATTTACTTATTTAATAGACTAGTATTTGTCTGGAAGTAATTTCAACTCTCTTTGATACCCGTAACGATAGACATTATCTTTTAAGTCCCACTATCGGTATTATTATGTTGATTAAGTAAAAAAAAATCACCATATCTTGATTTGATATTCAGATTTCGACTCTAGATAATAAATTTCCATAAAAAATTTTTAGGTATTACCTGAACCTCCCGTAATACGATTCACTTTTTTCAGTCTGTCGTTTTCTGTTTAATGACATACTATGTCATATGCATCTTAGATTTTTTATGTTGTTTGATCATTTGTTTTATTCTACGTCTAAGTGTCTATATCTCTTGTTTGTTGACCAATAGTTGTCCCTCTCCCCTTCCACCTCCCTACCTATTCTTCCCAATAATGCCCTAATATACTTTAGTACATACACTTTTAAATTTTTACTTCACTGAATGACATTTTTCATATTTTAATTGGGAGTTTAAGTTTATAAAGTGACTGAATTTTAAATCCATAAACTTTTGTCATAAAAAACAACATAAAAAGGAAAAAACTATAAAATAAATTAAAGATTTCCTTGGTGAACGAACGAGGTACATAGTCGAAAATATAAACGGGTATAAAAAACCACTAAGGGGTCACGAAGAAAGCACGTAATCATTTTAGTCCGAAGTAAAACCAAAAACAACATATACGTCTCCGAAATCAAACTTTTAAAGACCTCATAAACGTGTCTCGGGAGAGTATAGAGTTCAAAGGGACTCTTCAAAGGATTGTACAAAACACGGAGATAGTGCTTAAATTCATTAACAACGACTACAGTAGTAAGAGAAATAAATCGTTTAGAATCCAAGTAGAGTCAGCGTAAGGAGACACAAGTGAATGTAAACCGCCTCTTACTGATGGGATGTGGAAGTCTCTCGTTAGTCTCTCCGTCCAAATCCATATTTTGAACTATGTTAAAACAAAAGTAGAATAGAGGATAGGAAAAGTAAGTAGACCGCATCAGGATTTTACGGGTTTAGTCCTAAATACGCGTCAATTGTTGTCTTACGTTTTGAAGAAAATAGGAAGTGCTCCAATTAGGAAATAAGAGAAACTTTTTGTCTTAAGTGGAAAAAAAGAGGATCTCACATTCTTTTTAAGACGAAAACGTCTTTAGACATTAGAAAAGAATAGGAACTTCAGGCATATACCTTTTGGTTGGTCTAGTCCCAAAAAAAAAGAAAAACAATAAACACGCAATACGTTATAAACTTTTTGGTGTTAGTCGACTTCAAGGTTTCTTGACTTAATACATGATTGATCAGACCAATTAATCTCACGATAAATTAAAAACATTAAGTCGGACTCGGACTTATCACGCTTTAGGTAAACTGGACATAGAATGTCAGTAGGTAAACGGTGTTCAGAGTCTGGAAAAATTATTACTCGGAGAGACTGACCATTAGTGGAAACCCGGAGGACAAGGAAGAGAAATGTTTAATTTTTCCTCGGACATTTTTGTAGGACCGCGTCTCACGTATCCGTTATGTCACTCCAACGTTCTCATCTTTTGATGGTCGTAAAGACTTATGACTACTGACTTTTTACATCACTTCGGTAGAGGTTGGTAGAAAGTGATAATCACATAAACCACCCCCCGTCCCCTACTTCTTCTCCGTGTAACTTGAATCTCTCCCTCTCCATGTCCCCTATTCTACCTCTTCATCTAACTCAGTCCAGAACATACCATACATAAATACTCTCTCTCCTCCGACAATATAAATCTGACGTCAAAATTTTCTAACATTCGTATATCACTTAATCTCCATACCTATAATTTCACTATGGTTCTCACTCGACCGAACGATATTAGGTTCGTTCTTTCTTATCACTTGACCTATGTTCTACTGTCATATATACTGTCATAATTTTATAAGTGACTAAATTTATAATAAATAATTTGTCGATGGTACAATCTAGATCAAATCTACAACCCCCTTCAAAACCTGTGTTCACTATCATAATAAAGAGATTATTTCGAATGAAAGATTAACCTCCTTTGACTCTTCATTTTTACTTATTTATTTACTAGCTATTTTGACCCATGACATCCTACTACATTGAGTCCCTCTGCACCTCCTCTGAAGTCTGACCCTCTAATCCTTTTTGCACGTGATACTTGTCTCCTGTGGTTTCGTTTCGTGACCGGGTGTCCTCTTCGTGACTGTTTCATGCGATTCGTCCTTGTTTCGACTATTTAAGTTCCGTGTCGTACTTTCAACCGTGCTACTTACCTCTTAATTTCAACTATTTTCTCTTTCTCCTGAACACGTCAACCCATTCTCAAACCTACAATTCACTTCTGAAGATACTTCCCTTTATTATACCAACTTTAATCCAAAAATTCTCTGGTGAGACCGAGGACACATCCGACACCTAATATCTTCAGTTTCTTTACTCCGATCTGGTAAAGTATTTAAAAAATGAGTCCGTGTTTACTGTTTCTACTTTCGTTGTCCCTACCTCTTGTCTCCGTGTCAAACCCTCTAAAACCTCCATTGTAACTGTCGGAATGACGACTTAACTTATGCCTCCAACCTTCTTTCTTTAGTTCTTTTTTCAGATATAGAACTTTAGACCGTTAATCTATCTACATGACTCTACCGTGTAAACATTCTACTATGTTGAATCCCTTCTCGTCCTAATCTCTCGGATTCAACAGTTATAACCGTACGGTTACTGTTTATATAGTCCAAGTTTCAATCCCAGTCCTCAGAACCCCGATTCAAGTGTTTCCTCTATGTTTATGTTGTGAGTAATCCTTTATCCACCACAAAATGACGTATTTTCATCTACGTACACATCTATCTTTTGTGACTCCAAACCTCACAAGACACCCGTTTGTCTCGTCTTCTGTAGACCTTCTCATTCCTTGCCTTTGGTTCCCCAACCTCCTTTTGGTCTCACACAGTACTCTCGGTTCTCGTCCTTCTTCAATCTTGTTCTTAACTTCAAATAGAGAAGGAGTTCAAGTACTCCAGAAGGGTTACCATTTCGTATCTTTGTTGATGACCTGAGTAAAGTCTTTCTGTTCTCATTCATTGTTGAAGTAATAATATTAAAGACCAATTCTCGAAGAAACCGAAAGTTTAGTTAGTTTTCAATGTCGAGATCAGACAAAAGATCTCTCGTGCATACAACACCCTGTCCCAGAAGTTAGGCGGCACCAGGTGTACGTGGACATTAACTTTAGACCTATTCTCCTATGCCATTAAATTAATTCTAGACAAATTCTCCTATCAATTAAATTAATGGTACTAGGTTGGATGTACGACCGGGTCCTGTACCACTTACTCTGACTTCAACCGTCGGACTTTTACCCCTTGTTTTATTTCGGTAGGTGTTCTAGTGACCCGGTGTCCCTGTTTCTTGAACCGCTCGTGAACGGAATTCCTGGGGAACTGTGTCGTGTTATACTTTTCGACGACTCAAACCGGTTAAAGGATAACGAGTTACTTTCTTCTAAAGTCAAGATTAACACCCATTCGATAAAAACAGTATAAGGGGATATCCAAGTGACCAGGATTAGGACATGAATAATTAAACCCTTTGTAAAACCTTTTATGAACTCTAATTCTGACTACCCACAATAAAATTTGGTATGAGATTTCTCTCTTCGACTTTATTCGTTCAGTCACGTAGGAAACCATTCAACTGTCCGCCACTTAATATCGTTTTCTTTAATTCGAAGTCCGGTTTTAATTCAGGACGTTTCGTATCGAAATACTAGTAAAGATACCGACATTTTAGACCAAGACAATCGTGTTCCTGTGAAGCAAAGATCTCTTTAAAACAAACTTACGGAGACTTAATCCTATGGTAAGTCACTTCTCACCATTATCGAGTAGACAAAAATATTTTTGTAAGTGTGAAGAGAAAAGGACAGGAACCAGACCCAGAAGTAGGGGAGTATGGATCCAGTGTCTATCATAAACGTACTCGGAGAAACCGTCAGATGGGATAAGACGTTCTACACTGGTCAACTGGGAAAGATTTTGAAGTGAACCTGGTACAGTGAGTGATAGGTGGATAACGAAGTCAAGTGTAGTCAAGTAAGCGAGTCAGCACAGACTGAGAAACACTGGAGTACTTGACGTCGTGTGGTCCGGAGGGACAGGTAGTGGTTTAGGGTCTCAGGTGGGTTTGGGTACAGGTAACTCAGACACTACGGTAGATTGGTCGAGTAGGAGACAACAGGGGAAGAGGAGGACGGGAGTTAGAAAGGGTCGTAGTCCCAGAAAAGTTTAGTCAGTCCAGAAGCATACTCCACCGGTTTCATGACCTCAAAGTCGAAGTTGTAGTCAGGAAGGTTACTTGTGGGTCCTGACTAGAGGAAATCCTACTTGACCGACCTAGAGGAACTTCAGGTTCCCTGAGAGTTCTCAGAAGAGGTTGTGGTGTCAAGTTTTCGTAGTTAAGAAGACGTGAGTCAAAAGAAGTGTCAGGTTGAGAGTGTAGGTATGTACTGGTGACCTTTTTGGTGTCGGAACTGATCTACCTGGAAACAACCGTTTCATTATAGAGACGAAAAATTATACGACAGATCGAACCAGTATTGAAAGGAAGGTTCCTCATTCGTAGAAAATTAAAGTACTGACGTCAGTGGTAGACGTCACTAGAACCTCGGGTCTTTTTATTTCAGACTGTGACAAAGGTGACAAAGGGGTAGATAAACGGTACTTCACTACCCTGGCCTAAAGTACTAGAAACAAAAGACTTACGACTCGCAATTCGGTTGAAAAAGTGAGAGGAGAAAGTGAACGTGGGCAACGAATTCTTAGACGTTACGGACAGACGAGAGGTGTCTCTTTTAAGGTATATTAAGTTGAACGGTAAGTTGACCGGGGCGGAACACACGAGTTAGACTTTCATTTAGGAGAGTCAGGGTGACTAGGTTTAAGGAGGAATAATGTATTTGAATGCATGAACTTAAAAATAGAATGGAGAAGAAAGAGTTCGGTATAAAAATCAAAAGTTATAGATCGTGTTTTTAGTGAAGGAATTACTTGGAGAAGGTTTATTGAGGGATGGAGAAATAAATCACTAAATAATTAAGTTGTAGACAAAAGTTACGTCGTGTCTTACGTTCAAAGATTGTTGGAATTGATTAACGGAATGTTAACGTGAGTTAAAGAAAGTACATGTACGTAACAGAAGAGTTAAATTATTTAAGGAGCTCCCTCGTGTACCTAAAAACAACAACAATACACTGAGGGATATGAGATTGTAACACAGTCCATTCGTCTTCCTTGAATTATTTACGTGCTTCCTTCATTTTTTTTTAATGTACCGTCTCACCTTTCACGTGGAGTCTAACTCTTCAACGTTACGTCCAAGACCAAAACTGTACGCCACAACTCATTTGACGTATTGAGGAGAATCTGAGTCGACTGTTTAGACATTCGATTCTCATTATTATCATAGAAGGATGAATGACGTTTTCGTGTTACACTTCTTCATTCCTTTACTACATACATTTGTACAAAAGAAAAGTTTTTCTTCTGTAAAGTTACAAACTAATATAAAGGTGTACGTCACACCTTTCGTTAAAAGGAAGTAGGACCTCTATAAAGACTTTAACTAAAAATGAACCAACTATGTCATTTGTTCTTAGTTGTTAACTGTATTTTGTTATACTTTTCACTAAGCGTTATACTGGTTTACTGAATATGTGTTCACAAGTTTCATCGAAAAAAAAATTTTACATCAAGTTTTGACTTTTATTCACTTTGTGCATAGTTTTCCATTTATTTTTATTCATATGACACCGTATAAGTAGGTTACTTCATGACTTTCACTTTCACAGTCAGTGAGTCAGTACAGTCTGAGAGACACTGGGTACCTGAGAAGACAGGTACGTAAAGAGTGGTCTATTCTTGAGTGATCAGAGGAGGTAGGTACGTTAAGAGGTCCGTTCTTATGACCTCACCTGTCGGTAAGGGAAGAAGTCGCTCTAGAAGGACTTGGTCCCTAACTTGGGTCCAGAGGGAGTAACGGCAACCTAATTAAATGGTAGACTCCGGGGTCCCTTCCGGTTACTTCATGACAGACTCACTAGCGAGTCAACACAGGTTTAGAGACTCTGGGGTACCTGACATCGGGTGGAGACAGGTATATTAAAAGGTTCGTTCTTATGACCTCACCCAACGGTGAAAAAAGAGGTCCCCTAGAAGGGTTGGGTCCCTAGTTTGGACTCAGAGAACGTAGAGGACGTGACCGTCCGACAAGAAATAGTCGATTCGGTGGTCCTTTCGGGTTACTTCATGATGAATCCTTACTTTTTCCTTTCTCAACTGTCCTTACCTAAAGTTTTTTTAGTACCGTTCGTTTTCTTCGGTCTGGATTTTTTCATGTGTGACATCGAACGTAAATCTTTTTATGAGATCTTTTCTGTTTAGATATAATACTATGTTCGTCTTGTCACCAACGGAATACGTTTCCACCCTCACCCCTGACTGACCCTACCTCGTGTTCCTGTAAAGATCTTTCTTCCTTTACAAAGTATAGAAATAACAGTACCACTATGGTTTCTACGCGAACACATATAAATATATATACACACACATATACGAACAGTTTATAATTATTAAACATAGAAAATTATTTAATTGTAAAATTAAGTATAGAAAATTATTTAATTGTTAAAGAACGTATATTTAAAATTCAATTAATAAAAAAATTTCCGTAAACTTTAATTGTACATTGAAGTGACATTGAGGACCTCTCTTTATTTCTAACTATCCTTTTAATGTGTACTGGATCTCGAAGGGACCACCGAGTCTGACATTTCGCAGACGAACGTTACACCCTCTGGACCCAAGTTAGGGACCCAGCCCTTTCTGGGGGACCTCTTCCTTTACCGTTAGGTGAGGTCAAGAGAACGGACCTTTTAGGGTACCTGCCTCCTCGGACCATCCGATGTCAGGTACCCCAGCATTTCTCAGCCTGTGTTGACTCACTGAAGTGAAGTGAAATAATATGTTTACCCTCTTTTTTACTTAATAAAAGAGAAAGTTCCTTGTGACTCCTAAAATCGGTCATCCAGTGATTAAACCGTTTCTTCTTTCGTTTCACTCTACCTTAAACAAGTACCCGGAAACTCTAGGTTATGTAAACGGTTTTATTCTACGTAATGAAAGAAGAATGACTACTTAATTAACGAGGGGCGGGGGGCGGGGCGGAAAGAAAGTCCTAATTCTCTGTTGATAATGGAGTAACTTTCGTCCTTATAGATACAATTCACTCTAAATGTGTCAGGTGTTTCACAGGTTGGGGGTGTGACATCTTAAATGTAAAAATGTCTTTTTAGTCGTTTTCGACTATTGACATGTCGAAGACATGAGAGGTTAATAGAGGAAAGTCTCGGTCTTGTGTGTTTGTGAAAAAACGTAAATTAATTCATAACGTTAAGGTCTAATAGAAACTAATTACTTCTCGTTATGTCGCATATCGATCTTAATACACTAATAAAGTGTTAACTAGAAATTAATAAGGTAGACTATTATTAAAGTGATTAAAAAGTATTACAAGAGTAGATCGAAGAATGTTTACTCGATATTGTTAATTATTAAAAGTAATTAAAAGGAACTTTTACTACACTTCAAAATCTATCTTGAGAATTGGAAGTTTTTGACAAAAATTTTAAAATTAATTTCCTATTCGACATGGTAGTATACCTTTTTGACGTACTAAGGAAGTCTAACTCATTCAGTTCATTTGTGAGATTACGAAGGAAGAGAAAAAGAACAAACCTTGAACATGAACACCGTGAGCGTGATTTAGTCAAAAAAAAAAAAAGAGAGAGAGAGGGTGAATGTAAAAGTTATCAACTGAAGTCCTAGTCTGCCTACACTAAAATACGGTTAAGGTGGGAAAGACATACCAAAACCGGTTACATTTGATGAAGTCGTCACAACCATTCAACCTTTAATCTCGAAGGTAACTTTTAATCCACCACGAAATTCTACACCCCAACCTATTCCTGCAGACTCGGTCAAATTGATACATCCATTTTCCTGGTTCTTGGAAGTCCGTGAGGTAAAGAACAGTTCGTCCCGTGCCCCGACCGTCCCTCCGACTCTTCCTGGGACGAGACTCCGACCTCCTTTGGGTCTCCTGTACTACTCTCCGATTTCTTCCTTCCCAACGTGTTCTTCGATTGTTATATGATTTGTGGGAATTGTAAGCGATAAGTTAAATTGTGAATGTTGTCGGGAGACTTCACGTATATGACAGTAGGTGTAAACTTTTTTCTTCTTTTCTTTCATATGGTCCCAGTAGTTCGATTACTTCCGTCTTACTTCTGAAGTTGGATTTTGAGAGACGAAATCTTGGGTACCACGACGACGACGAGTCAACGAAGTCAACACAAACTGAGACACACTGGGGTGTCTGCCGTCGGGTGGTCCGAGGGGGTAGGGACCCTAAGAGGTCCGTTCTTGTGACCTCACCCAACGGTAAAGGAAGAGGTTACGTACTTTCACTTTTCACTTTCACTTCAGCGAGTCAACACAGACTGAGAATCGCTGGCGTATCTGACGTCGGGTAGTCCGAGGAGGTAGGTACCCTAAAAGGTCCGTTCTCATGACCTCACCCCACGGTAATCATATACGAATAATGAATAATTTGTGAAATCAAGGAAGGACCGACAGTAGAAAATGATATATAATTATCGAACTGTGCCGGATCCGTCCCTTGTCATTCCACTGGACCTGTGGTAAACTGATGTCTTAACTTAGAAGATCTTTGACCCAAACACCTCTCACAAACCTGACGACCTCTAGTACTTCCCTGTGTCTCCCTGATTACTGATAACTACTTGAATGTGGAAACACGACTCTTAAAGTACGATTAATATAAATCTCCGGTACTGAAGTTTCAACAATCTTTTATATAACGGAAATTAATCAGAAATCTTTGAATGTATAACGAAGGTTTTATAAATTTCACTTTATAAACTTCTTTTTTATAGACAGTAAATAATTCCTACAGGTGACACGGTCCGTGATATAATTTATAAGTTACGTTTAAGGAGTTGTAACACTCCGTCCGTAATGATAGTAAAGGTAAAAAGATATACTTGTTTGACTCTAAATCTCTCAAATTCATTAAATGACTTCCAGGGTCCTGAAGCTTTACAGTTTTGGTCTCGTCTTTGAGACTTTGAATGAGTCTAAATTAATACATACCATATAGATCTTACCCAATAAATGAACTCCTTGTTCTTTAGCCGAATAACCCGTAGTTTTCATCAACATCCATTGACTTAAAAGGGTCCATCTATTATTTTGTGAATTCCCTTGATTTAAAATGTAACAATTAACGACTCCTCATCTTTTCACTTTTTTCGTTTTCCCAATCAGTGGATCAGTACAGACTAAGAAAAGTTGGGACACCTGACATCGGGTGGTCCGAAGAGACAGATACCTTAAGAGGACCGTTCTTATGACCTCAGTCGTCGGTAAGGGAAGAGGTCCCCTTAGAAGGGGTGAGTTCCTAGCCTGGGTCTAGAGGGTGTAACGGTCCTCTAAGAAATGGTAGACTGGGTGGTCCCTCATCTTGAGAAAAATTTTCACAACGTCCGGAAAGACGGAAAAAATCATGACTTATAATCTATTCCGAAATGTAAGGGAACTATCATATTTCGTAACTAAAGTTAGTAGTCGGTACGATGATAAAGTGTTCACCTTCTGTGTCACAGAACGTCTCAATTCACTTATTCTGGGAATATTATTTTTAAATATAAGAACTTTTTTTATGAACTTACAGTCGTCTAAAATAAATCCTGTAAACGTAAAAAGAATTTCTTACCTCTGTGAACATAAGTGTACAGTCTGTGTACCTTTCTGTTATGTTGGTTGAAACATGTTTTGTATAATTCCTTATTTTCGAGTTTTATAACTAAAGAGTTCGTTAACAGAAGAGGGGATTTTTTATTAGAAAAACGTACCATAAGAAAAAAGAAACAGAATAGTTGGTTTCAGTCTCGTATCACTTACTAAGGACGTACTCATTTTACTCCTTACTAATTCAGAGGTAGATATACAGTAAGATCGAATGAGTGTCACTTAGGTGACCCTCCCCACTACCTTATAGTTTTTAACTCGTTGTAGTTTTCTCGAAATTCCTTCCCTATTGAGGTTTGGACGTATAACAAATATTGGTCTTCAACAATTGTATCTCGATCCTACATCTCACTATTTAATAAATTTTCCTGAGTCTATAAGTTTCTCTAAAATCCCACATTCTTTTTTTATTAATAAATTGGAAATTTCAGTGTTATCTGAAGTTGTAAGAGTGTTTTATCATGGAATTACAAGATTTATTCTAAGCCCAAGTTACCAATGTAGTTTACATATTATTATCATTATAGATACTTCCTAATTCCCGAAGGGAGCACAAAGTCTACCATTTCTTAGACGGACGTTACGCCCTATAGACTCAAGATAGGATCCCAACCCTTCTAGGGGACCTCCTCCAGTACCGTTGGGTGAGACCATATGAACAGATCTCTTAGGGGTACCTGTCTCCTCGGAGCACCCGATGTCAGGTACCCCAGTGTTTCGAAACCTGTACTAACTCACTGATTCGTGTATCCTTAAGAGACCACCAGGTCCCCAGTTCTGAGGTGTGAAGGTGGTGTCCCCCGTACCCAAGTTAGGGACCAGTCTCTTCAAGGTATACATTACTCCACGTTGGTTTTTATTTATTTATTTTCGTAGATTCACTTACTCCTATGTTACGAGTGAATCAGTAAATATGTATACACACCGGAGGAAAGGAGAGGGGTGGAGAAAGAAGGAACGGTAGAGAGAAGGACGAAGAACAAGGAGAAATAAAGAAGGAAGAAACAGAGAGAGTAGATAACTTACAGTTGATATATCGTCCATGAGACGGATCCAAACAAGTTTCTCTTTTGATTTTAGACAAAAGAGTCTTCCCATGAGAGACTAAAAGGAAGTTCAAACCTGATTAGTAATACCTACGTATGTCTAAAACACCCAAAATATTGAACATACAGGATGATATTGTGTCGAATCGAAAGATAACGTCGTCTCACTTACTAAAGTACAGTAAGGACTCATTCGGAGTGGGGAGTAGACAAAACTAATTGTGTTTCACCCTAATCCACTTTTTTCTAAGTATGAGAGTCTCCGATTCCGTTTTTCGTCCTGGACTGACCGTGAAAGCAATTTACGGGGTCCCGGATGAGAGAGACATCGAGACAGGTCACTACCTACATAGAGATTACACCGTGGGGTCACGAGACACCCCACACTTCTACCTTCGACGAATAATTTTTCGACAGAAGAGAAAGTGACTTTGAATCGTAAGAAGAGATGAGAAGTCTACCCGTTTGAGGAAACGGAGAGACCGATGAAGTCGATAGACATCGGAGAGAAAAGGTAAAAAGAAAACTGAAGAAAGAAAAATAACGAAAAGGGTACTGAGGTGAAGTACCTACTCGTTACACTAAAAGTCTCGTCAATTTCCCACGAGGGTGTGAAAGGAAAATCAGATTCGTTGTCGTAAAATGAAGATCAAGTCAAATCAAGTCAGCGAGTCAGCACAGACTGAGAAACGTTGGGGTACTTGACGCCGTGCGGTCCGGAGGGGCAGGTAGTGGTTGAGGGCCTCAGGTGGGTTTGGGTACAGGTAACTCAGCCACTACGGTAGGTTGGTAGAGTAGGAGACAGTAGGGGAAGAGGAGGACGGGAGTTAGAAAGGGTCGTAGTTTACTCAGTCGAGAAGGTTAGTCGAGAAGCGTCCTCAGTCGAGAAGTGTAGTACCAGAAAAGTTTACTCAGTCGAGAAGCGTAGTCCACCGGTTTCCTGACCTCAAAGTCGAAATCGTGGTCAGGAAGGTTACCTGTGGGTCCTGACTAGAGGAAATCCTACTTGACCAACCTAGAGGAACGTCAGTTTCCCTGAGAGTTCTCAGAAGAGGTTGTGGTGTCAAGTTTTCGTAGTTAAGAAGTCGTGAGTCGAAAGAAATGTCAGGTTGAGAGTGTAGGTATGTACTGGTGTCCTTTTTGGTATCGGAACTGATCTACCTGGAAACAACTGTTTCATTACAGAGACGAAAAATTATACGACAGATCCAACCAGTATTGAAAGAAAGGTTCCTCGTTCGCAGAAAATTAAAGTACTGACGTTAGTGGTAGACGTCACTAAGACCTCGGGGTTTTTTATTTCAGTCGGTGACAACAGGGTAGATAAACGACACTTCACTACCATGACCTACGGTACTAGAATTAAAATACTTACAACTCGAAATTTGGTGGAAAAAGTGAAAGGAGAAAGTGAAAGGAGTTCTCCGAGAAATCAAGAAGTGAAAGACGGTATTCCCACCACGGTAGACGTATATTATGCACCGATAAACCGGGAGATTGGAATAATCAAGTGGGTTGACCTTTCAACACTATGTACAGGAGTTTCTTGAGTTCGATACTTCAGTCTACTCTAGAGCAGAGGTAGTAAAGGTCGACTCACTGGATTCTACTCAACGACTTGTAGAGACTCTGAGCCAAAGAAGTAGACCTTTAACCCTTATCGTTATTACCGGAAGTCGAGTGTTCCAACGACACTATCGATTTACTTTATTATGTGTGATTTCATATATCTCGTCACTGATACACCACCATTCGTGAGTCAGAATTGGTAGAATTTTTATCGGAACAGCTAAAGAGGAATTACGAACGAAGGGATAAAAAGATACGTTCCTTAGTAAAATCTGGTCATAATCATCCAAAACCAAAGGACTACTAAGAACGACAACAAGGACTACTACGGTCTATGGTTTAGAAGTCTATGAGAGTCACGTATTCAAAATGTTACTGAAAACGATAACGTAGGATAAAAATTAGATATCTACAGGACTTTCTTGTTCCTCAGACACACACGTGTGTATATGTGTGTGTGTACGAGTAGCGGATACCTTGAAGATCCTTTCGTCTACAATGGAACGACGGAATTCAATCCTACCCGTATGTGTAGACATTTCTACCATTCGACCAACTAAGTCATTCTTTCTCTAAGTAAATCTAATTGTAAATCGTCGTGTCACTTGAATTTAAGTAAAAAAAGAAGGGAACGGTATTTTTTAAGGTAGACGGTAAATAATTATAATTCCTTAAACTAATGTTGAATGAGAACCATGTCTACTTACGATTTTTTTGGGGTGTGTTAGGAAGTATTCATGATTTTTACTTGATTCCCTTTTCTGTATAGTCCTTTTCTTTGTCGTACCCCCATTAAGACAATTCTCACGGAATTTTCGGACATAACATGATAACGGTACATTTTTCCCCCTCCGACGACGGTTTGTGTAACGACTTTACTCTTAATAAATTTGATGTTTCTTCGTACTGTCGAGGTACACTTATGGAATTTCCGGGTTCCAGTGAATGTTTCCTCTTGGTCCACCGCTTTAGAACCTCACTTTTTTTAATGTCGGTATATAACTGAGATCAATGGGAACCAATCCTCTACATCGAATGGTAAAAGTTTTTGTCTCTAAGAACAAAACGTACACCTAACTACATTTTAACGTCTATTGTCTTTCGACTCTTAAAAAAAAAAAAAAAAACCAATTATACGGAAAAAGATGGGAGTAATAGAAAGACCCCGAAACATAGTCTTACTGGAGACGTAGTCTTTGTAATTATAACGGTCTCAGTTTTATTCATTTATCATGGTTTACCCTTACAAGTATCTGACCCAGGTCCTCCCAGGTTATAGTCCCACAAAGATAAAGAAAATTTTCGGTCACAAGGTTAGTGTAGTCAACATGTCCATTCCCTTTAATTTCCAAGTCTTTTGACCACTGTTTCTCTTAATTTTAAGAAACCAGTAGCTGTATGATGTGTCTCTCGGTTTTTACCTCATCACTAATTCTCGTGTCCTCGTTTAAGGTGACGGTCATTAATAAGGAAACAAAGGAACACTTTCAATTGGAAAAAAACGGAATCGAAGGGGTATACTTGTCCCCCAATATAATGAATCGTACGTTTCAACAATACTTTTAATCGACTCAATTTTGTGTATATCATGTTTTTCGTCTTGATCGTTTCTCTTTTGTTGTTTTCGACTCAAATAATCCATTGTTGGGAAACGATTCTAAATTGTACAACATAATAGATTAGAAGTATAGTTGGGACTCATTCCAGTACAACGGGGTAAAATGTCTACCTTTTTGTCTAAGTCTTTAGGATTCATTGGACGGTCTCATGTGGGTAGTCACTCGTTAACACATCGGTAAGTTTAGGTAAAGACATATTGGGATTTTTCGGTTGACGTACTATATGATCTGTCAATGGAGGAACTGGGGTACATTTCGTGTTAGTCAATCTTATATAAACCGTTGACTTCTTTGCTTTTACTTTATACATTTTTCAATGTCACCCCTTTTTTCAATGTTACCCTTTTTTTTCAATGTCACGTTGAAAATAGGAGACGTCTGATCTTATTACGTAATACATGAAAACGTAAGATAAAAATTCACCATTGTCACTTTACTTACATAGACTTTCCTGACGAGAGAGGACCTATGAGTGTTTACAGGAACGGTACTTAACACACTCATTGACAGAACCTCTTCTCTTGTTTTTTTTTTTTTTTGTTTTTTGGGTTTGGGTGCACGCATTATTTTCAAAACGGTAGACGGAAATCCACTTAAAGACATTCTAAAAAACTCGGAGGTAACCTACGACCAAAGACGTACACGACTCTTTTGACAGTCTGGTGAACAGTGGGTAGGATTGACCTTAACTGTTACTGCCGACTACTTCGAAGTCTCTGACAAGGAAACATAGTCACGATGACTGTAACCGAAGGTGGTACAATGAAGGAAGAATGAGTAGTTTTGAGGTTTCTGTTTCCCGGATGTCCACTTTGTCATACTCTTAAAATGGTTTACTTTCATTTCTAATCTACCACGTGTTTAAAGAGTTTAGGTTTGACCTCAGGTTTCCCTCTAAAGTAGGTCATCTTTGCTCGGTGGGTACGTTTGGTAGACCTCTTTTCGGTGTGCTGTCTGGGTCACCACCAAAGTGTCAACGGTTATTTTGTTCGAATCTTCGGAGGGTTCCTCTGTTTACGAAGACTTTTTATAGAAGGTGACGAATCGTATACCCAGACGTTAACGACGGGTTTGTTTTTCTATTGTATCTCATCCCTTCTCGATGGCGACTTTTCACCAAAAGAAGGAACGAAAATAATTTATTTCTCTACTAAAGGAAAAGTAAAGAAAACGAAAAAGTCTCGAGGGTCTTTCTCCGAGTCAGAAAGACTGGTTTCGACCCGAAATTACCATAATAGAGGTTCGAGTCCCCTTGACCTAAATAAGTCATTCTACGTCCCGAACGAAAAGGATAACAAAATTTAAAGTCGTCGAACTATAGAAGGGGACGACTTCCCCTATCCTCTTCTGGTTCTCTACTCGACCGTTTATTAAAAAAGTAAATTCAGAGAAGGGTAAAAAAGGTCAGATGTTGAGTTATCGTTCCGTCGAAAGGGAGAGGTGAAACGTACCCAGACACCTTAACAGTTTGGTCTTCCAAATCAGACGTCCCGTCTCGTCGTAGTGTACCACGGGTGACTCGTGGGACACCGACTACCCTATCTCCTTTAGTGTTCGAACCTTCCCGTAAACCTACTTTGGAGGAACCGGTCTCCGTGACTCTTCTTCCCTATGATGTGACCGTCTTTCATTGTTACAGTAGTATTAGTGGGAAGAGGGTCCAGGGTGGGAAAAAGGAGTGGGAGACTTAATTTTTATTTTACGTATATGTTATAATTCCCTTTTTCCGTTCTCTTCTTTTCTTTTAAATGGAGGGGGATTAGAGGTTACGTTGTTTTATGTTACACAGGTCTTCACGCTTTAGAAACAAAGTTACTGGAGTAGATCAGAACGGTTTACGATGAGTTACGTAGTGTTAATTGGGCCGAAGGTTACTTGAGGTCACCTTTTTTAGTCCGTAGTACACCACTTATTAAGTCTTAGGTGTACTTTATGAGTTTTCCCTTAGGTTTTTGAGTTGTAAAGTTTTTCCTACGTAAAATGTACCACATTGTTCTAAACGAATTTTCAAAGTTGTTCTATTTGACTAAAATTTTCATTTTACATAGAGACCGGGTCTTTGTCGACTTTGTCTCGAGTTCGTCACTACAATGTCCATTCATTCGTGCTCCCCTTTTCCGTCACTTACTGTTGGAGGCCACCTTTCTCTTATAAGGTAATATACCTCCAGAAATATGTCCTAGGCCTTTTTCCATCTAAGTGTTATCCCTTATCACAAGTCAAGTCAAGTCAAGTCAGCAAGTCATCCCAGACTGAGAAACGCTGGGGTACTTAGCGTCGTGCGGTCCGGAGGGACGGGTAGTGGTAGAGGGCTTCTAGTGAGTCTGAGTGCAGGTAGCTCAGTCACTACGGTAAGTCGGTAGAGTAGGAGACGCAGGGGAAGAAGAGGACGGGGGTTAGGGAGGGTCGTAGTTTCAGAAAAGGTTACTCAGTCGAGAAACGTACTCCACCGGTTTCATGATCTCAAAGTCGAAATCGTAGTAAGGAAGGTTTCTTTAGGGTCCCGACTAGAGGGAGTCTTACCTGACCAACCTAGAGGAACGTCAGGTTCCCTGAGAGTTCTCAGAAGAGGTTGTGGTGTCAAGTTTTCGTAGTTAATAAACCGCGAGTCGGAAGAAGTGTCAGGTTGAGAGTGTAGGTATGTACTGATGACCTTTTTGGTATCGGAACTGATCTGTCTGGAATCAGCCGGTTCATTACAGAGACGAAAATTTATACGATAGATCCAACCAGTATTGAAAGGAAGGTTCCTCATTCGCAGAAAATTAAAGTACCGACGCTAGTGGTAGAGGTCACTAAAACCTCGGGTTTTTTCTTTCAGACTGTGACAAAGGTGACAGATGGGTAGATAAAGGGTACTTCACTACCCTGGCCTACGGTACTAGAATCAAAAGACTTACAACTCGAAATTCGGTTGAAAAAGTCAGAGGAGAAAGTGAAAGTAGTTCTCCGAGAAATCAAGAAGAAGTTAAAGACGGTATTCCCACCACAGTAGACGTATAGACTCCAATAACTATAAAGAGGACCGTTAGAACTAAGGTCGAACACGAAGAAGGTCAGGTCGCAAAGAATACTACATGAGACGTATATTCAATTTATTCGTCCCACTGTTATATGTCGGAACCTCATGAGGAAAAGGATAAACCTTGGTCAGACAATAAGATACAGGTCAAGATTGACAACGAAGGACTGGACGTATGTCTAAAGAGTTCTCCGTCCAGTCCACCAGACCATAAGGGTAGAGAAAGTCTTAAAAGGCATGAAATGACACTAGGTGTGTCAGTTTCCGAAACCGTATCAGTTATTTCGTCTTAATCTACAAAAAAGACCTTGAGAGAACGAAAAAGGTACTAGGTCGTCTACAACCGTTAAACTAGAGACCAAGGAGACGGAAAAGATTTTGGTCGAACCTGTAATCCTTCAAGTGCCAAGTACCTAAGGATTTCGGACCGAACCTCTTAAAACTCGTAATGAAGTGATCGTACACTCTACTCACGTTAACACACCATTAAACTCGTAAGAAACCGTAACGGAAAGAAACCCTAACCTTTCTTTTGACTGTAAAAGGTCAGGACACCGGTGACGACTCAAAAGGTTTAAAAGACCGTATAACTCACGTCGTGAAAGTGTCGTAGTAGAAAGTCCTAAACTTTATCGAGTTGACCTTAAGGTAGTGTAGGTGATGGAAACAAACATCACTACGAAAGATTCCGGGTGAACTGAAGTGTAAGGTCCTTCAGACCGAGATCTACTCACTAGTGTAGTAACACTAATAGACCCAGTACTTCTAGGAAAAACACGTCAAGAAGACACATAAGAACGGTGGAGAAGAATTATAGAAGACGAAGACAATCCAGGTACGGTAAAGACAGGAAATGCCTCAGGTAGAAACGTACTTTACAAGGGAACCATAGAGATTAAAAGAATTTCTCTAGAGATCAGAAAGGGTAAGACAAGAAAAGGAGATAAAGAAACGTGACTAGTGACTTCTTCCGAAAGAACAGAGAAGAACGATAAGAAACCTTGAGACGTAAGTCTACGAATATAGAAAGGAAAAGAGGAACCGAAAAGCGAAGAGAACAGTGTCGATAAACATTCCGGAGGGGTCTGTCGGTAAAACGAAAAAACGTAATGAAAAGGTACCCCTACCAGAACTAGGGACAGAGGACATGTTACAGTACTTGGAGTCAGGTATCAAGTAGTCCGTGAGGTAGATAGTCTAGATCCGGGAATTTAGATAAAGAGTGAAGGTGACATATTAGTATTCCCTAAACCAAATTCAGTATGGACTTACCAGATCGCCAAAAGGGATGAACGAAGTTAAATTCAGACTTAAACCATTATTCCTCAAGTACTAGACTCGGTGTCAGTCGAGGACCAGAACAAAAACAACTGACATATCTCGAAGAGGTAGAAACCGACGTTTCTTATATTAGTTAGACTAAAGCCACAACTGGTAGACCACTACAGGTACACATCTCAGAAGAGAACACAACAACCTTCTCCCATAAACGATACTGGTCACGTAAAAGAACCTTTTTGAGATAATCAAAAACGGGACGAAGTAAGGCGTAAGGTTCCGGTTTAAACGGACAATGAGGTCCACAAAGAACTGAAGGATGAAAACGTAAGGTCAGGGGATATTACTTTTCCTGTAGAAAAAACCCACAATCAAGATTTTCCAGAATATCCAGAAGTATCTTGACAAGTCGAAGAAGTCGTAATGACCAACCCCGTATCTGAATCTAATGGCACTATGGCTTACCAAAGGGAACCTCTGTTTGTCTCTAGTAAGACAGTAAAAACTCTGACGTAGATTCATGACGTAAAGCCTGAGAAAACAAATGGTGCTACCGATGAGGTAAAGAAGACTCCCTAAGGACGGACGTCATCATCTATATTACAAGTAAGCTCAATTTAAGTGGGTAAGGTCAGGTAAAATCAAGCGACTAAGGATCCTACAGCTGCAAGTGAGAACGGTAGAGAACAAATTGGTGAAGGTTAAACGGAATTAAGTACCTGGACTGTAAGGTCCAAGGATACGTTATAACGAGAAATGTCGTAGCCTAGAACGAAGATAGTGGTCAGTGTAGGTGTCGACCCATAACAAAAACGAAACCGAGGTATAGAAGTAAGAAAGACCTCAATAAAGAGGTGACTAGAGGTCATCGTATAACCCGTGGATGACTGGATCCCTCAAGGAGAAAGTCATAGGATAGTAAAACGGAAAAGTATGACAAGTACCCCAAGACTTCCGTTCTTATGACTTCACCAAACGGTAAGGGAAGAGGTCACCTGGTGTAAGACAGTCTGGAGAGGTGATATTGAGCGGGTAGAACCCAACGGGGCGCCCGTACCGAATCAAAGTAACTCAATCTGTTCCGACACCAGGATCATACTAATCTAACTAATCAAAAGACACTCATACCAAAGTCATACAGACGGGAGACCATCTGAATCAGATGAGTTCTGTATGGAAATCAATCGTATACCCACGAGTTTCGTACATCCGATCAAATCTCTTTTCCCTTGGTCACCTATAGTGGTAAAGCAGGAAATGTCCACTAGTGTTAGAGTAAGAGTTGTAATCTGAATATTTATATTTTCTTTATCTCTGATTTTTCACTAGTACATATTAATTCACTTTTTAATATAACGTTTCACACACACGAGTCAACACAGGTTGATAAACGTTGGGGTACTAGATACACACGATCCGAGGAGACAGGTACTCTAAAGTGTCCGTTCTTATAACCTCACCCAACGGTGAAGGAGGAGGTCCCCCAGAAGGACTGGGTCCCTGACTTGGGTATAGGTAACCGTCCGTCTAAGTAATGGTGACTCGTCGGACCTTCGGATTCCAACAGAATCCCTACTGGGATAACTCTTCTTAGACCTCCAAAACTGTCGTTTATTGACTTCTTTTCAATACCGTTATTGTCTATTCTCTTTCGAGCACTTGTTTCTGTGGATTCAACCTTATTCGATCAACACTCTTCCTATTTCATTTTGTCCGTCTTGTCTTCATACGTCATGTGTCTCTCTTCTTAAAACTTTTTAATCCTATCGGTCAACTAATGTGTCACCCTTACTTCAACATATTGAATCTAAATTAGGTTATCAAAGAGACTTTACAAAACTTATATAAGTATAAGTTTAACTTATATAAATACAACCATAATAACGATTATCGTTGAAAGACAAACAACTCAGTAGGAAAGTCCTATCCATGATACATAAAATATACGTAATAAAGTACATTAAAACTCTCGTTGGAACATACCGTCTCTAGTAATAACGAAGGTCTAATTCCACTTCTTAACTTTTTAGTTTCTTAAAGTTTTTTAAAGGGTCCAGGTACGTCGTCTTAAACTTAGTTTCGACAAAGTGGAGTGTCGAATTCTATCACCTCTCCACTTTAGATCAGAAAAGTGTAGTCGTCACTAATGACGTATGTATATTCTATTACTACGAGAGTTCCAATGTATACTCTCTATATAATAGACTAAAGGGTTTCTTGTCCGTTCAGTATTAAGAACTCAATGTTCTAGTTTAGGTTCGTCACCAGAACTAATGATTAGCCATAGTGTAAGACGTTTAAATACACATATGTACATTTACATGGGTACGCACGTGTGTGTGTGAATTTGTTAATTTGATTATAGGTCTCTTCGAACTAGTGGACATGGATCATAGTATGTGTACCATCTCGGGTCTAGGTATTGGTTTAGTTAGAGAAAGGATTTGTCAGTCAAGTCAGCGAGTCACGACAGGTTGAGAAATTTTGGGGTACTTGACGTCGTGCGGTCCGGAGGGACAGGTAGTGGTCGAGGACCTCAAATGAGTCAGAGTACAGGTGACTCAGTCACTGCGGTAGGTTGGTAGGGTAGGAGACAGCAGGGGAAAAGGAGGACGGAAGCAGAACGGGTCGTAGTCCCAAAAAAGTTTACTCAGGCAAGAAGTATAGTCCACCGGTTTGATAACCGCAAAGTCGAAGTCGTAGTCAGGAAGGTCACTTAAAAGTCCTGTCTAGAGGAAATCCTACCTTACCAACCTAGAGGAACGTCAGGTGCCCTGAGAGTGCTCAGAAGAGGTTGTGGTGTCAAGTTTTCGTAACTAAGAAACCGTGAGTCGAAAGAAATATCAGGTTGAGAGTGTAGGTACGTGCTGATGACCTTTTGGTATCGAAACTGATCTGCCTGGAAACAACCGTTTCATTGCAGAGACGAAAAATTATGCGACAGATCCAACCAGTATTGAAAAGAAGGTTCTTCGTTCGTAGAAAATTAAAGTACCGACGTCAGTGGTAGACGTCACTAAAACCAGTTATTTGAGATCGAACGTTCGGTTTCGACCAGGTGCCGGACAAAAACATACCGAGTACTCGATTCTTACAAAAAAAACAAAAAAAAAAAATGTAAAAATTTACCAACCTTTTTTTAGTTTCTTTCGTATAAACCTCTGTATATAGGTCCTCTGTACTTTTACTTTACCTTAAGGTTAATGACACAGGTATTTATGGTAAAATAACCTTGTGGTTCGAGTAAACAAATCCAAAACAGATACCGACGAAAGACTGATGTCATCGTCTCAACTCATCAACATTGTCTCTGATACACCGAGAACTCTCTATTGGAAAATACTGAGACAGGATTTAGTATGGGAAATATGAGACAGTGGGACGGACAGTAACATGACAGGATAGGTATGTTGTATGTGTAGATTGTCCCACTCTTTCTTTCATTCGATCCCGTATTTTGGTGACATTTTTCATACCCTGTAAAGAGGTAGTGAAAAGTAAAGTCTAAACACTATTGATCGTGTGGTGACTTCCGATAAAGGAGGATCAGACATCGGGACTTTACACTTGCGTCTTACTGTTTTTCTCATACACGATATCCTCATTAAAATACTTCTAATAAGACCCACCCCCTCTTTTCACCTAGTCTCTACTCTTCTATTGAACCTTCTACCAAGGTTACTAAGTCCGTAGTCCACAGTTTCAGAGTTCGACAACCTTATACGTCTCTTCCGTTACCGTTGGGTGAGGTCATAAGAACGGACCTCTTAGGGTCTCTTCCCCCTCGGACCACCCGACGGTAGATACCCCAGCGTGTCTCAACCTGTGATGACTTCGCTGAATCGTCGTCGTCGTCGTCGTCGTCGTCGTCGTCGTCTCTATGGAGACTCGGTTCGTTGATTGACGAAGAGATCTGCCTATAAACCGTTTTTATTCTCACGACCGTAATATAAAATTCCCAAGTAACAGTGACTCTTGATATGTAAACGGAGGGACACAAAGTTTCGTGATCAGTGAATGTTTCCACAAAATTGGGTTTATACTATCGAGAAGTCGATAAGTGTAATTGGGTCTGTAATTTTCTTGGTAAGAGACTTTAGGAAGTCGAAGGACACGTTGTAGAGAATCCTATTTGAACTGAGTTTTGATACGTGATGTTTTGAGAAGTAAGCTCATCAAATGCGGAACCACAAACCTTTGTTGGAGACTGTTATAAAGTTAGTAATCAGTACACGTCTGTGATTTATACACATAGTCGAAACACAGGTGGCACTTGGTACAAGAGTTTTTAATTCCGTCTCTGACCGGTTTCTCATGTAGAGTAGTGACGTAGGTCCTCGTATTTTCGTAAACGGTAAGTTCCGTGATTAATGGGTGATTCTCAATGTCTCACAGTCTGAAACCGGACTTTGGAAAATATCCACCGTTGAAGATTGTTGTTGTCGTTGTTATCTCAATTTCTTTTATTACGATGGACCATAAATGAGACTCGATTGCACAGTGTTACAGTTCCGACACAGTTGGTATTTCCACTATACGGGTTTACTGTTACAAATAACGTCAGTTTTATTTATATAAAGGGGGATTTGGCGTCAAACGAATTGGTATAAAAAATTTACGTGACGAATTTCGTCCGTCTTCCTTTTAACCCCGTAATAGTCAACAGGTACAAACTCGTGGTGATGATTTTTTGGTGTATAGCTTTCGAAAATTCTTCCACGACACACTACGAAAAAAGTAATCTCAGTCAGACAGTCCATTAATAGAGGACTCTCATAACCCTCATATCAAAGAGAAAAAAAAGACACGATCTCTGTCGGTTCCCTTGACGGGGTACAGGTTGGGGTGAAAGACCAAGATTCACTTCAAAAAGACCCCAGTCGAGTGCGGGGTCGAAGAAACACCCAAACTCTCGGGTTTACAAGAAGGGGTAGTCCAGTAGTGAAAAATAAGGTTCTGAGGATAACTCGTCTCAGTTTTCACGTGGGAGGTATCTCCAAGTGTCCTTCATCACTTCATCTAAAATCTTCTTTCCCTGGAACCCCAGAACGTACATAGACTTTTCCCGGTCCCTATTTTACAATCCGTAAATCTCGCAGTTTATTTATGCGAGATTGACTTGATAGGGGTAGACCAAGTGAATAAGGACGCCGGTCTGACTTTCAATTATCCTTCAGTAAATATGTGTCTAAATAAGTGTCTAACTTATTTATTATAAAGGATATAGGTTCATCCTATTAAACAGTTAAGACGAATTATTTTGTCTTAAAGTGAATTTTCACTATCCAAGTACTAGTAAAAAACGGAAATATATAGAAAAGTTGTTTGTCATTGATTTTTTATGTTGTTGGTCTGAGACCTCCAGACTCTAATGACATAAAATTTTTCCACGAGTATGAGTCTTTGGAGTCCTTAAGACACGGACTCAAAAATCTTTTTAACAGGTTTTATAGTCTCCTTTTATTATGGATAATAAGGTACCAATCACTACGTTTCTCGTTCACTTTAAACAGAAGATTTGACCAATTCGAAGATATCACCTAATAATTGGTCTACCGAAATCTTTTCTCTACTAGTGACACTTGGTCGTATTTAAATGATGTTTGTTTGTTTAGATTAAAGGAAACTGTTTTCTCAATGATCGGAGTAATCGTATATTTCATAACATCTCTAAGATATATATCTAAAGTTATTTTGTCTACTGTTTCTGAGGGTACTATAAGAACAGTGGTTTCCCTTTACACCTGATCTATTATTATACCACATAGTCAACCTTGTAAACCGTTTACTGTCTTTACATTACTGTCTTTGGATTGTGTTTGACCGACTTCGGTTTCCCAAGTATAATAACGAATACATTGTCGTGTCAGATCTGGACCGAAACTGAGATCTTACCGATCTACACCCAAACTAGAGAAAGAGAAAGAGAGGTCCGAAGTGAAAGTAGACAGTCAACTTACTAATTGCTCCAGGACAGGTATACCACTGAGGATCGTTAGGGTTGGAATTTAAAAGGGTCAAAGTTAAAGTAAGTCTCTCAGAGAAAGGAGTTTTTAATATGTTTTCCAGTTCTGAAAATAAAGGAACCTTACCAAACCTATTACAATGGTTAAGACGTCGGTCGTTTTCAGTTGCAAGAGTACCTGGTTCAAACCAGTGTACTGAATGGCTCTTGGTCCCTATCTGACTCGGGAGTTTTACTGCATTGTACTTTTATCGTCTTCTTACCAAGATTTCCTTTGTGTGACGGTCTTCCTTCCTTTTCACCTCCTATCCCTCGTACTTGTTGTTGACAGGTGATGTCTACCAATCCGTAACCTTTCGAAATATACACATAGTCATATAGTTGAATCTCTTCGTAAACTACGTATGGAATCCCGAAATGGAAACAGAATCCGGAATAACTTTAGTTACTTACTACAAATAGTATAAAGGTCAACTAGATTTTCAAATGAATTTTACAACCGACGGAATTAATACTAAGTGTAATCTGGGTCCCCGGTTTTGGTTCTAATACCTTAGACTGTAAGGATTAACATTCCAAAACGCAACTACAAGTTTTTAGTCACTACATTCATCTCCCATCCCCTTTCAACTATTTGTATTTATGTAAACTTTTACTGTCTCCAAACAATTGGTACTTGAGTTTTACACAGACGATTTCAGTAGAAAAACCGACATCATAGTCCATCTTTAGTCTAGTTCCTGTCAGTGTAGAAAAGACAAAAGTACGTCCAGTCTAGTCCAGATCTTAAATACATCGTAAGACCTATAAGACAAAACCAAAACTTACTAGAAAAATACGAATTGTGTCTAGTGTAAATACATAAAAACAATAAGAAATACAAATGGACGGGAAAAATTTATATTTAAAGAACTCCGATCCTAGTCCACTACATACATACACATGTACGTACGTACCATACACACACAAAATGGTTACATAGTAGTACACCATCGTAGTCATTTGTACGAAATTTTTCCTTTTTTTTTTTTTTCTTTCTTTGGACTTCCACGGGATTGTTTCTACTCTTATAACTTCTATTGAACCTTTGAGAAAGTACTTTTCTTCTTGTTTATAAGATTCGAACCGTCTCCTGTGACTTTATTATACCACCGACGGAAATTTAAAAACTTCTAGACTCTACTCAGTCACCATGAGTATCTTCAATAAGTCAGTGATTCAGTACAGGTTGAGAAACACTGGGGTACCTGACGTCGTACGGTCCGGGAGATAGGAGGTGATAGAGGGTCTCAAACGAGTTTCAGTACAGGTACCTCAACCGTTACGATAGATCGGTAGAGTAGGTCACGGACGTAGAAGAGGAAAACGAAGGTTAGAAAGGGTCGTAGTCCCAGAAAAGGTAACTCAGTCGAGAAACGTAGTCGACTGGTTTCATAATCTTAAGTCTAAGCCGTAGTCCAGGAAGGTTACTTATAAGTCCCAACTAAAGGAAATCCTAACTGATCAAACTAGAGGAACGTCAGGTTCCCTGAGAGTTCTCAGAAGAGGTTGTGGTGTCAAGTTTTCGTAGTCAAGAAACCACGAGTCGGAGGGAATACCAGGTTGAGANCGGACGTAGAAGAGGAAAACGAAGGTTAGAAAGGATCGTAGTCCCAGAAAAGGTAACTCAGTCGAGAAACGTAGTCGACTGGTTTCATAATCTTAAGTCTAAGCCGTAGTCCAGGAAGGTTACTTATAAGTCCCAACTAAAGGAAATCCTAACTGACCAAACTAGAGGAACGTCAGGTTCCCTGAGAGTTCTCAGAAGAGGTTGTGGTGTCAAGTTTTCGTAGTCAACAAACCACGAGTCGGAGGGAATACCAGGTTGAGAGTGTATGTATTGATGACCTTTTTGGTGTCGAAACTGATCTACCTAGAAACAGTCGTTTCACTACAGACGAAAAATTATACGACAGATCCAAACAGTATCGAAAAGAAGGTTTCTCGTTCACAGAAAATTAAAGTGTCAACGTCAATGGTAGACACCACTAAAACCTCAGATTCTTTTGTTTTAGACAGTGACAAAGGTTAAAAGGGGTAGATAAACGTTACTTCACTATCCTAGTCTACGGTGCTGGAATCAAAAGACTTACAACTCAAATTATGGTCCAAAAAGTGAGAGGAGAAAGTGAAAGTAGCTCCGAGAAATCAAGAAGAAATGAAAGACGGTAACCTCACTATAGTAGACGTAATAACTCCAACGACTATGAAGAGGGCTGTTAGAACTAAGGTCCGACATTAAGTAGGTCGGGCCGTAAAGTGTACTACATGAGACGTATATTCGATTTGGTCGTCACGCTGTTATATGTCGGAACTACATGAGGAAAGGGTTAAAACTTTGTCTAGTAAAAAGGTACAGACCAAGATTGATTACGAAGAACAGGACGTATGTCCGAAGAATCCTCCGTCCATTCCTCTAGACCATAAGGGTAGAGAAATTCTTAAAAGGTGTCAAACAACACTAGGTATGTCAGTTTCCGAAATCGCATCAGTTAGTTCGTCACCTACAAAGAGAACTTAAGAGAACGAAAGAGATACTAGGTTGTCTACAACCGTTAAACTAAAGATCAAGGAGACAGAAAGGATTTAGATCGAACATGTAACTTCAAGAGTCAAGTGTATGACGACTTCTGATCGAACATCCTAAAACTCGTAATCGAACGATCGTAAACTTTACTTTTATTAACATACATAATACTTTGAAGAAACCGTAACGGGAAGAAACCCTGACCTAACTTTTGACTAGGATAAAAAGAAATCAGAAAGTTTGACTCGAAACCGTAAGGATCCACCATGATCACCATTTCTTGGGTGGACGGTTACGTCCTCTGTATTCTCTACGACCAGGCTAGGGACCCAACCCTTCTAGGGGACCTCTCCTCGTACCGTTGGGTGAAGTCATAAGAACGGACCTTTGAAGGTACCTGTCTCCTCGGACCGTCCGATGTCAAGTACCCCAGCGTTTCTTAGTCTGCACTGACTTCGTTGAATTGTCCGTGTGTAATTGTAGAGAACCCGTAATATGTTCTTCAAAGTCAACCCACCCTCCTCTCTACTGATTAAGTGTTCCAAAGAGTGTTTAAACTTTCCTATTCTATAAGACTAAGATGTTTATAATGGTTTGAGGAACCTTAGAATGAGTCACGGAACAGACCAGTACAGTTTAATCCTGACAAGAACCCTCTATCCCGATATGACGTGGTACATTTTCAGTCTTTGAGAACGGACACGGTTTGTGATATTGACTACCGTTCAACCGGACACTACTATACGTTGTCTCGGAGTAAGAGAATTTATACATTCTTGGTCCGTTAGTGTTGAACCCGGGTATATTCTTTCTTCGTAAGCCGTCTGTATATCGTGTACGTTCAGTTTAAGGATGAAGGAAAAAGAAGACGAGAGAAAAGGAAGGGTTCTTATCTCGAAATTTTGTGGAAAGCTTTATTCACTCGGTAACAGACCGTAAATTTCTTGAAAAAAAAACATATAGATCTATATAAATCTTAAAGCATACCGAACTTCATTACTAAATATATTGACCGAAATATAAACGTACACCCGACTTCATATATATGTACATATACATTTACATTTAAAAATTAATAAATGACGCTCGTCTTGATCCAAACCATACGACATATATAAGATTTCTTCTATCGTGATTATAAAATAAGGTTAAGAAGAGAATAAACTTCCCGACACCGAGTCTACCATTTCTTAGTCGGACGTTACACTCTCTGGACCCAAGTCAAGGACCCAACCATTCTAGACGACCTCTTTCCGTATCGTTGGGTGAGGTCATAAGAACGGACCGTTTCTCGGTCTGAGCTGACTCGCTGATCACACACGAGTTTACGAAGTCAATACAGACTGACAAACGTTAGGATACCTGACATCGGACGGTCCGAGGAGACAGGTACCCCTAAGAGGTCCGTTCTTATGACCTCACCCAACGGAACAGGAGGAGATCCCCTAGTAGGGTTGGGTCTTTACCTTCGTCGTAGAGTACTCAAAGGACGTAACATCCGCCTAAGAAGTGACAACTTGGTGCCTTCGTGAATGGAGAAGAGGTCTTTAGATCTAGTGTAAGAAAGATGAATTCGGGGTGGTATAAATGTTAAGAATGGGTTAAAATAAAAGGACATAATAAAAAAAGAAAAAACCGATACATTTAAGACGAAGGGTCCGTCGTAATACATGACTCGTGACGTAACTTGTTTTCACTTTCAGTGAATCAGCACAACCTGAGAAACGATGGGGTAATTAATACGTGAGGTACCTTAAGAGGTCCGGTCATATGATCTCACCCATCGGAAAGGAAAGAGGTCCCCTAAAAGGGTTGGGTTCCTATCTTGGGACCAAAGGACGTTACGTCTGTCTAAGAAGTGGTCAACTTGGTGGTCCTTTCGGGTAATGTCACTAACATTCACTACCATTCCTTAAAGGTAAACTGATATTCGATATTCTCCGTCAATCCCACGACAGGAGGTCACGTTTGGGTAGTTCTCGGGTCGTGTTTGGACCCGTGTATTAAAAAAAAAAAATTGTAAATCTTAGTTTCCACTCAAAAACATAATAATAAATTAACTTTCTTTTAAAGAAATGTTAAAACACAACCAAAGACGACATACTCTTACGATTAATCAGTATATATATATATATATATATATATATATAGGAAGAGAACTCGGAGACGTGGGGTAAGGTGAGAAGATCCAGTAGTCTGTGGTCCGACCCTAGGGATATAATGTGTCGTCGAAGGACGATAGATAAAATATAAACTATTACACATATACAATTACGCTGAAAGAGTCAAGTAGGATGGGAGAGGAAGAAGGTGATACAAGTGTTCAGGTAAGAATGTAGATATAGAGGTAAGGAAGGTAAGTTTATCCATAGTCATGGTAAGAAGATCTAAAGTATATATACGTAATTATATGTTATAAACAAAAAGAGAAAGAATGGACGAAGTGAGACATATTTTCCGAGATCCAAACCACTATTAGTTTTTCAGATGGTTATTATTTACGACCTCTCCTACATCACTTCTCCCTTGGGAAGACGTGGTTACCACCCCTTGTCGTACCTCTAAGGAATTTTTCGATCCTTTTTTCGATAATGTACCGGGTGGTTAGGGTGGAGACCCGTATATGGGACTTTACCGACTCGAAAACCCCTCTTTTCCCTTGGAAAAGAGACCATTAACGGTAGTAAAGTAGTTTACGTAGACACCTTTGGGGACCCCGAAGTTCAGTTACGAATCTAAGAAATTTTACACAAAAATGTTTCCTTAAGTAGATATTAGTTTCTTCGTCATTACTCAGTTGGACCCTTTGGACTATTAAAGAGGATTCCCAATTTAACAAAGTTTAGTCTTCAGTTTTAATATAAATATGATTACTGTTGGAATTTTTACATTGTGTCGTAGGTTAAAAACGTATTTTTAATATGTAAAATTTATGGTTTTCGAACTACACTTAAAATGTGAGACAAATACAATTTGGGTTTTTCACTTGAATTTTCATTAGTACATTTAACTTACTATTATTCTCAAGAAAATATAAAAATCTGATGAAGTTTACTTATTAAATTTTCCGTAGTTCGTTTTATAAAATAATTGTATTTCAATTACCATATAAAAATATCATGGACTAAAAGTTTTTAAACGTGATTCTGTAATAGTATTAGTCGAGTACAGTCAACACACGGTAAAATGTATGTGATAAAAACTTATTTCAATTACGTGAGTAGCCGTGTCTTCGAGTCAAATTTAGAGTAAGGACTTGATAGTGACGATCAGAATAATTTTATGAAAATTAAACGGTTGAAGATGCATTTAGACTCCATTTCTAACGAAGTGAGTAACTTTACATTAAAGATAGGTGCCACAAAGACTGATATATTACTCCAGTTTATTTTTCAGACTCAGCAAAAACAATTTTATCCTCCCTTTAGTATTCTTAGCCGTCCAACGGGTGGTACTTTACCTCGTCTCTTATAAAAATGAGTCTTTAATGTAGCACTTTGTTTATTTTGAAATACCACCAATGAGAAGACATTTAATCCATAAATAAGGAAAGGGTAATGACACGGAAAAGAGGTACACAACCGAATTCAACATTATATTTAGACATTTAAGGTACACGGTTTCTCTTGGTCAAATATAGGTTTATACTTCAAAGTATATATTATTAACATATTGTAATATAAAAACTATACTTTGACCNTCCAACGGGTGGTACTTTACCTCGTCTCTTATAAAAATGAGTCTTTAATGTAGCACTTTGTTTATTTTGAAATACCACCAATGAGAAGACATTTAATCCATAAATAAGGAAAGGGTAATGACACGGAAAAGAGGTACACAACCGAATTCAACATTATATTTAGATATTTAAGGTACACGGTTTCTCTTGGTCAAATATAGGTTTATACTTCAAAGTATATATTATTAACATATTGTCTAATATAAAAACTATACTTTGACCCGTAAATAAGTCATTAAAGAGAAAATATATAATTTTTCTGATCTTATTTACCGGAAGATACAATATTTGATAAGACAGGAGGATTAATTGAAGACCGTATATTGTGACATTAAAATGACTGGAATACCAATCCCTATTTTCTATGAACTCACTGTTTCAGTCAAACTTTAAACTAAGTCAGGGAAAGAGAAAGTTAATCAATTAAGTCGTTAAAGGTGGTAGTTTGTTACGTAAAGGATTCCCAGAAAGTAATGTCTATGATGTTGGGTACCTGTGAGTTGACCTATTCGTAACCTAGATGAAAAAACTCATGGGGAGGGGGGGGGTTTTTTTTTTGGGTGACGGAATGACCTCTTAAAGTTTGTGTGAATACCAAGTAAGCATGAGTCAGTAAAATTACAGTAAAAGAACTGAAAGAGGAACAGAAGATGGGTCCATGGTCTTTTTCATAGTAAAAGGTAGGAATTAAACGGTGTCGTTCATAGTGACCATAAAACATGGACTCAGTTTCCGGGTCTTGTCAGGAAATCTTCCGAAATTTATTTATTTACCTACACCCGTTTCTTACAGAAAGGATGACGAGGACTCTTAAAGAAATTTGAGGGTAACCAACAGGTACTTGTTTCTTATAAAAAAAAGATAAAGAGAACTACAAAATGTGAAACAAAAGAATCGTAGTTAAAAAAAAAGGGAGGAGATCACATACACAAAATCAGATTATCACGAAAGCTCACAGGTCTATGACGACACTATTCACGGTGTCTTTATGAATACACCTTTCTATCTAATGAGACTTGACCGAAGGTAAGAGGAAAAAGGTTTGTTTTGAAGATCCCTGTCTTTTTTCTTTTTTTTTTACGGTGGTCGAATACTTTTAGTTACCACAAAAATATACGTATTCCTTATTTCTTAATACAGTTTCCCTCACTATTTTAGTTATGGACTCGGAACCTTCTACCTTAGAAGAGAAATCTTCTTTTATCAAAATTTTTATTTTTTTCTCTACTTTTCCGAAGTCTTCGTACCGTCCAGAAACCCTTAAAGTGGGTGTATCCAACAGTCGTTAGCCCAAGGGAAGAGAAATTTGAATTTTCCTTAATTTCCACTTATTTAAAGAGTTTGTGATACTTTCTGTACGTGTCTTTCATCGGGTTACTTCCTACCATTGATTGGTCAACTACTCTCCGACATCTAAGCCCCGAGATCTTTGTTTGAACCGTACAAATTAATGGGATAGTTTTCTGAACCTTGAAACTATTATATGATACATTTTAACGATATTGTAAACTCTTATCAGACTTAATTTTTAAGGTTAACTACCACTCAGTTTTACTTTAGATTTTTCTACTCCTCCCACTTATACTACAGGGTCCTCAAAAGGAAGTCATGAAGTCACACAAATATTAGTGGGTCATTTGTAGACTTCGGGGTTGTACAAGTTTACTAATTAAATTTTTTCTTTGTTTCGTTCTCCTTAAACCAGACACGTCAGGTCACCGGATGAAGTTTCTAAGGAAATCTGCTCTTGTGAAACACTACCTTTAAGAAAAGGAGACCCCAAAGGGTAACGGTAAGGTATAAGTTCTACGAAAATGGTATAAAAAGGACCGTGTCAGATCGGAAGAGGAGATTTCCCCGGTCTGTTGGTGACTTTTTTTCTCTCTACTATCTTTAATAATGTCTCAAAGCCAAAGTACCTTTGGTACAGTGGAACCCCTCGGTTACGATACGGAAACGACATCACTAGGTGTCGGACCATTCAACGAAACGTATTACAAACACACGAAACTTTGGTTTCTCCTTGTAAAATTAATTTAAACTCAAGATAAAACGAGTAAGGACAGTTGGTGTCTGATAAATACGTTGACGAATTTTCAGTCGAATAGGATCCTTACATGATAAGAAGGGTTGACCTAAAAAATTGAAAGGTGATATAGGGGTTTAAATGGAGGTTTTGACACACAAAAAGACAGTGACGTAATAATACAACTACATAAGTCTGGAACACTACCGACAAATAACGGATGAAACTTAACAGATGATCTGATGTTCGGAACTTTTTGACCTTAAATAGGGGAAGGTGGTCGGGGGTGTTCGGTAGAGAGTCTTGATGGGTGACCGAGAAGTGAACGGACTAATAGAAGTACTGAACCTAAACGTCCCGAGAGGAGGAAGGACGCTACATAAAAGGAGGGAACAAGTGGACCTTCAAGGTTGATGGAAGAGACCCTTAAACGGGGTCAGGGTGGGGTAAGGTCGACTGGATCGTCCTACATTACAAAGTAACTCCCCTGTGAGTCGTGTATTGAAGGTGAGTCGTGTGTAGTATGTTATTAGGTTTGACAGGAGAGAGGTGGTAAGGAATTTGTGCAACGAAATACAGCATTCATAAATCGTTTCGAGAACCCGAAGGGTCCACCACGATGACCATTTTTTTTTTTTTTTTTTAGGTGGACATTTACGTCCTCTGAGTCCAAACTAGAAACCCAACCCTACTAGGGGACCTCTTCCTTTACAGTTTGGTGAGGACATAAGAACGGACCTTTTAGGGTACTTGTCTCCTCGGATTACCCGATATGTCAGGTACCCCAGTGTCTCAACCTACACTGATTCTTGTGTGATGATAATAACAGTAATTTTATCTACGACCTTACTATAGACAACGAATAGAAACATATAAAGTACAATGGAGTGTGTTAATAAACAAAATTTGTCTATAACTTATTCTGACTACTTCGTCTTTCTGTATAAAAGGATTTTAATGGAAGGGTCAACACTTTATTCGTACTACAATTATTTGTAAAACCTGACAAATAGTGTTAGAGATAAAGGGACTAAACAGGAATAAGGATATGTTACGTAGACGTGGTTCCGTGGATTGGGTTTGACTTCGTTGTCTCTAAATAAACGGTTTTTACTTCTACCCTTTTCCTTTCGATCTTTCCAAGATCGGAAACCCACTGACCTGAACGCATCGTACTTTGAAACTAGACGGTAACTGGCACAAGTTAACCCGTCTGTCTCCTCTGATTTCCTCGATCCCATCTCTCTACAAATCTCTCCTTGTCTTTCCTGTTCACCTTCTCTTTTCAGATCTGTTAGAAGGACGACTATCAAGTCCTGTACAAGTTCCCTGACTGATATAGAGGAATCCAAAATGTCCTATAAGGACAGGTAAATATCACTTGAGAGGGTAGATCGGACCAAACCAAACGATTTGTTTTTCTAAGGAATAACAAAGTCCTCTCGTAGGAGTCATATGTTTCATAGAATCACTTCTACTGTCAGTTCTACCAGGAATTAAGTGGATAGTGGTGGATATCCTCGACTGACAACTTAGTTGTTTCTTAGTTTTTAACTCACCGAATTTTGTTATGTCTAAATGATAAAAAGTAATCTGTGTCCAGAGTCGTCCGATTTCAGTGTCACAACGTACCGACTCAAGGAAAGACCTCAGGGATCCCCTCCTATGTAAAGGAACAAAAAATTATCGAGGATCTTCGACGGAAGTAAGGATCCGAGTACCAGAGGAAGAGGGCAGAAGTTTCAGTAGTTGTCGTCTAAGTCAAGAAGAGTGTAGTGTAGTGATACTGGAGGAGGGGACGGAGTGAGAGGGTGAACATAACTTTTCTTAATATACTAATGTAACCTGGTAGGGTCTATTGGGACCTATTATAGGGATAAAGTTCAAACAATTAGTGTAGAAGTTTCAGAGTAAGTCCTTTGTAAATTCCTTTGTATAAATGTATAAGACCCCTAATCCTATACTTGTAAAAATTTCCCCCCCCTCCGGAATTAAGATGAATGATGTGACGGAGAATTGGGAGTCTTGTATCGACAATAATGAACGAAACAACCCATTTTCAGGTGTGGGGGAGTTTTGTTTTGTCTTTTTTTTTTTTTATGTGGATCTTATGTTTAAGGTATTTTCGAACTTCAAACAGAACAACTAACGGTAAAGAGGGTCACGGATGTTTTCCTAGACCATATCATATCCATAAGTTATCCGAGACTATTTTTATTTAAATTAGTCGAGGGGTATTCAGGACCATGAAAAAGATAGAAAATAATCTTTTCTGAATATCGTTATATTGTAGTTATAACCTCTTCCTTTACCGTTGGGTGAGGTCACAAGAACGGACCTCTTAGGGTCCCTGTCTCCTCGGATCACCCGACGACAGATATCCCAGCGTGTCTCAGCCTGTGCTGACTTCGCTGAATCGTCGTCGTCGTCGTCGTTGTAGTTATATACTAGAGACGATAAATTCCAGAGTGGAACAGTCTCCGAATGTTACAAATGTACGTACCCAAAACTCAGTCAGTCTGAACCAAATTTAGGAAAGAAGTACCTGAGTGATAAAGGAACGTACTTTGTCTTTTACGTTTCGTGGGTCTTATTAAATGATCGATGGTTTGTGACAAGATTGGTGAAATATGGGTACAAGAATAAAATAAAAGTATTTCCACGAAGTTCCACTTTAGTACTGTCCGAAGGGTTTCTCCCAAATTATGCTGTACTCGTACAGGAGAACGAATCAGACACCATCTGTCATATTACGGACTGAAGTTACAGAGTTAGGAGGTTATGTTCAATGGGGACGAGAGACTTTCGTCTCACGAAGATGTTTCAGAAAACATTCGACTTTACCACATCTCGTTTCTTCATTAATGAAATCCTGGGTAGGACAATTCACTACGTGTTTTATTTAGCTCTACTTCGCGTCTACGAGTGTCTGTGTCAAGTTTCGATACCACCTGACTACGACTCTACGACTCTCATCAAGAGTCCTTTCTGCGAACCTCTTTAGGTAAAAGGAAAACGTGGAAAAAAATAAAAAACATTTTCATTTTTAGGAGAAATCTAAAGAAAGTTAAGTACTTTTATACATGATTGCAACCAAAAGTATTTTCGTTTCAACACATTTTACTTGAAAACTTTTCGTTTCCCATGGATGTGTAGGGACCTCTGATACTTGTACGATATAATGTACGGTCTTCCTTTAATTACAACATCTATTTTAATTCCAACGATTATTTAACTGGAATTCCTTTTCTCTAATAGGATCTAATAGGTCCACCCAACTTACATTAGTGTCTGCAGGGATTTTCACCTTCTCCCTTAGTCCTTCCTCAGTATCTTTCTACAATGTTACTTTCCTACCAGTCTTTACTTTACGACGACTGAAATTGCTAATTCTTTCCTCTGGTACTTGGTTCCTTGCACCTGTCCGAGATCTTACACCTTTTTCTTTCGTTACTTAAATGGAAGATCTCGGAGGATTTTTTTTTTTTTTTTTCCGTTTCGTCGGGACAATTGTGGAACGAAAATAAGGTCACTCTGAGTTCAACCTCAAAGACTGGATGTGTGTCCTGTCAATCCTTTATTTATACACAACAACATTCGGTGATTTAAACACCATTGAACAATATTCCTTTTATTTTTTATGATTCGGTAGAGATTCAAGTGGAACTCGTATAGAATGAAGAAAGTAGAGTAAAGCGGGTTAGACAACAGAAGAGAACGAAAAACGTAAAAAAGACGTTAACGAAAAAAGGAGAAGGGTAAGGTTCGAACCCATGGATTCAGGTGCCCTGACCCTTCGGGTTGGAACGGACTGTCAAGTTGCCACAAAGTCCTTGTATCTGTCATCATAGTAAATGAGTCCTTTGGTCTTTATTTAATATGATAATAAAATGTTTGTTAAAGTAAAGATTTAATTAAAGAATTAAAACGAAGAAAAAAAAAGTTTTGAGGAAAGAAGTGTATACGGGACTAGGGAGTTCGGTCAGGGGAGACCGTACTCTATGACATAATAATTAACTAGTTAACAAACTTCTGAGCGTAATCGTGGGACACCACGATTTATTTCCTGGTAACAAATGAAAAATAATAAACTAAACAGGGAAACTGTCGGAGTGAAGGACCAAAGAATAAAGACGATGACAAGTGACAAAACAGGAGTTTTTTTTTTTTAACGTCTTTTATACACACCTGACGTTTAAGAACGATAAGTCGAAGTCAACCTGGGGTAGACACTCGGTAAATATAGTAATCCGATTTGGTATATTTTAAAAACGTACGGTTTCATTATGTAATGCAAACTTTACCAGTTTAATGTTCGTCGAAGTATTCTAAACTGGACTAAAATTAATGTTTATTATAAAGGTCATCTCTAAAATTTTTAACACAGTGATGGTAGTATAATTGTTGGAGTGTGAACATGAAAGAGGAATGTGATAAAATATGACCTATCCAACTTACTAGTGTTCTTTCTCAAGCTAAAAAGGAGAAGAAGTATTAAAGAGATGAAAAAAGTAATATAGTCGAAAAAGAGACGGGAGACTCTTCAAAGGAACCGGAATCTAAGTTTTTCCAGACGGGTATGGAAACAAAGAGTTCAGGATTGTAGAGTAGACCTTATAACCAAGAATTAATAGGAAGTATAAGTGGAAATGGTAGAGTGATACAGGGACTAGAGATGGAAGTTCAAATGAGTACAGGAAAAAAAATTCTATTTTAACGAGAGCTGTGACGGTTGAAAAGATGTGAGAGATAGACGTGAAAAGGATTGGGGTGGATCTTCCCAAAGTCGGGAGTGACGAGTGTTGTTTAGTAATAGAGTTCCGAGTGACTTCTTAATTAACTGTCTGAACTACAGGAAAAAGAGAAGTTTCAGTAGGGATGGGGACGTCGAAAGTGTTATCAAACGTTGCACATAGACAAGGAGTCACGATGGGTGAGAATAAAGAGATGAGGAACTGAGGAAGATGGTCGTCGACTCTACCGGTCAAAACGAGAAACAATAATGTCACGAAAGAAGTGTAGAGATCAGAAAGGAGATTTCAAGATGTGAGAGTAAAAGGTAACAGGAAAGTCTAAAGACATAAAAGGGTCACAACTCAACTTTTGAGTCAAATGAAGACAAACAAGGGAGATGATCCAGGAGAGGTAAAAGAGAGGGATTACATAGAATACGGAGAGAAGAAAATTTTGTAATTTTATAACCCACCTTCTCCGGGTAGTTTTCACATAAGTTTTTAGTTATGAGAATTTGGTATTAGACACACAGAACCCTCACCTACGACCCAAGTCGTCAAGTTATACGCACCAGTTGTAAATATGAAACAATAAAAGAACATCGAGATGAAATGTATAATCGTATAATTTCTGAGACTTTTCGGGAAGTCAATTATTTGGACAAATTGAAACAGATTGGGTTACAAGGTTTTGACTAAACTGGAACATTTGTAAAACAAGTAGTAAAAATTATTGTAAGACAACTTGTGTGTTCCTTTACAGTATTATCTTATCTGTATAAGAAACCTCAGACTGTTTGTACAAGTTTAAGACTAAAACGATGAATAATCGAGACACCCGTTCGATAAATCGGAGCGACTCGAAGATGAAGAAGTCTTAATTATTGTTGATGGAACTTTGGTAGAAGACTCCTAATCTCTCTCACGTAATTATGTGAGGCGTACCATAACTCGTGTGTCATTTACAAGGTATTTACAATCGTAGTAGTTACAGTAATAATAATAACGTAATATCAATAAATACTACATAGAATGTGATATAATGTCATATGAAACTACAGAGTCACTGAGTGTAAGGACCATCTTATAGAACATGTGAAGAAACAGGGTATTTATGACCCTACTTCCGTACGACATACATGATCTTCCCACTCTATGTCCTTTTATTACTCAATAAATTCAATAAAACAATACAGTGTAGTGTATTACTGGTTTTAACTCAGCTTCTCCTCTTTAAAGAGATGGTTATTTCAATATGAGTTCGGTCACAGATTTTTGGTGTGGACAACAAGTCACCTTCTTAAGAGTCAATTAGTAACAAAATATTCGTCAAACCTTTTGTTGAACCTTTAATTTTACATGATAAAAGTAGTAATTGACGACAAAAACTTTATCAATGAACTTACTTAAATAAAAGGAGAGAAAATAACATACGATGACACAAACCATAAGAATAATTTTGTCACAAGTAGGTGTCGGGACCTTGTTACCCCAAGGATGATACGGAAGGTTGGTGCGAATGTTGTAAAGTTTTCCTACAGTACGTCAACAAGACTGTCACGTCTCCATGCGTGTAGAGGTTCTGTTTGTGTCTCTAAGATCCTGAAGAAACCAAAAGTACAACTAAACTAACTATCTTGAAGGTTCCAAATCAATGGATCTTTTATTTGATACCGGTTCTTTTATTATGGTGTAAGATACACTATTTTATTGTTTAGACAAAATCGTCGTTCGTGCCATTTTATTTATTACATCATGTGTATTGTAGTATCATCTTATTTGTTTGATTACCTTTCGTATGAAATTACATGTAGTAGTTATAGATTCAGACTTAGGTTTACCGGTTTAAACAAACGTGTTTTTGACAGTTTGGTCAAAAAGACTTAATTTAACTCTTGTTATTAAACGTGATTATTTATTAAAAAGTCACACGACCATTTACTTTAAGATTGGAAGTTAAGGGGGGGGGGGTTGGATGATCCAGTAGGGTTAGGTCAATATGTACTGTACGAGCAGTGTTACTGTTAGGTTGGTTGAAGGTTAAGAACGACTTTGGACGAGTAGTTGTTAGAGATCGATTCCTTCGTTATTAGTCGTTAGTCCGATGACTGATTGAGTTGTTTATCTGGAACATAAACCATAAGAAAGACGGACCTTACGAGAAAAGAGTCCTCGTAACATCACCAAATCAATTTCCTGTCTTAAACCCAAGTTTAAGATCAAGACCGTGAATGTGACTGGAACTTGTTTACTGAAGTGGAGACACAAAGTCTGACGACAGTGTATTTTGGTTAAGTATTATGATAGATAGACATTTCACTAAAACTCCTAATTTATTCAACCACATTCATTGTGTCTCTCTCTCTACAGACGTATCCCATCGTGAGACACACAAACGAAGACAGTAGTACGAATGGTGGTGGTGGTGGTGGTAGTAGTGGTAGTAAAAGTAGTAGTGGTAGTCGAAACGTACTAGCTGAGGAAATGAAGGATGGCCGGAACCAAACTGATAAAGGAGAGGTCTCTCCGGACTTGAGTGGTTGGGTAGATTTCTTCGGGAGTTTGGTAAAGAAAGTTCGTGAATAGTTAAGAAGTAAAAAAAAAGAAGAAAAGGTAAAATTCTGTCCTAGAATAGTAAAATAACAAAAGGTAGAGGTCACGGATTACCTCTTGGAAGTTATATCATCCATGAGTTATTTTATAACTCGGTGATAGGGGTACTATACCGAATCAAAATTTTAGAGATGGATTATCACATTTGGTCATCTTTACCGAGAAAGGTTCTAAACCAGACTTATTGTATATCCATCCATGACCGACCAACACTCACTCTCTTCTTAAGTCACCTGTGATTTAATTTTAGTTCGACACTACTCGATCTAGGAGTTCTTCAACTTCCAAAACTCAATGGACGGTACACATGGGTATATCATTTAAAGGTAAATTCAACCGGACTAACCCAGAGACAAGGATAGTCTCTACGAATTTACTGTCTTGACGTTCAAGAAACAAGGTCTTGAGATAAAGTCGAGTCTGACTGAATAAATCACCACTGTCTTTTGTTTATTTTATGTATTAAATAAGATAAGGGAGTTTCAACTTTCAGTTAAATCTTTCAACTTTAAACATTGGTCGGACCCATTTATTGTTTTTCACCTTCTCTTTAGTTGTTAAAAGGTACCAGAGTACCCCGGAATATAAACAGTCAAGTAATTTTACTGGACTTCACAATTTGAAAGAAAGAGGTCCCCTATGAATTTTTAAGGTATAAAGGGTCTCCGTATCGGTATAACAAAGTGAGAGTAAAAAACTACCCTTTTTATTCCTGTGTTCGTTCGGTTAATTGAAAAGACTCAAGTCTCAGTAATCTTAAAATTTCATTTGGACCGGAAGATGGTTGAAATAAAATTTCCACTTCTTTTACTCCAGGTCTCTCTTTTTACGGAACGGGTTTAAATGGGTGTCGATCAAATCCAGAAAAAGGATATTTCTCACATAGTAGGAAGTGATGTTTAAGTTTTTATTCAAGTACCATCTTAAGTCCAGTTTCAGTATTTATCTTATATCGATGCACGTACGCACGAAGTCAACACAGACTAAGAAACGGTGAGATACCAGACACCGGGTGGTCCGAGGAGACAGGTACCTGAGAGGTCCCTTCTTATGTCCTCACCCAACGGTACGAGAGGAGGTCCCCTAGAAGGACTGGATCCTTAACTTAAGTACAGAGGACGTAAAGACTATCTACAAAATGGAGACTCGGTGACCCTTTCTAGGTCTTATGACCATGTCACTGACTATTTTTGTTTTTGATCGTTACCAGGATCGTCACTAGTCATTAACTCACGAATAAACTAGGACTGTGAGACTAATCAGTAAACAAGCACAAATTGTGTTCTGTGGGAGTACTTCATTCAATAGTAATAACGGTAAAGTGTCTACCCCTTTCTCCAAAGTCTCCCCAACGGAACTCACACTAGAGAGTCGATTATTTAACGACTTAACCACTACCTGAAGACTACACTAACGTTTGGGGTGTGAGGATTGACACTCCGTTCGACATCGGAGCCCTCGTTCAAAACCTAGTGACGGACAATGACATACCGGTCTCAATTCTTATCAAAAATGTAAAATTTACTGATCCTCGGTTTTTCTTATCAAGAAGTACTGTGAACTTTAATATACTTTAAGTTCGAAGACACAGGTGTTATTGATTTCGAAATAACCTTGTTTCGGTGTGAGGAAGGAAATGTAAAGAAGACACCAACGAACGACGTCGACATCGTCTTACCTCATTGCTGTCCCGGGTGTATGTGAAGTTTCGGATTTTACAACTACTAGGCCGGAAATGACTTAGACGTTAAGGAAATTAGTGTTTCAAGAATTATTAATAGATGTAGTGACGGTTTCGATTAGTAATCCTTCTTTTGATGTCATTTTGTTTACCCCACTTTTGTTTTTTGTCGTCGATATGTTCTTGTTTATGGACTGAGGTTGTGACCCTGATGTAAATACTTACCTCTTACTACAAGTTCTCGTTATTAGACCGTGTTCCCTTTGTTAGACCATGTTCCTTTTATTTGAGAAATGATGTAAGAATCAGTTCTATTGGAGTAATAGGAATTTGTCTAGTATCTGTAAAGACAACCCCTCACAAAAGAGTGTATCAAGTGGATTACCTTCGTTTTTCATTAGTGAAGTTTAGACCTAGTCATTGAGTGTTTCGTACGAGGTTCTTGGGGACCTTTAAGGACTCTGGGTAAGTCCCCAGATAGTCTAGTTTTGTCGAAATTACTACAATGATTATAGAATAATAGGAAAAGTAAGAGAGTATTTACATATCACCTCAAAAGATCTCTAACGTACTGTTTACTATAGTGTTGTCTGATTTACGTCTTCGTCTCTACTATTAGGTCCACAACATAGACTCGATGTAAACTTTCTCTCAACGTATTTACAATTTTATTACAGTAAGAAAAACGAAAACAAAATCTTTTGTATCAGTATTTTTAATAGAATAAACGACAAGTGTATTAAAAATTTTTTAAAAACTCGATAATTATAAAACACAGAGTGAAATTTAAAGATTGTACCTTTCATAAACTATCTATTTTAAATCTTCGTAATGTCAAGAATTGGTAGAAGTTTCTCAAGTTTTGTGATTTTTCTAGCTCTTGACTACGATACGTTTACAGGAGTAGGAAATCACAAGTTGAGTTCGAACTGGTGCATGTACTATAGAAACGTTGATAAGGACGAATGACATGATCTGTAAGGGTTTGGACTTAGGTGTAGTCTTAGTAGACCTTTCAAATTATTATGGTGAAAAGATACAGGGTGTGAGAGGTCCTCATCCCGGGTTTAACGATATAAAATAAGAGTCTATTAAGACCAGGTTGATTAAAACCTAGTCACGATCCCTTTAGACCGTTTTTAATACGACTACACGAGAATACCCGACTTAACATGGGAGTGTGGGGTTAAATATGTGACTTTTGGATTAGAAGATCACGGAGTCTTGTACTGACATGAAACTTTATCCCATAAATTTCACCATTCACTCAATTTTTTACTTCAGTGCTACTACTCGGGATTAGGTTATACTGACCACAAGGAAATTCTCCTCTACTAATCCTGTGTCTGTGTGTTTGTCTCCTTTCTGGTCCACTTCCGTGACCTTCTTTTGTCGGTAGATGTTGGGTTCGTCTCACCGAAGTCTTCCTTAGTTATGGAACTACGACGTGAGGATGGGAGGTATTGACGCTCCTTTGTTTACAGACAACAAAGTCGGTGGTCAGACGTCATAAAACAATCCCGTTGGATTCGTTTTATTATATTAGAGGAAGAGACTTTAGGATAAGAAGGTCAGACATAAGATAAAGGACGTAGTAAAAAAAGTGTTAGAAAAGAGTAGGACAACACATAAAAAAAAAGGTAGAGGAGGTGATATTATGTACTTCTGTCTCTTGTCGGGTAGAGAGAGAGAGAGAAAAAATTTTAATTAAATAAAAAATTACCTTCCTATTGACGAAATGTCTTAAGACCACAAAAGACAGTTTGGAGTTGTATTCAGTCGGTATCCATATGTTTATAGGGGAGGGAAAACTTGGAGGGAGGGTTAGGGATGGGAAGATCCAACTATGTCTCGGAGATAAACTCGAAGGGCTCTGTATATCGTTTAAGGGCAACCGATAGATAAAATGTATACCATTACATTCGAAGGTACAATGAGAAAGTATGTAGAGTGGGAGAGGAGGGGAGAGGAGTACAGGCATTCAGACAAGAGATACAGACAAAGGGGTGACGACGGGACGTTTATATAAGAAACCATGGTAGAAAGATCTAAGGCATATATACGTAATCATATACTATAAATAGAGAAAGACTGAATGAAGTGAGACATATTATCCGAGATCAAAGTAGGTGGAGTAATCCGGACTGAGTTTACACAAGGAAAAATACCGACTCAATATAAGGTAACACATATACATGGTGATGAAGAAATAGGTAAGTAGACAGTTACCTGTCTAGTTACAAAGGTACAAGATCGATAACATTTATCACGACGTCACTTGTTACCCTATGTACAGAGAAAAAGTTAATAAAAAAGGAACCCCATATACGGATCCTCACCCTAACGACCCAGTATACCACCGAAATAAGGATCAAAAGTAGTAGAGAAAATAGATAATGTCGTAAAAACTGAGGATTACGTCACGACCATGTACCATCCACTACCTATAAACCTCTGACTTAGTTATTTACTTTCAATTGTAAACGTGTAAATAAATGAATTGATGAATTCACAAAGATCATACACACAGAGAAAATAAGTTTCCCTAATATTTGCAGACCTAACGTCTCTGACACCACACCGAATAGGAGAAGGATATAAAAGAAACATTTGAAATATCCAATACAAAGTTTTTTCTTTTGACGATTTCTTTACTGAACTACACATTAGTCTCCCGATTGAAATTATATAGACAAAGGACCCAATTACCATTATCTCTCTTACTTACAAATTATATAAAATTTCATAAAACACATATAGACCAGACCGACTTAAAATTTGATTAAACCTAAATAGATTCATTCAGATGACTACTGATTAGTCATGGTGTTCTGTCATATACGTCATAGATGAACGCACACAGCTAAACGGATTCCCAAAAACCGAAAACGGACTTACGACTCACTCAGATACGTTCACGCGTGTACAAGATCTCTAGGATCCTCTGGTGACTTCCCTTTCCTTCTTGTAGAAGTACAACGGGTGGAGGGACTTAACCAAAATTCGGGTTCGTTCCTCTACCCAATCCTTGTTTTCGAGTTCTACGTCAAAAGTATTTGAAAAGACTATACGATAGTCCAACGGGATTTAGACTTCGTAACACAACCTTCGGTTCGGTGTCACCTCTCTACGAGTGACAAGAATTCTCCAGGGTCTAAAGGATTTCTTGACGACCGATACCTTGGTCCCGGTCGTTATTATCTGAACCGTCTTTATTACCGTACGAGTGTTCCTACGGGAACCAACATGGTAATCTTCCAGCACGAGTTTTAAAGGTACTCATCTTCAGTAACTATCGCTTCACCCTCTCATTTTTTTTTTTCTCCCAATCGAAAAGGACTACCTGTCGAAGTACTCTGGTACACTCCATGTTGACTCCGTATTGTATTTACGGTCACCCTCTCCCCACTGAAACGTCTTGCAACCCTCTGGGACTCAATCGTTACTTCCGTTCTTGTGTCCTTCTCACTCAGTGACTGACCTTACAGGGGTGTCAGAGACCGCAGTATCCCTATAAAAGTAGGGACTCTAAATGGATTACATTAAAAATGTAATTCAGAACATCTCATCCATAGTCATAGAGAAAACTAGACAAGTATTTTACCCCAAATCTTTTCAAGTTAATGAACTCCCCTTCATAACTCAGTCATCAGGTTGTACAAATTCCTACTCTTGACCTAAGTCGAGATCGAAACGATGAATGATCGACTCATCCAATAAATAGTAGAGACACACGAAGGAGTGAATGTTTAATCCCTTCTGTTAATTGTTATTATGATTTTTGTGTAGAGTATCTCAACAATCTCAATTCATTAAAAATACACTCATTTAACGAAGTTCTCAGGGACCGTGTTTAATTATCAGTGATTCTCAATAAAAGTAATATAACCCAGTGTACTGTTCTTTTACCGTATAAACCTTTACTACTGAGACTAAAAAAGATTGACATAAGGACTCTTAATCTAATATAATACTATTGTTGAAATTATTCGTTAAGGGAGGAGGAAACGGAAGAAGAGTAAAAAGAAGAAAACGTATAACACAAAAAAGGAGAGTATACAAGGAAGATATAAGTGGATGTCTCACGTACCATCTTCCAAGATTCTAGTTACTGACGATTCAGTACGAAACAACTGACTGTTGTCCTAAATTTTAAGTAAATAAGTAAAGAGTGTTTGTGTTCCGTTACTCGATGGTTTTGTTTATTCGACGTTAGTAATAAAACCTTTTGAAGTCTTTTGAGAAAAAGTTGAATGTGTACTTCCGACGTCCCCGGGAAGAGAACGGGAGATGTAGAAGGAATCTCGATTACCCTTCGTCGTGGACTGTTCTGCTAAAAGTCCATTAGAGGTCGAAGTCACGTTATTTACACATCCATGACTTGAACTTTCGAACACTGTAAACTGTCTTATAGTTACTTTAACAATACGTGTCGATACCAAACCTGACTGATACATTTTAATGTAGTGTCTTCTACTTACCGTCACAAAGTTGTCGATACTTTACTATTGGAACAACCGATACAAATTCAAACGTTCCGTGTCTTTTCCTCTTTACGGGAACCTTGGTGAGTCTCTACGTCCGTTCAGTATAAACGTTAACGTGTCTACACTGAAAGGTTCTTTGTCATAATCTTATCGTTCCCTTACCTTATTTTGTACTTCTACGTTATCAAAGAGTCATACAATTGACACGTGTTATTAGTGAAACAAGGACGAAATAATTAAGTTAACAGGATACTCAGTAATGACATTTCCGTGGGGATTTTTAACAGACTAGTGTTTAGAATTTCCACCACGTCTCTCTTACATTCGTAAACGTTATCCACCTAGTTCAAGAAAATTTGTCAGAAAAATTCTGTCATTATAAAAATTCTTTTACTTTCTTTTGGTTTTTTATATTTTGTTTCGGTAATGTAAAAGTAGAGAGAAGAAGTTTCAATTGACGTAGTTGTGTTTAGTAAGGACTTTCAAGGTCTTACGAAGAGACCTAAAACTTTCCATTCTTAGGAACTGATTAGGATCCAGAAAGACGACGGTGTCAAATGGTGTAAGTCTGGAACCAAGAAGGAAACTTATCACAGTTTGGTTATTTTGAATGAAGACCTTTACATACGTACTTTCGGTTGACAGTACTGAACTCTCCCGAAACGTGTATGTGACTATTTCCGTCTCAAATGGTTCGTTTTTACTGTCCTTCAAACGAGGTTTTCTTGTAGTTGTGTATTTGTAATTGCTCACTTTTCCAATGACCTCCGTCTGACGGGAACTCGGATCCTTTATCCCTGGTTCCTTAAAACTTACGTCTCAAAGTTTCTTATGGTTCCTCTCTATTCTTTCGGAAGAAGACGCTAGTTACGTTTCTTTATCTCCTTTTGTTATCTTACCTTTTCTAATCTCTAGAGAAGTTCTTTTAATCTCTATGGTTTCCTTATAAAGTACGTTTCTGCCCGTGTTATTTCCTGTCTTTACCATACCTGGATTGTCTCGTCTTCTATAATTCTTCTCCACCTTTCTTATGTGTCTTCTTAGCATGTTTTTTTTAGAAGTACTTGGTCTATTAGTGTTACCACACTAGTGTGTGTGAGTGGATCTCGGTCTGTAAGACCTTACACTTTAGTTCACCCGGAATCCTTCGTAGTGATGTTTGTTTCGATCACCTCCTCTACCTTAAGGTCAACTCGACAAAGTTTAGGACTTTCTACTACGACACTTTCGTGACGTGAGTCTTACAGTCGTTTAAACCTTTTGAGTCGGCTCCGGTGTCCTGACCTTTTCCAGTCAAAAGTAAAGTTAAGGTTACTTTCCGTTACGGTTTCTTACGAGTTTGATTACGTGTTAACGTAAGTAGAGTGTACGATCACTTCATTACGAGAGGTTCGGTCTGAAGTCGTTATGGACTTGGCACTTGAAGGACTACAAGTTCGACCAAAATCTTTTCCGTCTCCTTAGTCTCTAGTTTAACGGTTGTAGGCGACCTAGTACCTTTTTCGTTCTCTCAAGGTCTTTGTGTAGATAAAGACGAAATAACTGATACGGTTTCGGAAACTGAGACACCTAGTGTTATTTGACACCTTTTAAGACTTCCGCTACCCTTACGGTCTGGTGGACTGGAGTGAGAACTCTTTGGACATACTTCGAGTCCTTCGTTGTCAATCTTGACCTGTACTTGTTGTCTGACCAAGGTTTATCCTTTTCCGCATGTAGTTCCGACATATAACAGTGGGACGAATAAATTGAATATACGTCTCATGTAGAACTCTTTACGACCCGAACTCCTTAGTGTTCGATCTTAGTTCTAACTACCCTCTTTATAGTTATTGAAGTCTATACGTCTACTGTGGTGGGAATACCGTCTTTCACTTCTTGATTTTTCGGAGAACTACTTTCACTTTCTCCTCTCACTTTTTCCACCGAAATTCGAGTTGTAAGTCTTTTGCTTCTAGTACCGTAGGTCAGGGTAGTGAAGTACCCTTTATCTACCCCTTTGTCACCTTTGTCACAGTCTGAAATAAAACCCCCCGAGGTTTTAGTGACCTCTACCACTAACGTCGGTACTTTAATTTTCTACGAATGAGGAACGATTCTTTCAATACTGGTTGGATCTGTCGTATAATTTTTCGTCTCTGTATAATTTTTCGTCTCTGTAAACATCCCTTGTTCCATATTCCTTTCAACTCTTCACGAACGTTTGCTCTGAGAGTTGGTCCCGACTTGTAAGAACGTTTGCTCTACAAGTCGATTCTTAGGAGACAAACAAGGGCACCCTTTTCTTGTAAAGAACGTGTGCTCCTACAAAGAGACTAAGGAGTTTTCCTTGTCTGGGTCCTTGTTTTGCCTAAGATTCAACTATTCCTTCAAGGGGTTTTGTTTTAGAATCGACGTCATTTATTCAGTTCCATTTCCAATAGAGCGGGACGCGGACGCGTGACATATCAGTGACTTAATACCACAAACCGTTGAACGGGACATCTAACAACACGTTTTCTATATTTCATTTCGTCGACATTCTTTGTTCCTCAATTTTATATTTCTAAGTTTGGTGAGACGTCACAACCACAAAGTAAGGCAGCGGTCGTCTGTAATATTTTTCGTCTCTGTAATGAAACAGTTGTTTCCAGGGAGATCAGTTCCGATACCAAAAAGGTCACCAGTACATACCTACACTCTCAACCTGATATTTCTTTCGAATCACATATTCTTAACTACGAAAACTTGACACCATAACCTCTTCTGAGAACTCTCAGGGAACCTGACGTTCCTCTAGGTCAGGTAGGATTTCCTCTAACCTTCCTGACTACAATTTCGACTTTGAGGTTATGAGACCAGTAAACTACTCTTCTCGACTGTAGAAAACTTTCTGGGACTACGACTCTTTCTAACTCCCGTCCTCTTCCCCTACTGTCTCCTACTCTACCAACCTACCGTAGTGACAGAGTTACCTGTACCCAAACCCACCTGAGGTCCTAACGACTACCTGTCCCTCCGGACCGCACGACGTCAAGGACCCCAGTGTTTCGCAGCCTATCCTGACTCACTGACTTGACTTGGCATGAGTCAAAATCCGGTTCCGAGGGGAGACAGAAACACTTTAACTCGTATAAATAAGTTTATTCATACAAACACACACGGATACTCGATGAAACACCTGACTAACCTTTTTATATGATTCTTCACCTAATAGGTACTATTAGAACAGAGTCTTTCACTGAGTTCAAATAACATTTATTTGTCCTCCCTCCTTATAGAAAAGAGAACGAAGGGTCGGAGAGTTCTATAAAAAAAAATTCTCTTAAACAGTCTTAATGTCTTACTAACAATCAATTCCAATTTGTCGAAGTTCATCTGTTAATCTTTCCTCTTACTTCTTACTTATACCTGTAAAAGAGTTAGTTTTTTTTTTAAGGAATTACATATTGAGTGTACAGACCCTCTCCCCATCCACTCCTTCTAATATAATTCCCATAAAAATTGTTTTTATTTGGAGACAGTCTCCTCTACTATATAAGATTAGTAATTACGAAGATATCTTGTATCTTCAAGGACCCTGAAGACGTCTTCGGTTTCGGAGACTCATTTTATAATTTTGATTCATTTCGTTTTGATACCAGAGAAGATCTCCATAATCTGATCTCTAAGGGTTCCTCAGAAAGTATTATTATAAGTAAAATGTCACCCAATCCCAACTCAAAAGAACAAAACCTTCCCGAAAAAACCCTCACAAAAAAATAACACACAACACCAAAAAAAAAAAACCAACCATAAAACACCGCGAACAAAACCTGAAATCCACAGAACGAAGTCGTGACTGGATACTTATCGGGAACGGTATATGAACACTCTCTGAAAGACAACAACAACAACTATTCATGAGTTTTCATATAGAGATTTTATATTCCATTAATCTCCGAATTTAAATGATCGAAGACAGTCGAATAAAGTAGGTCTTAAACGAGTTTATATATACTGTCCTCTACTTCAAAGGATAAACTTTTATAGGATAGGTTGTGAACTATTATAGGTAGGAAGATTGAAAACATTAAGACTACATTTCACTTTAAAGTAAAAACAAAACTAAACGTTGAAGACTGTCGATTACAACAACTGTGAAAGAGGTGTTTAAACTATCGGTAATATCAAAAGGTCTTGACAGAGAAATATCGGACATGTAAAAAATAACGAAAGTAAAAGGAACAACTAAGAGTCATAAAGATGTCCGCGGTTTTATCAGTAATTATGGTTTATGTCCACTAGGTTTTCTTTAGTTTTAACAATTTAGTTATAAAAACTGTTATTCATCCTTATGTCTCTCGTTTTTGGAAAGATAATTTCGGTTCATTTCTTATTTCTGTTGATCATTCTGCAAAATCTACTCCATAGTTGTTTGAAAAGACACTTCCCGGTTAATCATTTATAAAATCCGAGATGTAATTAATGAATATTATGATATAATGATCCTCAAAGGAAATAAGAATTTAACATTTAATATTCTGTATTACTTGGTAATAGTTCAGATTTTTCCTTTCTTTAAGTAGGTGTAAAGGGCAATCTAAGGATTAAAATCCAATGAACAAGTACAGAGAAACTAATCTCATATTTTGGAACTCCGGTCCTCGAAATTAACTGTTCGTTAATCCTTTAGTAAGTATTCTTAGACTTTACTGACTGACCTTGTTCGTTAAAACGGTACGGTGAACAAGTACATAGAGTATATATTTTTAATTTACCAAAGTATTTTTATTTCATTCTTCTTTAACCATGTGACGATATATATTTTATTTATTGGTTGTTCCTAGATGATATCATGTCCCTTAATATGAGTTATAAAACATTATTGGATATTTCCTTTTATTAGACTTTTTTGTCTATATCTACATATGTATTGACTTAGTGACACGACATGTAGACTTTGATTGTGGTGTAACATTTAGTTGATATGAAGTAAAATTTTTAATTTGTTTATGTATTTATTTTATAAAATTTTAAAAATATTTTTAAATTTCTTTTTTTATCCTTCCAAAAAAAAAAAAAAATGTATCCATAGGTAAAATTTTTACAGATTTACCCATCAGGACGAGATAGAGGTAAGTAGTAAGTTTTACATACACGACCTTTTTTCTTTTCTTTGTATGTTACAGATAAACAGAGGTATAGAGAAGTGAAGTATGTCTTCAGGTATTAAAAGGATGTAATAATTTTTCTTTTTTCATCCGATCATAGGAGTGAGGTTACTTATACCCAAGAACATAACCAGTATGTTGTTACTATTGTCCGTACGGAGGACCCAGAGGAGGGTAGTTTGATTCATTACATAGACGTGATTTTCGATTTTGACTGAGTGAATTTAAGACTAATCAACACTTAAACAAGTTTTAGATATGAAGTAATCGAGTATGTTTGAAGTATACACCGTATGAAGTATACAGAGTATTGTTCGTGAAAAGTACAGTCCCACCGTAGGAACTGTGTTTCCTAGTTCTTACGGGTTTCGGATCCCTTAATCTAGATAAGATAAACCTTTGTCTTTTTTCGTAGTAGAGACAAGATGAAAGACGAGTCCTCTACAATTGTTACACCTTTTTTTATGTAGAACCCCCTTTAAGTGGAACAGGAGAGACGGACTTCTTGTCCACAGAGGTGGTCTGACTTCTGAGGTAAAATTGGATCTACACCAATGACAGAGGGAGTTAAGAACATGAAGATAATGTTTGTTATTTTGATTATTGTCCTTAAAAATTAAACTAAATTTGTTACCCCTCAATGAACACTTGGTTTCGTGAAAATCGTTCATCAATTAAATTTTTGATATTCTTATCACCAAGTGACAGGAAAGTATCCTGAAGGGACCACCGAGTCTGCCATTTCGCAGACAGATGTTACGCCCTCTGGGCCCAAACTAAGGACCCAGTCCTTCTAGGTAGGTGACCTCTTCCTTTACCGTTAGGTGAGGTCATGATAACGGACCTTTTAGGGTACCTGTCTCCTCGGACCAACCGATGTCAGGTACCCCAGCGTTTCTCAACCTGTGCTGACTCGCTGCAAGGACAAGGACAAGGACAAGAAAGTATATAGTGGAAAAAGAAGATCTAGACCCCAGACGTTTGAAAAAGATATTTCCCGGTCCATCATTTATAAAATCCGAAACGTCGAGTATCCGAAGACAGTGCTTATGAACTATACCGGAAACGTCGTACTTTTGTATCAGTCATACATTTACTTACTTGTACAGACACGAAGTTATTTTGAAACACAAGTCAAGTCAGCGAGTCAGTACAGACTGAGAAACGTCGGGGTACTTAGCGTCGTGCGGTCCGGAGGGACAGGTAATGGCTGAGGGTCTCAAGTGAGTCTGAGTGCAGGTAACTCAGTCACTACGGTAGGTCGGTAGAGTAGGAGACAGCAGGGGAAGAGGAGGACGGGGGTTAGGGAGGGTCGTACACTTCTCAGCTGAGTAACCTTTTTGAAACACATCTCTATGAATTTATACTTAAAGTATACCAAAAATACATAGTACTTTACGATAAAAAGAAAACTAAAAAAAAGTTTGTGAATGGTTATATTTATGATATGAACCGAGTACTCGACATGTTTTTTGTCCACTGTCCGGTCTAAACCGGGTCACTTACAACAAACGGTTGGAGTCAAGATCTGACCCAGAGAATACACAGTGTGGCACTCAAACTGTAAAATCGACTAACGACAGAGGTCAGAGGTAAGATTAGGACTTCTATTATTTGCGGAAGAGACGAGAAGAGGAAGGAAAGGTAAGGGACACCGGTGGATGTGGTACAAGGCACCGGGGTAGTAGAGAAAGACAGGGATTGAGAGGTTTACCATTTTTCTTGATAGGTAAGTGACACTCCTTTAGTTGTAAAACCTCCCTTTTCAGACCGAAGGTTCGTCATAGAGGTCTTTATGTTTGGAAGTGCTTTTTCTCACAAAAAAAGATACCACGAAAGACAAGGAAACTAAAGTTTATAGAGGACGGTGTCGTCTCACCGTTATGAAGTTTGTCTCAGACGACCTATAAACTACGAGAGTATAGATTGGGACGTGTCAGGTGAAGTACATCCAATGTGATCGTTCTATCGGAGGATGCATTGTCTTCTATTCTTTCGACTGAACCTTTTAATATCTCCTGTCGTTGAAAGTGGACCTTCTCTAACGTTTCTTAGAAGTAGACGAGATTTTAATGGTCGTAACAGTAATTCTACACTAATTAAAATGTATGTTTTTGTTTAATCCCTCTTACCTACACCCCTCACACTAAGAGTCCCTGATTGAGGATACATCCTTTATATACGTCGAGTCGAGAGGTTGGACGTCTCCCTTTAGGTGTCTGTGAGGGTAAACATACTTTCTTAACTAGGAGTAGTCTTTGTGTCTTGTTTCCAAAGAAAAAGTAAAAGGTAAGAATGCTCAGGACTCACCGTAACTTTTGTACTCGGGACAACTTGTCGTTGTCGTTCATCACCACTTTGATAACTTCGACGTTTTGGAAGTATAAGACTTCAAATTTTTTAAGAAGTTTAATTTAGAAATGTAGAAAATAACGTATATAAAAGAGTTTAGTATATAATTAACCATTAGTTCAACAGAATAGAAAAATAGAACTGAATTGAAGAATGTAATGAACAGAGTAAAATGGAAAAGGATATTATGCATTTAATTTGACAAATTGAAGATTTTGTGGTATATCGTTTCAATGTCAAAACAAAAAAAAGAAGAAAAAACCACCACCCCAAATATCCGTCTCTTAGGACACACCAAAGGAGAACAAAGAAGAGTCCTCTACAAGTCTAAAAGGAAACTCATCGGTCTTTTGTATATAAGTTTGGAAAATATATTTCTCAAATATCGTTCACTGTATAACACACTGTAGACTTAAGTAGATTTGGATGTGTAAGATGTCTCAGATGGTCAAATTTTCAACACGATTATGACACAAGTTCCCCCATTTGACTATCATCTTGATGTACGGTATGTAGACAAACCCGGAAAATGTGAATAAAGTCCGTTTTGAAGGACTAGTCGTAAGTTATTAGGTGGATAGGAGTCAGAGACGGTGGAGACTCCCCTAAGATCCTCACGTCACACGATAAATCTGGGTTCAGATAATAATTTAAAATAAGGAGACCACTATCAGTAACGAGTCCCCTACTAGTGTACTGGTTGTGACAGGTTACTCTCCCTTAAACGTCTAAAGGAGTCCTGTCAACACCTATAGTAGTCTTTAGGTACGGGTCCTATCGATCCCTACTGACTATGTAAGTAGTTCCCCCTTTCGGATGTATGTTACTTCGGTTAAGTACCTCTTCCTACCCTGATTTTTTTATTTCCAGTCTACTTTGGTCTGGTCTTTGTACTATGGACCTCGCGAACTTCAGTCTGTAAAATGACCTGAGAAAATGACTCAATAAGTCATTTACGACAAACGGACACATAAATTAAACAGTCATATTCAACCTAAAAAGGAACGAAAGTTGTCGATACTGACGGTGCCAAGTATTGATAGTAGAAACCAATATTAGAAAGGATGATGATATAATAAACTGGTCCGTTCTCATAAGGTCTCGTAAAGTCTCAGGAAAATTCTCCTATTACACGACTTTCAGTACATGATCCCTCTGATTAGACCGTCAATACACGACCAACCTTTTCCGGTCCGTTCCGTCTTGTGTCGACGTCGTTACCTTTACCCTGACCTACTTCCAGACCGGAATCCCCTCTCTCTTCTGTCCTAACAATAGGGAGAGTCGATTCTCTCTCTTTAGGTCTCATAACGGACTCCTATATGTCGTTCTGTTTGGACTTTTTTCTCGTGTCTCCTCAAGATGGGTAAAGAAGATACTGGAAGACCACAAAAAGAACACCAATTGTTCGTAGATACCTCGTGGGTGATTCCTGGATTCATACTCCATAATGTAGTGCCTGGTATCCTTCAGAAGTCGAAGGTTTCAACATTACACGGGAAAGGAGGCGAAATTATAGAAGTCGATTTTAAGTCTTCTGTGTTTCTGTAACTTCTTAAGAAAGTATAAAATAAGATTTCTATTAGTACATAGGACTGGATCAACGTGTCACATGTCCCGTTAAAGTTAAAGAAATGTCTTTAATACTCAAAAGATAATAAGTTAATCAAGGATGACTGAAGAACTTCGGTCTCAAGTCTAGACTTTCGGACCAGTTTAAGTACTCTATAAATGTATATAAGTAGTGTCGTGTGGGAAATCCTACTGTAATTAATCTCATTTTATAGACTTAGAGTGACACAATACTAATCTCTATGGTGTTACTACATCTAAGACAGTGTTCCCACCTCTATAGGTATCGTTCTATTACAAGACTCGTGAATCTCTTCCGTTGCCATCCGAGGAAGTCTCCTCATAATCTTTTGACAACAGAACAAGAAAGAGACTCCGATATCTCCCCGGTAGTAGGAAGAATAATTATAATTAGAACCACGAAGGTTACACCACGAGTTACTCTTGGATCACAGACTTACAGACTTTTTCTACTTTGTCTTATTTCTAGTGACGACAGATACAAACAAATTGAAGGAATACTCGAGCGGATCTTAAACACTATTGACATTCTTTAAGAAGAATTTTGGTACTTAGTTCATATAGACGAATAAACGTCTTCTCAATAATCATTCGTCATCATTATTGTTTCGAAAGTGACTCAGGAATTTGAAACGTTTATTTACATACGACGTTTATTACAAGTACTAGGAATAATCGAAATAAAATATCCACAACAACACTTTCATTAAGTCAACACAGGTTGAGAAACACTAGGGTACCTTAAGAGGTCCTGTCTTACCACCTCACCCATCGGAAAGGGAAGAGGTCCCCTAGAAGGGTTGGATTCCTAACTTGGGTCCAGAGGACGTTACGTCCGTCTAAGAAATGGTCGACTCGGTGTTCCCTTCGGGTTCTTATGACATCATCCATCGAATAGGGACGAGGTCGCCTAGAAGGACTGGGTCCTTAGCTTGGGTCTAAAGGACGTAATATCCGTCTAAGAAATGGTTGACTCAATAGTTCCTTCGGGGATAAAATATCCACTCCTTTGAGTTATCCACTCCTTTGAGTTTGAGTCTTCCCAATGCGTTGAACGGATTTGAACGTCTCGATCCTTAATGGGTCCTTTTAGGTAAAGGTTTCAGGTTTGAAACGACTCCATACTTTAATTGTGTACCCACAAACGGGGTCAATCCCGTAGTTAGAGCCAGTCGTGAAAGTCGTTGTCAATCTGACCTTAGAGGTGTTCCCGTCCTCGAAAGAGGATCGGTATGAAACACCCCCAAAAAACAAGCAAAAATAAAATAAAATAAAATAAAAACGAAACAAAACAAAACTGTTGAAGATTTGTTTATCACTTCCCGATAGCCCTTTTCATGTGAACATTAGTCTCTCAGTCCCGAAGGGTCCACCGAGTCGACATCTCTTAGAAAGACGGTTCGTCCTCTGTGACTGAGGGATACAGTCCTTCTAAAGGACCTCTTCCTTTACCGTTGGGTAAGGTTATAAGAACGGACCCTTTAAGGTACCAGTCTCCTCGGACCACCTGGTCTCAGGTACTCCAGGGCTTCTCAATCTGTGTTAAATCGTTGATTTGTCGTCGTCGTTAGTCTCAGTAGTGATACACCGTTCGTATAATAGAGGGGAAAGGAATTGTTAGTGGAATCTCACATCCATGGTCATAAGGGTACCTTTTTCTACTAGTCTCTCCGATTGTTCAAATGAGTACCAACATTCGGTTACTCACCGTGTCTCTCAAACTTAAGTCCTAGTATTGTGGGGTTTCAGTTCCATACGGTCGTCTAGGTAAAAACTTACTCAAATACAGACTTACTAAGACTGAACATAGTGTGGTTAGTGAACCAAAGAGTTTTAAACGAAAAAATGGAAATTCAAACCGTCCTTAAAGATGGAGAGGGATCTCTCCTTCTCCTCTATACACTAGATATTTGTGTCTGTGGTACTTTAATCACAAACAAGTAAATGTGACATAGTGTAAAGTTCATTCTAAAATTAACCTCCGATCTTAATAGATTACATAGATCTTCTACGAAACTCGAGAAATATGAGAAGTTTTGTAGAAAAGGATTTTGCAACCGTTTGGTAGTTTACTCCTACAGAGGTTACTAACCCTAGAAATTTTACCTGAGAAAATTTTAAGTTTCAATTATAGGTTACACAAATTGTGCGTCTTTTCTTCAATTTATTACGAAGCAGTCGAGTTTACACTCTTATAAGACTTCAATCGGGGACGGTCAAAGTTTAATACACTCTACTAATTCGTATAAGGATAAAACGACTTTTAATTTGTGACTTTATTTAACACCGAAAACTAGACGATTGACTTACTACTTAACAATATTGTTTTGTCTCGTTAGTATTACTAGTCTCAGTTGTAAATATTTAAGGGAGGTAGGATCTGTATTATACAAAAGAGTAGGAGTGGTTTCAATCATCATACAAGTAATATGTCTACTCATACGACTCCAAGAACTACGTCTTTATTGGTTGATGTAACCATCCCATCGTTCCCTTTTCGTCCGTTTTACTTGGATTCAGGGAAACACAGGTTTCAGGTAAAAATTTTTAGTAATGGGAAGTGACCTACAATGTAAAACTACATCCACCTTTTTTATAAGAAATGAGGAAAGTTTGTTTTACCTTGTTTTGTTCTTCGTCATCCTGACTTTGGATTTAGACTTGACTTCTGATTATCCAGTTTTACTTGTGTTTCTTCCTGTGACAGGTGACTTTTAGACATGATTTTTCAGTTGTGTTTTTGTGATTAAACTTTTCTACATACATGAGAAAAATGTCGTAAACAAATATTATCAGTTAGATACTTTTATTAGTTACACAGACTATTTACTTACCTATTTCTTCTATTTGTGTATGTGTGATCGGTATTTTTTCTTACTTTAGGACGGTATACGCTGGAACTATCTAGTACATCCATAATACGATTCACCTTATTCAGTCTACCTTTTTCTACTTATGGTATATTAAAGTGAGTATGTACCTTAGATTGTTTAAAAATTTTTCTTGTTTGTTTTATTTTGATTTTGTTGAGTATCTATGTCTGTCATCTAATCACCAATGGTCTTTCCTTCCCATAATTCCCCCACCCACTTGTTTCCAGGTAGATCAGTTCCGATACCGAAAAGGTCATCAGTACATACCTACACTCTCAACCTGATATTTCTTTCCACTCGTGGTTTCTTAACTACGAAAATTAGACACCACAACCTCTTCTGAGAACTCTCAGGGAACCTGATGTTCCTCTAGGTTGGTCAGGTAGGATTTCCTCTAGTCAGGACCCACAAGTAACCTTCCTGACTACAACTTCGAGTTTGAGGTTAGGAAACCGGTGGAGTACGCTTCTCGACTGAGTAACCTTTTCTGGGACTACGACCGTTTCTAACTCCCGTCCTCCTCTTCCCCTGCTGTCCCCTACTCTACCAACATACCGTAGTGGCTGAGCTACCTGTACCCAAACCCACCTGAGGCCCTAAACCACTACCTGTGTCTCCGGACCTCATGATACCAAGTGCGCCAGTGTTTCTCATCCTGTGTTGACTCGTTGACTTGACTTGACTTGACTTTACCCATTTCTCCCAGTTGACATACCTTTACTTACCTTTGTTCTAAACACTACCACTAGGAGACATGTCTACGACTTACTAATACGATACGTGGACTTTGAATTTTTTTTTCTTTCTTTCTTTCTTTTCTTGAGAAGGAAAGGGGTTCGTTTTTTTTTTTTTTTTGGAAAGTCTTTTTCCTTGTAACCCGATCCTCTTTAAGAGGGAACCCGATCCTCTTTTTAATTGTTACTGTACCCTTCTACTTCCTTCTTTTCCATACTACCTGAAAGGGGATCATGAACCTTTTATCCCTGAACCATTTTTCGGTCATTTTATCTAAAAAATTCACATTTGTGGATTTATAATCGTCTAGTTATTTATTATAATTTAGTCCATTATTTATTGTTTAGTTAGAACTTATGGGTGTTACATATTTTACATAAAAACTCGTACATTTCAGTCCACATTTATTCTATCAACAGAGGACTTTGTCGACTTTTTACGATTCTTTTAAATTCATGTCCTTGACTTAATATTATTAAAATATTATTAATATTTATTATAAAGGACTCGAGAAAGACACATGACTGGTGTACCATTTATGAAATATAAATAATTGAGAAATCGATAGTGTTATTAGTAGTTCTCCTTCATTACCATAAAAAAGTTAAAATATCTACACTGAACGGTTCCAATGTCTTAATCCTTCGCATCGAGACGTTGAACTTGGGTTAATGTGTAAAAGTTGGAACATTATATGGAAGTTATATACGTTATCAGAGATAGAATTACATGAATATAGTCTAAATTCGTTAAAGGACACAGGATGGGACACCAATAACAAATTACTACTACTAGAGGGTGTAGTTTGTTCTATCAGATGAAAATAGACGAGAACAAATGACCCAAAGAAATGTATAGTTTTTCAAAGAGTTCGTCTTTATAAAAGAGTCTTTTCAGACTTTCACTTACTTTGTCTATTAAGAATCCCAACGAACGAGTATACTTCCGACGAAAAATGTGAAGTCTTTTGAGACGGTGTCTTCTTGTTATCTTTTATATAAAGGTAAATTTTACGATTCAGAAACTAGATACTAGATTTAGTGTAATTAAGTCTGAGAAGGTTAAACTTTAAGTAACTGAATATCTTAAACTCTACTCTTTTAATCTTCCTATTCATTCTCAAGTCACCCTCATAAATAGGAAGAATCCTTTTGTGTAAACTCCCTGAGTTTTTTAGTCATACGGTTGGAGTTTACTAAAAATGTACTAGTAATTTCAGATCACCATGGAAAGGAAGAGTTCTATATAAGCAGAGTGTACATGAGTTCTTACTATCTGTATATAAAATAGTAAGTCCACGAAATCGAATCTGAAAAACAGAGGTGTCTAAACGGAAGTTCATCACTCATACCCTAAGTAAATTTATTAAATTTTAGTCATTAAATTAACATTAGTCTCGTGTGTTCTAGTTATTCGGGATACTTGGTGTCCACGTTGACCAAAGTTTATGTAATCAGGACTTATTAGAGTCTTTAAGAGGAAGACTGAAGACTCCTGTTACAAAGGAGTAGGACAAAAAGACGTTGTTTGTCTTTCCATACGAAACTTTTCGAAAGACACAATATTAATACAAACCCTTTGTACCCCAATTTTCTTCGATTTGTTGAAAGAATATCCTCAAGAGTCTCGTAGATTATACGATTACATACACCACTTATAAGGTCTTTACCTAAAACATCCGTTGCAAAGTGTTGGAATTTACAGTAACACGTGTAGATAATAATAGTAGATTTAATAAAAGGTGTTTTATGGTGAAACCTTTTCCGAGAAGATTCAATTGGTACTGAACTCTTTGACAGAACAGGTCTCAAAAGAAAAGTAAAAGTGAAGAGGGTAGAAAGACCTCTTCGTATACAAAAGGGTTGTTTAAAGACATGATGAACACTATTGGTTTAAGGGTCCATCGGTCGTACTTCACACGTAACCAACGGCAATTAAAACGTTCTTTTCTACAAATTAATGTTATCGATTACCTCGAGACCTTTGGAAAACAGTACAGAGTCAAATCTAAGATGTCAAGACATCCTGACATATCTGATACTCACTACTTTTACTGTCTGTGTCTGGAGATATAAGTTCCATATAGTAGGAACTTATTCCCCCTTGTCTAGTAATTTTACCTTATAAATTTAGGTTACTTTAGTTATGTTACGATCACCTTCATACCGACGTTTATCTTCCCCGTAGATTGAGTCGGACCCACTAAGTCCCTTCCGAAGGATTACTCTGGCCGGAGGAATTAACCCGTATAAGACTGGACAAATGATTTGTAAAGAATCAGTTCACTTCTCACATATAAGATCCCTCCCTCCCTACAGTCCCTTCCTCACAGGCTCGGTGTTTCATCTCCTTTATTGTATTCGTCTCCATCGTCTCTCGAACGGGACAAGTTCCTTAATTTTCTGTAACGAATCTACCCCACCTCTCGTTCTTCTGTTTACTTCTCTACGTAGACCTTTTCATTTATCCATGGTTGTTTAGAACTTGTTTTTATAAAATTAGCGATGAAGGGAGGAAAGGGGAGTCTACAGTTTGTGTAATGTTAATGGAATAGGTAAGAACGTCAAAAGGGAGGGATTGTACGAAATGGATTTAAGGTGGGAAGAGCATTCTAGGTACGTTTTTGGTAAGTAGAATGTTGTTAGAACGTAAAGTGACCTGATTATTCTCAAAGATAGTAGGGGTGAGAAAGTAATGTTAGATACCGTTGGACTTGTATTTTGACTTTTGTCGTTACGTGTGAGAGAAGAAGACTGGTTGGATCTTACAGTCTCTCATTTCAACGTAACCTCTTAGGAACTTTTATTTTCTTTTAACGTTTATAAGTTATATTTCATATCGTGTCCCTTAAGATGAGTCACGAGACACCACTGTATTTACCCTTTCTTTAGGTTTTTTCTTTCTCCCCCATATACATATACATATAAACTGAGTGAAAAAACATATCATCTTTGTGTTGTAACATTTCGTTGATATACGGTTATTTTCAATCTTTCTTTATTTTTCTACAGACGTCTAAGATCCTTAAATAGACTTCTTGTATTATCTTGGTCGTACGTCATCATATGTTCTTACAAGATATTTCGGACGAATATTTTCATTTTTTCAACCTTTGTTAAAGTTCCAGGAAGTTTTTCCCTAATCGAATTCTTACCAAGTAGGTAAGTTTCCTCATGGTACGTCGGTAATTTTTATTACTACATCTATATTCGTACAACTCTAGTTTTCCTCAGGTACTGTAGTAATTTACCGTTTTCGTCCAACGGTTATTCGGTCATGCCATACTAGAGTTAATGCATTTTAAAATTTTTATGGATCAGTATCTCTCTACAATTGTTACTATCGGTAGTTTGTCTATTGTTACAAATTGAGTCCCACTCTTTGACAGTCCACTAAAAACAAAGGAAGGAATATAAGACGACATAATAAGCTAAAGAGAATTTATTACTCGTCTCAACTTACACCTCTTGTCACATTTTTAGATCAAGTTAAAACTAAAATTTTCATCTTTTAACGTAAAAGTTGTCTACCTTTTCAAATTGTGCAAAATCTGTACATCGAATAATCCGTTTCTCAAGGGTTTCTAAAAAGAGGAACCAATACAGGTCACTGACGGAGTGAACCCTGGAGGTATCTGTACCCTGTGGATCACCCAGGATTTGGGGACCGTCTTCCCTCTACCGATAGGAAGATGAAAAGAAAGACGGTGACTAGAACCGATCCTTGACGACACAATCTAATAACCATACTATACAAGGGTCTCTTACTTTCTAGAAGGTGTTCTATCGACTCAACTTCCTAAACCTTTGTGACCACTCTTGTGTCACCGTCTATCTAATACTCATCATAATCTACCGTATTATAATAAATAAAAAGGGTAAGTTCTTTATTCTCGAATTTCGAGTACTCTTAAACCAAGGTTCTCCAATAAATTATTTACAAAAAGTAAGGTTACTGTCCTAAAATATGTAGTTTCACTCAAAATACTTCCGTCTAGACTTTTCTTAGTTCATTTACATTCGATAGTATAAATATAGTATGGGTAAAAGTAGACCCTCTTCCGTTACCGTGGGGTGAGGTCATGAGAACGGACCTTTTAGGGTACCTGCCCCCTCGGACCTTCCGACGTCAGGTACCCCAGACGTTTCTCAGTCTGTGCTGACTCGCTGAAGTGAAAGTGAAAAGTGAAAGTACGTGACCTCTTCCTTTACCGTTGGGTGAGGTCACAAGAACGGACCTCTTAGGGTCCCTACCGCCTCGGACCACCCGAGAGCAGATACCTCAATGTGTCTCAGTCTGTGCTGACTTCGTTGAACCGTCGTCATCGTCGTAAAAGTAGACTGACTGTAGGAGCCGGGGTCGTGAATTAAAGAAAGAGACTCTATTACAGGAGACAGAAGGACTTTCAGACACTAGAAGTATAACAAGTTTTAGTCGAGGGTAAGAAGAGTTAGTCTCGTCGAGGGAAGTTCTAAGGAAAACCAAGTTGTACATACGTAATTGACCTAGAAGAGTCGTAAAAAGTAAAGTCAGATGAAAGTTGAGAAAACATGGGGACCCATTACAACTAAACATCTCAAAGACACAAATAAGGTAAAGAACTTGAGAGTCGAAGTCACTGTTTATGTATAAATGTCTAACAACCTGTATTGGAGACAAATGATTAGACCGAAGGGACCACCGAGTCTACCATTTCTTAAACGGACGTTACACCCTCTGGATCCAAGTTGTACACCCAACCTTTCTAGGGAATCTCTTCCCTTACCGTTGGGTGAGGTCATAAGAACCGACCTCTTAGGGTACCTGTCTCCTCGGACCGACCGATATCAGGTACCCTAACGCTTCTCAGTCTGTACTGACTCGCTGGTTGTAAAAGTGAATTATTAGACCGTGAAAAAGAATAGTCAGAAGATTTTATGTGTAGTCACAAATAATAACACAGGAGGAGTTTTAATTATACGAATTCTAAATTAGAGATCCTAGAGTTTTACACCGACATAAATTTCTATCTCGAAAACTTACTACTATTCAACTTTATTCCAACAATCCTACCTGGGATTAGGTCAGACTGACTACAAGAATATCCTCTTATTTATACCTATGGGTTTCTCTATGGTCCTGATACGTTCGTGTCTCCTTTCTAGTACACTCCTCTTTCTCTCCCCTCAATGGACGTTCACTTCCTTTCTCCGGAGTTTTCTTTGGTTTGGTCAACTATTGAAACGAATACCTGACAGTCGGAAGTTTTGATACTCTTTTATTTAGGATAACAAATTCGATGGGTCAGACACCACAAAATAGTACCGTCGGGATCTTTTGATTATACCACTATATTTAACGTTAGAAGGTAATTGTGACTATCAATTCGATATTCCCTCTTATTCGTTAGAGAAATTTATTCAATAAAGTCTGAAGAGACAGTTCGTTAAATAAACTAAGAAAGAGGTATCTAATTCCTCTTTAAACGAGGAACCGTAAGGCATATCCAATTTTCTTTTAACCTCAGTTTAAAGGTCACCCGGATAATGAAGACAACCACTTTTGTTAATTTTAGTCCGTCTTAGGGAAAACCAGTGTCTACAACAAGAGGTTTATAAATCTTTTGAAACCTCCTACCCTGATTTCCTGTTTTAGAGTTGTATCCGTAAACCCTCATTTAAGTTCAAAACTTGTTTACGTAAATAAGTTGTTTTTGTTTTCTCTATAAGATACCGACCTTAACAGAGGTCAATGAAGTGTATCATAGAGGTTGCACTTCTACATCTACTCCATAGACTCTGGACAGGTCTCAGTGACTCATCCGTGACGTCGTGATCTTTCTCAATAAAGTCATTAATTGTTGAGAGTGACCGAAGGGACCATCAAGTCAACATTTCTTAAGTGGACGGTCCTCTGAGTCCAAGTTATGGACCAGACTCGTCTAACTTGTACGGTGCTTCGTTGAATCATGTACGTGGCACTGACTCGGGTGTCCGACGTTGATGAGTTCAGACACACTGGATCTCGGGGGCGAGACGTCGTTCTCTGCGGTGACGTTGCTCTTCGGACACGCGGCGTTGTCCTCTCATCGAGTGTGTCGTTGTAAGTCGTGTCGGTTTGTTTGTTTGTTTATTTATATATATATATATGTGTATAAATATCGTGTAGAAATTTAAGAAGGTTTACAACGGTACCATTAAACAGAACGAGGAAATGTTTTCTCTAGAATGTTTTCTGAAGGGACATCGAGTTTACCATTTCCCAGACGGACGGTACGTCCTCTGGTCCCAAGCTAAGGACCCAACCCTTCAAGGAAACCTCTTCCCTTACCGTTAGGTAAGGTCATAAGAACGGACCTCTCAAGGTACCCGTCTCCCCGGACCACCCGATGTCAGGTGCCCCAACGTTTCTCAACCTGTGTTGACTTACTGATTGTGTATTGCGTGTTTCGTGTAGATAATTTTTTTGAGAGTATTAGTCTATTTTCCCAACCCTTATCATTATAATTCGTCAATAAACTTCCACCTACTGTCCCTATATATCCGTCCTTTCCCCCTTTTATTTGAATGTCTGTCGTTACAAGATGTAGAAGTGACCATCATCACTGTACCCACAAGTGTACCCCTTTTTTTAGGTGACTCGACACGTGAATTCCAGGTAAACCAAATAATGTGTAAACGAAAAGTCAAGTCAAGTCAGTGAGTCAGTACAGGTTGAGAAACGTTGGGGTACCTGACGTCGTGCGGTCCGGAGGGACAAGTAGTGGTTGAGGGCCTCAAATGAGTTTGAATACAGGTGACTCAACCACTACGATAGGTTGGTAGAGTAGGAGACAGTAGGGAAGAGGAGGACGGACTAGAATTATAAGGTTTGTCGTTCGGGTTCGCTACAGAGAACAGTAGTAGTAAATACTTAATAGTCAGTAACAGAACTCTGTCGAATAATAAGATTAGGTCTCAATTCATGACGATAAATTTAAAAACGTGTTTTATATAAAACGAACATTAATCTTATATTCGTCAGACTTCCGTTCGTTATAAAATATATAAACGGAAAACCTCGTGAGTGATATTCGATTCCTGACGTAGGATTCCCTACTTGTTTATCATAAACAAAAGTAAAAGTTGGAAAACTCTTAATCCATAGAACTAAGGTAAAAGTGTCTATTCAGGTTTCAGTTGGTCGATCAGTTGTCTCTTTGTTTTAATTTGGGGATAAAAAAAGATGACGTCCCGTCATGATGGATAAGATAACGTTACAATACAATATATAATATATGTCATATGATGTGTATTTGGGACATGATATATATAATAACACATGTAATGTACGTATGATATTAATCATATGATCAGAATGTAACATCAACCAATTACAAAACAGAAGAGATAATCTAAAATCCGAGGATTTGTCAGTGTTAAGACAGGAGATATAAAGTCAAAATAACAGATTGAAAGGAACTTATCCCTTAATTTACGTTACCCAGGATTTAGTTACTATATCCGTTACCGTCCTTTGGTCATGGACCCCCGTCCTTACGCTGGTTGAAGATGTCACTACCCTTGAAGATCTACACAAAATTCAAATCAAGTACTGGTTTTATTTCCGTCTGTAAGACGTTTATATACTGTTGCGGTAATAGTTTCTGTTCTCGTCGTTCGAATCCGTCTTGTTTTTATAGGAGTCGTCACTATGTTTATCTCTTAAGAGTTAAAAGGGTTTGCAGAGTGTCTAATTTTTTGTGATTTCATCGACCCAGAGATTCTTTATTTGTACTCTAGCTACCTTCATCCACCTTCTATGATCTAAAGATTCACCCACCAAAATTCTACTTGTCAATCTGTGAATGTAACTAACTTTTTGTCATAAATATTAAAAATCAAATAAGTAGAAAGGGTTCTTACGGATGAAAATTTGTCAGGAGAATCGTGAGGGAAGTACTAGTGAGTTTTTATTGGAGAGTAAAAAGAGGTCAGAGACAGAATGCTGATCAAAATCGACTTGTCATCTCAGTCGTCAAAGGGGAGGTCGATGGAGAGTGGAGAGAAAATGGAAAGGAGGGACTCTAGAGGAGTGGAGGTCAGGAGAGAGGAGGTCACTGTGTATCTTTGTTGTCACACCAATCCTCGAGACGTAAGAGTCCCCTAAACATAAAATTATCCAATGAGAGGGTGGATTTTTTGGAACGTGACCCGGTAGTTGTACTACACTCCCGTACAAATGGACGGGTCACAAATTTTCTGATCGACTTCGATGTTTCTGCTAACTCTGTTGTACACTTTTTGAACTAAAATACGAGGGAAAGGTCCAAGAAGACCTTTTAGTTTCTCAACCGTTAAGATACGAACGTAAGACTTACGTCGTTAGTCGACCTTGACACATCTTCCACAGACGAAAGGTTCCAATTCCCCAGAGGTCCAACGGTGTCAGTGATGGTAACGGCTAGTGTGGGAACTGTTTCTCTTTATCGGTCAACAGTAAATAGTCACAAACTCGATAATAAAATAACTCTCATGTCTTTACGAAGAGTTACTGGTCTAGATAGATTTCACTTTTGTGTTTTTCATTAGGTGAAAAGAATGTGATTAGTGAGAACTGAGTAAATATTTGGAACTTACTTGGTATATCTATGATTCAAACACCGGGTTCAATTCGGGGAGTGCCAGTTGAAATTCACACTATTATCCTTCGTCTGTCTAAGTAAAACCGATCGTAAGTAAGAGAGTCAGTAAGTAGTGTATAAATAACTCACAGACAGTACACAGTCTGTGAGAGCTAAGTCGAGTCAACGAGTCAGCACAGGTTGAGAAACGTTGGGGTACTTAGCGTCGTGCGGTCCGGAGGAACAGGTAGTGGTTGAGGGTCTCAAGTGAGTCTAAGTACAGGTAGCTCAGTCACTACGGTAGGTCGGTAGAGTAGGAGACAACAGGGGAAGAGGAGGACGGGGGTTAGGGAGGGTCGTAGTGTCAGAAAAGGTTACTCAGTTGAGAAGCGTACTCCACCGGTTTCATGACCTCAAAGTCGAAGTCGTAGTAAGGGAGGTTTCTTTAGGGTCCTGACTAGAGGAAGTCTTACCTGACCAACCTAGAGGAACGTCAGGTTCCCTGAAAGTCCTCAGAAGAGGTTGTGGTGTCAAGTTTTCGTAGTTAAGAAGTCACGAGTCGAAAGAAGTGTCAGGTTGAGAGTGTAGGTATGTACTGGTGACCTTTTTGGTATCGGAACTGATCTGTCTGGAAACAACCGTTTCATTACAGAGACGAAAACTTATACGATAGATCCAACCAGTATTGAAGAGAAGGTTCCTCATTCGTAGAAAATTAAAGAAAATTAAAGTGGTCTCTAGTTTAACGGTTGTAGACGACATGTAGTTCCGATATATAACAGTGGGACGAATAAATTGAAGATACGTCTCATGTAGTACTCTTTACGACCCGACCTTCTACGTGTTCAACCTTAGTTCTAACGGCCCTCTTTATAATCATTAGAGTCTATACGTCTACTGCGATGGGAATACCGTCTTTCACTTCTCCTTGATTTTTCGGAGAACTACTTTCACTTTCACCTCTCACTTTTTCAACCGAATTTCGAGTTGTAAGTCTTTTACTTCTAGTACCGTAGACCAGGGTAGTGAAGTACCCTTTATCTACCCCTTTGTCACCTTTGTCACAGTCTGAAATAAAACCCCCCGAGGTTTTAGTGACGTCTACCACTGACGTCGGTACTTTAATTTTCTGCGAATGAGGAACCTTCTTTTCAGTCTGTGAGATTCTCCGTGGTATCTACTACTACTACCATTTTATTATTAATGGTACATACCCTCCGTCTATAATAAGATACGTGCGAGAGTAAACTAGGAATGTCGGTAGGATACTCCAATTAAGACAATAATAGGAGTAAAGTGTCTACTCTTCTGTCCCAAGTCTCTCCGCTTCAGTAACCGGGTTCTACACGATTCTTCGTTAGACCGACCTAATACTTGGGTCGTTAAATTGATATCTCACGTCGTCGGAAATGGTAACGTGATGTATCGGAGACTACAGTATCTGTGGGTCCCCATCATGGAACCGGAGGACCCGAAAAATTCACGAAGAAAGTTCTAAGAATGTTCCTCTGATGTCTGTCTTACTCTGAAGAACGGAGTTAAACAAAGATTGAAAAATACACACAAAAAAAAACACAGAGAGGGTACAAACAAGTTTCAAAATTGGACCTAGTAAATGCTTTAGACAACGAAAGGTTATAAAATTAAGTAAAGAAAATTCTAGTCAGTGACGACATCAGGAGGAGACAGGTACCGAGTTAAATATTTAGGGTTATTCCTTTATGTTTGTTTCTCTTGGGGGCGTTTAGGATAGATTGTCAAGAACACAAAATAGATTACTTGGGATTGCCTAATCTTATTTGTTGGCAAGGTTTGAGAGACCAGTCTTAAAACTATTAGTAAAAAAAATTCGTAACCACACTAAAAGAAAAGAACTTAGTCAAGTCCAGATTTATTCGAAGGTTACGTTTACGGTTCTGGAAAATGGGAAACAAACTAAAAAAAGATCTGACAGCATTTTCCTCTAAGCAGACGTCTCAAGATTTACGTTCTCTCAAGCACTCCAAGTAGTCTGGTAGAGTGTGGGAACTTTGTTTTCCGGTTCATCGGTAAGGTCCGTCTGTAAGACTTCCAACAATGACCAATTGATGTCAGATCTTGGGTTTCATTTACACCATCTCAGACTATTAATATAACAAATGAATTAGATTTAAGGTCCCAAAAAAAGGTAAATTTACCTTATTAAGGTCCAAAGAGTCGGGAAGACGTAAGGAGGTAAGTGACTAAAGAGATGGATAAAATTTGAAATTACGACACTTTATTAGTATGGAACGACAACGAGTCAGTGGTTCAGTACAGACTAAAAAGTGTTGAGGTATGGAATTCATTGGAATTCATATTGAATATATCGGAATTTATATTTAACAGAATTATATATCAGAATTTAGTATGGAATTTATCGGGTAAAAGAGGAAAAGGAGATGGTAGACTTTGAACTTTCCTTACTTTAATAAAACACCCGAGAGGACGGGATATAAAAAGAGGTTACATGAAGTCTGTGTTTTAAAAAATACGTTGTTGTAGTTGTAAGGTGAAGTAAAATGGATTTTTTGTCAGACGACAGATGGTGATTAGTTTCTTAATAGAATACTAAAAATACTTTTTATACTGTTTATCCTCTCCTTACCCTATTATAAGTTACTAGAATAATGAAAAGTGTCGTTAGTGTTTGTTAACTTGGTCCATCTCAGGGTCCACCACTTCTTAGGTGTTAAATGGGTTCAGGGTTTTTGCAGAAACCTTATAATTCAAAAAATTTAGGTTAATAGAAGGTCATCACTTGGACTAGGATGTTGGACGACGAGGTACGGAGAGATAGAGGTAGTAAGTCCCCTAAAGGTAAATAGTTGTATTCGATTTTAAGAAATCAATAAAATGTGAAAGACAAATTGATTTGTAAAAGAGGTAGATCTAGTCCGTGTAGACAGCATTACATTTTACTGGTGGAAAGTAGGAAGAGGTGACACTATGAGGATAAAATGACAATTTTTCGAAGTTGTATGTGAGTCCTAAAAGGAGTCTGAAAGTGACATTAAGTACTTACAGACTGTGCAAATAACTCATGGATGATACTCAGTTTGAGACAAAAGGTACTACCCCGATGTCGTCACCAATTAGTTAGTTTCAGGGACGGGAGTACAATAAGTATACAGTCACTACCTATTTCATTATCTATTATTATGATCGAAATATATTTTTATTTTGGTGTTCCTGTTTTCTTTTGATTACACTGTCTCTTGCTAACTTCCTCCCTCAGTGAAATCCAACTCTTCTTTCATACCTGTTACTAGAAAGAAAAGAATTTTTGGTATATAGGACAAGTCAAGGGAGATCTTCACTAAGGAAAGAGTGTGTGACTTCGGTTCGACCGAAGTGTAACGATGAAGGATTAATAAAAGGTTAGGGAAAGTAATTTATTAAGTTTGAAAATTACTTCGGATAGGGTAATTTGTGAAAAGTAAACCGGTAGTTTAAAACGGTTGAAGGTACCGTAAAGGGAACATGAGAACCTGTAGAAATAAGGGATTTAGTATCTACGAGAGAAAACGTGGAATAGGAGGTAGAAATCGAACCTACCTATGTACTAAGTGTTCCTAGTTCCTTTGTTGTAGGATCACATAGTAAAGAACCTACATAAACATGAGGTTACTGGAAGTCGGGATAAGGTCTTCCCGTTAGGTATACGTTTCAGTGTATACGTGAAGTAATCATGAGATACTACAACAACGAATCAGTGCAGGTTGAGAAACTCTGGGATACCTGACATCGGACGGTCCAAGGAGACAGGAACCCTAAAGGGTTTATTCTTATGACCTCACCCAACGGTAAAAGAAGAGGTCCCCTGGAAGGACTGGATCCCCGTCTTGGACACAGAGAAAACAGAGGACGTAACCGTCCGTCTAAGAAATGGTGACTTGTTGGTCCCTTCGGTGATACTATCATTGAACCTTAAAGACGAGAATTAACTATCCGAGGGTAGTAAAGTGAAGTACCACTGGTGTGAAAAGTGAACCTAGACACCTTCATAAGTAGAGGCTCAACCAAACATGAGAAGACTAAGTGGAAACTCATGACAGTGACACCTTGTTTAGACTCAAGTTTGGTGTTGAAGATGAATCTTGATGCCCTGAAATTCTATTCAAGAAATTAGATAGGATTCTGGGGGGAAAAAGAAAAAGCATTTTGTTTCTATTATAATGTATTCATATACATATATTTCTACAATCGTAGAGGGACCGCGTGTCTTTTACGAATTGTCTACTAATTCTGGTAATGACGATAAGGGAAAGACAAATCAGACCAAAGAGAAGATCCGGAATTGGTGATTAATCATGGTAGAATACGACGTTTTGTAAAACGGTCAGTAATAGTAATCTTTTATTTAAGTGATAAGAATGAAAGGGAAATCGAAGGGATAATGACCAAAAACTGTCGTTTTAAGGGTATTGACATGACTACCGAACATCAAGTTTAGTTACAATAGTTGGGGGGGTTAACAATAAGTGGTTTAGGAAAAGAATAACGATTAACTGACGGATGGAGGAAATAATCTCAGGGATAAAGAGAAAATAATTGGTGTTTTTAGGGATTTACGGGAGTATCTCAGAGTTATTCACTAGATTAGAGGGTAAAATGATTACATAGTCCTACAATTTAAGTTGAGAAGGACAACGAAACTTAAAAGACGTCTCCAAGAACCGACTCTTATTGTGTCATCAACGGTTTGTGAGGGGGTAAGATTTCTCTCAACGATTTGGTCGATGTGTCCTGAACCTTTTCTATACCGAGTTTTGGTTAAGACGATCGTTTCCGGGTAGTGATGGAAAACTTACGTATTCTACAACTTCAAATTCTCCAGTACTCCTATAAGTGGCCCCTCTTGTAAACTTTATGACAATATAGGACAGAAACAAGGAGTAGAATGTGGTTCACTTTCTAAAAAGTTTTCCTGAAGGTTCCTCTGGAATTATATACTGGGACCTCGACCCAGATTCCAAACCGTAGTCTAAGAATGACCCTTTTCAGAATTCCCTTTTCTGTGAGTCAAGGAATCTAACTGGACGTAATCCTCCTTTGTGGAGAGGTGGTTATCGATCTTTTCCACGTGTAATGGACCCTTTATTTTACCGAGAGTTCTATCACACAGTCATGCCCTAGTGGAATCCTTGAAGTACCTGTCGAGTTTACTGTCGTCTCTCGACCTGTCGGTCCGCCGGTCTCCTACTCTACTTCCACCTTAATTTTCGTCGGTCAGTCTCACCTTCAGAACGGACCCAATGTTTTCGACGGTACTATACATGGTTGTCCGTATAGAAACTTTTTGAGTTGTTTTCTTAGAGAAGGTTCTTTGAGTTGTTTTCTCTGTACCTCGATTTTAACATGAAGAAGAACTCTTCTATCCCTGTTGTCTACTATTGATCACATCAGTGTAGTCAAGTCAAGTCAGCGAGTCAGCACAGGCTGAGAAACGTTGGGGTACTTAGCGTCGTGCGGTCCGGAGGGACAGGCAGTGGTAGAGGACCTCAAGTGAGTCTGAGTGCAGATAGCTCAGGCACTACGGTAGGTCGGTAGAGTAGGAGACAGCAGGGGAAGAGGAGGACGGGGGTTAGGGAGGGTCGTAGTGTCAGAAAAGGTTACTCAGTTGAGAAGCGCACTCCACAGGTTTCATGACCTCGAAGTCGAAATCGTAGTAAGGAAGGTTTCTTTAGGGTCCTAACTAGAGGAAGTCTTACCTGACCAACCTAGAGGAACGTCAGGTTCCCTGAAAGTTCTCAGAAGAGGTTGTGGTGTCAAGTTTGTGTAGTTAAGAAACCGTGAGTCGGAAGAAGTTTCAGGTTGAGAGTGTAGGTATGTACTGGTGTCCTTTTTGGTATCAGAACTGATCTGCCTGGAATCAGCCGTTTCATTACAGAGACGAAAATATCTGTCTCGTTAAAGGGGGAAAGTGAAAGATGAAATGATCCAGGACTTTCACTTTCACTTTCAACGAGTCAGCAACAGGTTAAGAAACACTGGGGTACTTGATATACCAGGTACCTTAGGAGATCCGGTCTTATGACCTCACCCATAAGAAGAGGTCCATATGAAGAGGTCCCCTAGAAGGATTGGGTCCCTAACTTGGGTCCAGAGAGTATGACATCCGTCTAAGAAATGGTCAACTCGGTGTTCCCTTCGGGTGATCCAGGACCTCCCTATTTTTATTTATCCTTCACCCCCTTGTCCATTTTTTTCCCTTTCTCTTCTTACTTCAGTAAGTAGGGAAGGGTGTCGTTCGAAGATGTAGATTTCAATCGGACTCGACCCCTTCTTCTCTGTTAAAATCTAACTCACGGTGACTTTAATTTATAATATAACAAACCTTGATAAGTTAATCGTTTTATTCTGATAAGAACTCTTAATTTCTCCAGTCTTTTCGTCACTATGGGTTGACTCTAAAACAAGTCTAAAACTTTCTTAAATGGGTCTAAGACTTTCGTAGGTCAAATTCCCTGTCACTTTCATTCTTATCTCGAAAAGTCAACCACGTCGCCATTTCTTAGACGGACGGTTACGTCCTCTACGTTCTCTACGCCAAACTAGGGACCCAGTCCTACTAGGAGACCTCTTCCTTTACCGTTAGGTAAGGTCATAAAAACAGACCTTTTAAGGTGCCTGTGTCCTCGTACCACCTAATGTCAGGTACCCAACGTTTCTCAGTCTGTGCTGACTCGTTCACTCGTACGTGTGTGTGTACTTTCTCTCTTATTTGAGTGTCTCACTGTAGTGAATCCAGGTCTAGTAAGTCATTTTGTATTGTGATACTAGGAAATTATACCTGGAGAAGTTAAAGAGAGGGTAAGAGGAACTTTAGTCCTTTTTTATTAGGATGAAGATCATTCTTTTAATTGAAAGTGGTTGAAGGACGAGGACTAGGAGTAAAGATGAGGTCAACTAAAAAGAAAACTTAAACTATAAAGGAGTAAAAGGTACTATGACGTGAGAGAAATACCGGGAAGCACTAGTAAAGAATTAGCGGTTATGACACAACAAAAAGAAAAGAAATTAGTAGGTAATACAAAAGAAAGGAAGACAAGTGGTAGAGAAACAGATACCGAGAGAGATATGTACACCGAAATATATTGTGGTGACAATAATATTGAAGGTATTGATGTAAAGGTCGAAACCACAAAACGGATTCAGATTCTACGTAGGTCAGGTGGGATTCCCTCTGGGCAGGACCCACAAGTGACCTTCCTGACTACGACTCCGACTTTGAGGTTATGAAACCGGTGGAGTACGTTTCTCAACTGAGTAACCTTTTCTGGGACTACGACCCTCCGTCCTCCTCTTCCCCTGCTGTCTCCTACTCTACCGACCTATCGTAGTGGGTGAACTACGTGTACTCAGACCCACTTGAGACCCTCAACCACTACCTGTCCCTCCGGACCGCACGACGTTGAGTACCCCAGTGTTTCTCAACCTGTGCTGACTCACTGACTTTACTTGACTTGAGTTCTGCGCATCAAAGTTTTCGGACGTCTGTAGAGGTATAAAATTAAAGATCGCATGAAACGGAGGTGAAACACAAAGAAGTTACTTTAAAATAGGTAGTTAATTCACGTCGAGTTTACAGTGAATAAAATACTTAAGAAGGAGGGAACGACGACGATGACAACGATTCAGCGAAGTCAGCACAAGTTGAGACACGTTAGGGTATCTGCCGTCGGGTGGTCCGAGGGGACAGGGACCCTAAGAGGTCCGTTCTTGTGACCTCACCCAACGGTAAAGGAAGAGGTTACGTACTTTCACTTTTCACTTTCACTTCACCGAGTCAGCACAGACTGAGATCGCTGGGGCACCTGACGTCGGATGGTTCGAAGAGGCAGGTACCCTAAAAGGTCCGTTCTCATGACCTCACCCAACGGTAAAGGAAGAGGTCCCCTAGAAGGGTTGGGACCCTAAATTGGGTCCAGAGGGTGTAACATCTGTCTGCGAAATCGCAGACTCGGTGGTCCCTTCAGGGAAGGAGGGAATCTCCTTTCATTTGTGTTTGAAAGTGAGAAGACCGATTGCAATGTTTTGTCTGTTGAAACATAAACTGAAGGATACACGATCCTAGAGAGACGCGTTGACGCCACCGAGAAAAACAACGACAAACAAATACGACATGGAGGGTGTCAGGAAGATAGCAATCTTGTAAACACTAGTAACGGTTCAATTTGTCTTTATTTCTAAAACCCATTTTGTTTACTTCTACTGTGGAACCTTTTATTAGACAAGTTTATGAATTTTTATACTTCTCCCACCTCGGTCTTACGTGTCTTGTCCTAGATCCCCTTGGACTAATAATGAAGACATACAAGAAAAGACAAAGGAACTTGTAATTTTTTTTACAAAAACAAAGGAGTTTATATTATCAGGAGAGAATAGGTATCCCCTATGTAAGGGTCTAGGAGTCGCCTACGGACTTTGACACCTAGTATGGTTTTGAATGTATGTGATACTGAAAGAATATATATGTGTGAATACTAGTACAAATTAAATATTTACTCCGTATCGTTCTCTTGTTGGTTGAGCGGTCGTAGTGATTAGAACGTAAGACCCCGGTAATAATTCATTTTATTCACAATGAACTTGTGTTCGTGAATCTATAGTACTGTTAGGTAGACTATTGGATTTCCCGATGATTCACTGATTACTCCTCTCTCCCAGTCTTATATGCGTCCCACCTATACGACCCGTTTCCCTACTACGTAAAGGACCCATTTACCTCTTCCTACCGCACTCTAAAGTAGTACAGTGAGTCTTACTGGTCGTTAAGTTTTAAATACTTGACAACTAAAGATCTTAAAAGGTATATAATAAAGGTCCAGTACTAACTGACCCTCATTGACCTCCCGTTTCCTTGTATCTTTCGTTTCGGTACCTACGCCCTTCTCAGACGATTTTTGACCTTTGACGAACTCTTATCTGTCCAAAACGGGTGACTCCTTCGTTTCGACTTATTTCCTAGGGACTCGACTCGAAATCCGAATTATAGGTCCTGTGATCCTTTTAAGATTTGAATCGGTTCCGTAACTCCCTTACTCTTAATCGGTATCGATTTTACGTGTTTATACATACTACGTGTGTCTATATTTCATGTATTTCACAGACGTAGATCTGTACCCCTGATATAAACGAATCACTTACATTAAACCTTAGTATTACACTTTTAAAACAATCTGTACGAGAAAGTGTTCACTGAATGACATTTCTTTTACGGGTTTCAGAAAACACAACAGTTTTGACTCGGTACCAGTCGACGGATATGAGAGGACTCAAGACTAAGGACTAAGGGCTAACGAAGGTACTGTTGGTACAGTAAAGTAACGGTCTCATAGAATATTTGTCGATTCTACTTACCTTTACATACGTACGAGAGGACTTTAATTAACAATTCTTTATTTTCTCTCTTTCTCTTGATTTCAATAAGTAAACCACTCAAAGTAAGAAGTACCTATTTCTGCTGAAAGGACCGATTCGGGAGAGGTGTACCTACTTCAAACTATACAATAAATAAGAATGAAACTCCAACGACATTAGTAAGGTCCAACAAAGTGTTGACCTACAGAACGAAGGAAGTCATCTTACAATTGAGAATGTTGAAATCAGAACATAAAGAGAGAGAGAGAGAGAGAAAAAAAAAAAAGAAAGACTCAAGAACGATTCACGGTTCGTGACCATGAGTACGGGTACGACGCTAGTCTAAAATAGAAATGTTTTTACTAAAATTCTACTACTTTGTCTTCGTAGTTTATCAATTTGTTACTTAAATATAAATTGATTTCTTCCTCTCCCTAAATTTTATTCGAAATTGTAGAAAAGATGAGGAAAAAATATAAGAATGAAAAAAGAAAGGACCTACGGAGAATTCCTCAAATAGTATAAGATAATGAATAGAACTGTTTTACATAATAATAAGAGTTGAATAATGGGAAGAAACATAGGTACAGAAAACCAGAGAGATTCAGGAGGTGACTTCCGTCTACACTAAAAGATTGTGGCAATTCCAACTCGAACTACTACACTGAAGAAAACGGTCACCTTATACTCTAATCATCGTCACACTGGTCTCGGATCACAAATTCTCCGTGACCTACAAAATCCGACGGAAGAATCCGTAGACGGTAGCCGTAATGTTCTCGTAAGAAACCGAGAAGAAACCTACCTCTGTGAACCTTGTTTAGAACTACGTTAGATAGTGAACCACAGTTTGGTTCGTTTCGCGTTCCAGTCTATTGTGGACGAATCCGTTGGATGCCTGTTCATTCGTTCTTATTTATTAACAATATCCAGTGACTCAAAACCTTACCAAACAATGGGTCGTAAGTCAAGTGAAGTGAGTGAGTCAGTACAGGCTGAGAAACTCTGGGGTACTTAACGTCGTACGGTCCGGAGGAACAGGTAGTGGTTGAGGACCTTAAGTGAGTTTGAGTGCAGGTAGTTCAGTAACTACGGTAGGTGGGTAGAGTAGGAGACAACAGGGGAAGAGGAGGACGGGGGTTAAGGAGGGTCGTAGTCTCAGAAAAGGTTACTCAGTTGAGAAGCGTACTCCACCGGTTTCATGACTTCTAAGTCGAAGTCGTAGTAAGAGAGGTTTCTTTAGGGTCCCAACTAGAGGAACGTCAGGTTCCCTGAAAGTCCTCAGAAGAGGTTGTGGTGTCAAGTTTTCGTAGCTATGAAGTCACGAGTCGAAAGAAGTGTCAGGTTGAGAGTGTAGGTATGTGCTGATGACTTTATTGGTATCGGAACTGATCTACCTGGAAACAACCGTTTCATTACAGAGACGAAAACTTATACGATAGATCCAACCAGTNTGTACGATAGATTCAACCAGTATTGAAAAGAAGGTTCCTCATTCGTAGAAAATTAAAGTACAGACGTCAGTGGTAGACGTCACTAAAACCTCAGGTTTTTTTATTTCAGACTGTGGCAAAGGTAACAAAGGGGTGGATAAAGGGTACTTCACTACCCTGGTCTACGGTACTAGAAGTAAAAGACTTACAACTCGAAATTCGGTTGAAATAGTGAGAGGAGAAAGTGAAAGTAGTTCTCTGAAAAATCAAGGAGAAGTGAAAGACGGTATTCCCACCACAGTAGACGTATAGACTCCAATAACTATAAAGAGGGTCGTTAGAACTAAGGTCGAACACGAAGAAGGTCGGGTCGTAAAGAGTACTACATGAGACGTATATCCAATTTATTCGTCCCACTGTTATATGTCGGAACTACATGAGCAAAAGGATAAACCTTGGTCAGGCAACAAGGTACAGGTCAAGATTGACAACGGTGTGAAAGTGTCGTAGTAGAAAGTCCTAAACTTTATCGAGTTGACGTTAAGGTAGTGGAGGTGATCGAAACAAACATCACTACGAAAGATTCCGGGTGAACTGAAGTGTAAGGTCCTACAGACCGAGATTCACTCACTAGTGTGGTAGCACTAATAGTCCCAAGACTTCTAGAAAAAACATGTCAAGAAGACACATAAGAACGGTGGAGAAGAATTATAGAAGACGAAGACAATCCAGGTATGGTAAAGACAGGAAATAGCTCGGGTAGAAACGTACTTTACAAGGGAACCATAGAGATTAAAAGAACTTCTCTAGAGATAAGAAAGGGTAAGACAAGAAAAGGAGATAAAGAAACGTGACTAGAGACTCCTTCCGAAAAAACAGAGAAGAACGATAAGAAACCTTGAGACGTAAGTCTACGAATATAGAAAGGAAAAGAGGAACCGAAAAGTGAAGAGAAGAACAGTGTCGATAAACATTCCGGAGGGGTCTGTCGGTAAAACGAAAAAACGTAAAGAAAAGGTACCCTTACCAGAACTAGGGACAGAGGACATGTCACAGTGCTTGGAGTAAGGTATCAAGTAGTCCGTGAGATAGATAGTCTAGATCGGGGAATTTAGATAAAGAGTGAAGGTGACATATTAGTATTCCCTAAACTAAATCCAGTATGGACTTACCAGATCACCAAAAGGGATGAATGACACCGTTATCATTGACTTCGTTACTTCAAGTAAGAAACACCAGTATGGATTAAAGGAAATACTCTATTATACTCAACAAGTCCCAGGAACTTTCAGAAGAGAAACTGTAGGTTTTATTGATTTTGTTACGGAACGTCACACACTCATAGGTTTGTTACAACTTACTTAAAAAAGATAAAGGGTTTCACACGACTATACATTTCGAACAACAAACAGTTAATACTCAAAGTACCTTCGTTTCTAAGACATTCTATTCTATTAGTAAATAACCAAGAGAAGAGTACCATAAACAGTGTACGTACGATTCAGTGACGTCAGTACAAGTTGAGAGACACTTGGATACCTGACGTCGGCCGGTCCGAGGGGACAGGTGCCCTAAGAGGTCCGTTAGTATAAACAGTACCCTCCTAGGATTTCAAAAGGGTAAATTTTACAGTTAAAAAGTTTTTCACTTAATAAAATTTTATGGTCACAGTGAACAAATCTTTCCATCTAAACCTATCACCGTTCTTGTGTCGAGATCGTGTCAAGACAGTGATAAACCATCACGGTTCTTCCCTGTTTAGGTAACTGAAAAGACACGGGTTAAGAATGTACCTTTCGACCCTATCATCATAATTAAGAGTACACCAAAAATTATATCTAATCTTATTGTATATTTATTTACGGACAAAATTAATTTTTATAATGATAAATAACGTATGGATGATACACATTACTCGAGGGATGAGTAATAAGTGTTATATTGTATGATGTAGTAAGGTGTTGTAGTAAAAATGGATTAGAATATATTGTATTATAAAAGTATTTGAAATGTTTATTTTTTTTGTGTGATGTTTGTTTAAAGAGTGTACGATCATTTAACCCCCGACCTAAAAAACTGAAAGTCTTCAAACAAAGGAAGGAATCGTCAAACTTACACAATCAGAGGAGTCCGACGATATTTCTTTATGATGTCTGACTTTCCGAATTTATTAACTGTAAAGAAAAGAGTGTTAAGATTTCCGACTACTAAAGACCATTCCGGTGAAAAGAACCGAAGAACTACACAAGAGTAGACCGGAAAATAAACACGTGTGTGATATTTCTGTCTGACATTGTAGAACCACAAAAAAGGAAAAGAATGTCTGTGGTCAGGGAAGTCCTAATCCCAGGGTTAGGTTAGTAAAGTAAATTGGAATTAATGAAGGAATTTCTAGGATAGAGAATTATGTGAGTTTAACCCCTCAGTCCTGAAATTATATACTAAAACCCCGTCTACATTCGGTTATTCTCATTCTGTACCACCAAAAAGTCTATGTAGGTTTTTAAGAAACTATGAGAAGAAAAATTCTCCACTATACATTAAGGGGAGAAGAACTCTCACGTCCGACGTAAGTATTGAGTGAAGAGACTACTTGTCTTATACTGTCTCGACTACTCTACAGTAAGGTTCTTATCCGATGTGTTTCCGACGTCGAAGTTGGACACACGAGAATGAGAGTGTAAACTCAGGATAGGAGCAGCCGACAAACTAGGTCCTCTTCGGTGGACGGTATTTCTGGATATATTACTTCTTTTCTCCGGAGATTAGTTCTCGGTCACTCCATGACTTGAGACGGTTGATAGTCATGGGATACTCACTTGAACATTCATCTAAGTGGTCGACGTTAATTTGGAACTCTGTTGATGTTGAAGTCAACTGACGTTGAAGTATTAAAGATTCTTTCAACAAGATTCGTGACGGACCAAAGAAGAACGAGGAATGTCATTTTACTCTCTCCTCTTTTTATTTCCTTTCCAATAATTTGAACTTCCTTGGTTCTGAACTACCAAACCTTTTTAGAGCCTGTAAGGTCTATCATTTGTTAAGATTTTAATTCGTTACCGAAGGGTCGTTTCGCGTATGTGTCTGACAATGGTAATGTCTGACAATGACCATTGGTCTGACAATGGTTTGAAGACTTTGAGAAGATTTCCACTTCGGTTCACACACTGATATTTTAATAAAGTACTCTCGAGTCTTCTTCAATGTCATCAAGAAATCTCAAGGAAAACTAGTTGTTTTCCGAGTGTTGTCTATAGTTACCTCACAGAATGTCTTGGAGAGTTTGTTATCTTTACAATTCCTTTGAATTCCCATAACAGGAAGTTGTCAGAGTCGTCTTAGGATACGATTTCTTCCTGAATTCCTTTGACTCCCACACTGAAAACAGATTATCTCACTTGGAATATTCTAAGTGTGTTTATTGAAAATATCTTCTTAATATATACGTTTTTGTAACAGTCGAACTTAACTTTTTCTGTCTTCGTTATCTTTTACTTTACTTCCAAAACCTGGAGGTTTAAAGATGATAGTCTTTCGTCCGAGCCTTTTGATGAATCGACGTTTATGTAAGGCACACAGTATTTTTCGTTTCCTACTCCCGCTTGGTTCCCGGGTCTACCACTTTGACTTTTGGTACCTTTTCATAAGGGTTTGAAACTCTTGAATAGGTATTTATAGATTGTCAACGGGTCGTTCTAAGGTATTATATATCAATACGTGGTTAATGAAAGTCACGGATAAAAATGAACAAATCTAAACCTTTCGGGTCTCACCAATAGAATTCAGACGAGGTTATAATATCCACACATACATATGACACACACAACCGTCGTCTATTATATACGGAAATCAAAGTATTCATCTCTCTTTAACATGAGTTCCCCGGTGTGAATCCCCTAATTTAAACTTCTCAGAATAGACAGGGACCTGAGTTAAATCTACCATTCTAAGACCAAAGAGTTGACTCCGACGTTCACCTACTCTCAAAACCACCGGAACTCTACCCATATATAAAACATGCACTCTACTTACATTTGACATATGTTACCTTCTGAACCAAAATATTTATATAGGTGTTTAGGAAACTATAAAGTAGAAAGTCTTCATCTCGAATTAAGAGAAGAGGAACCAATACCCAAACAACCTGAGACGCAGTCATCGAACGAAAATTATTTATTGTATGTCCTTCTTACTGCTCAACAGTGAAGACTCTATTCCAATATTTTTTCTGACACCGAAAGAGCAAGAACACAAGAGAGTGAAAAGAAGGGTCTAGTGAGTAAGGACCTCTTCGGTCGACGATTACCTGTCCTGGTGTACTGATCCTTGTCACCAGAATCCAGTTATCGGTCGTACCTCACCTTTGAAAGTTGTTAGGACAACACTCACTCGGACCTTCGTCCAAAGGATCGGAGTCAGTTTAGAGTTCTACTGACATGGACACCGACTACTGACTGACGTCAGTATACCCTCCAGGACTCGGTCTTAAGGGGTCGATTCGACGAGGTCTGGGGACTGGGAGTCTTTGAGACAGTATAGTGTTTACAAATAACAAAAATCGATGATTTATAACTTACGTAAAACAATACGATATTATCTACTGATTATATTCCTTTTTGGAATTTTTTTAGGATGTATTCATTTAGATAAGTAAGATATCTATTCCGTCATCTCCATGTTTATACAATTCCCTAAAAGGGTTTGTGTGTCGATTATTTACCGTCCTATTTCTAGACTTAAGTATAGATGGATAGAGTCCTTAAAAGAAAATTCATTCAAACATCTTTATTTTTAGTTTTATATTCCTTTGGTGTTAGAAAATATTTTTATTACAAACCCAACTATGTCTTTCAGGTTATTGCTGTATGTTTTGATGGTCGACGAATTCCTCATTGACTCCACAACCCGTCCGTCTCCTTACACGTTTTCTACCAATTTAGATATGTGGTGTCCCCGGTTCTGTAGACCATTTTTTCTCCACTCGGTAAGGAAAAGGTAAGGTCGAAAGGGTTAATACAATTAACATTGTCTTGAACCGAAGGACCGTTTCGTCTCGATCACTCCGTAAACTGTGTGACATCTTAAATTCAAGTTTTCATTTTAACAAATTACTTACGTGTGGGATGAGGAATAAGTAATACGTTTCAGCCCAACATCTCAAAAAGTTATACACGAGATTAAGGGAAATTCTTTGCACTAAGGTGTAAGGAGTATAATCACGTCCTCCTTTCTTTTTTTTCTTCTATAAGGTGACCTTCTCCGAAACCCCAGTCAATCTTTAAGAGACGAGACTAAAATTTTCCTTCTATATTAGGGGAAAAGAGTCGATAACACAAAATAAGACCACTCCCAACTACCGACATTTTGTGTCGTGGAGGGGAAGTTGAAAAGGTATATTGAACTAATCTGTCCTTATTAGAGAATACGAAAGTACGTGTTTAAATCCTCACTGGGTCTTGTTTGCTCAAAGGAAGTAGTGGTATCGTTGGTCCTGATACCTTTTTACGGTGAGTGATCCGATACGTTCAGTCTAAAGTAAGGAAACTACAATTAATTGTTTAACGAAAGTCTTTTAGTTACTCAATGGGACGAGGGGAGATTTACAAACACTATATAAAAAATTATAAAGGATTTCACTACGCCACAGTCTTACCCACCTTCTCTCTCACTCGTTTTGTCGTGGTGGAAAAGGACCATATTGTGTTCCCACTAATCCTTACGTTCTCACGTGACCCGGTTCTCCTCATAGGTGAACCTGGAGAACCCGTAACTCTGTGTTTAGATTTAAGTACAAAAGGATGATATGTTCAAAGGATGGAGAATCTTTTACCACTGACGACGGAAAGGTCCTTTTGTTGTTGTTGTTGAGCACACACACACACACACACACACACACACACACATAGAAAATTTGTTTTCCCGACAGTGTTTGTTTTCAACAACACCTTTGGATAGAAATCTAAGGAGATAAAAGGATCAGAAGAGGACCCTTACATTTTAAAGAGTTCCCGTTAAACCAGTAAATATGGTTTTTAGAAATTCATCGGAAAGTGAGACTTTAAACTGAGGACCTCTTAATAGTCTTCCTCTACATAAGTCTCTTTCCATATATCTATGTTCATATGTCAGAAGTGTCATAAATATTATTTAGAAATTTCAATCTTTGTAAGATTTACTGTTACTTCCCACTTTTACTAAATTTTACACAAAAGTCTCTTTAATTTGTCCCAAAGAATTTGAACATTCACTTTGTTCGTCCGACTTTTTGTCTAACGACTCCACTATATGAATTTTTTTTTTTTAAGTCAGAGGTTCGTTTTCAAAGTATTTAAACCGTTTTCTTATTTATTTGGAGTGTACTTCAAAAGAGAAAAATACACGCACAGAAGGACTCCAAACGTCGACAAAATAACTTACATACAGTACCCTATATTTTACTAAAACTATCTTTATATACATTCTAGATCAATGTACATTATACAGGAGTCTGTCTACACATGGACAGAAAAAATAACGTACTGTTTTCAAATAAGTTTCTATAGTATAGTGACCAGGGTTCTTCAGAGTGGTAGGGTAAGAAGGATTATTCTACACGTTATTGTTAAGTTTCTTCCATATGAAACTTAACCGAATTAATTCAATAACTATTTTCCTAATTTTTGACTGTCAAAGTTTGTATGACTCAGAATGTTCTTTTGATTAATAATTTTTTGGAAATAGATGAATGTTCTTTACTATTAAAGATCTATTTTACTACATTCCCAGTCTTTTTCTACGTGTTTACACTAGTCGAGATCCTAATTGGGACTTTTTACAATAGTTTATTTTAAGTACTTCCTGTTAATGATAGTTCTATAAAACTGGTCGTCTTGGTAAAGTAAGTTTCTTTCTGGTTATACATTTTGATTGACTTTATATCAAACATGACAACCTTCCCGGTCTACTCGGTAGAGTTGACAAATAAGATATTTGTTGTCAAACGTTTAGTGACAACATCTTCTATCGAAGATGCCAAGGTGGAGTGCGTGAGAACAGGAAGAGAATAGTCTCTATATCTCCAAGAACGTTGTTGTCGGTGTACGATATGTTGTTTTGTTCATTTGATGAAACACAGAACCAAAAGAACCCACATTTTACTGTCCGACCTAATCTAATACAGATATACACTTTCTCTCAGAAACTTTACCGAGGGTTCCTAGGTGGAAACCATAAGTGCGGGACACATTTAGGGAGAGAAATGAAGGGAGAGAGACTCATACCTGATAAATAAGTGAAGATTATTTATCAACTTAATCTTAATTAACTTTCACTATTCCACTTTGAAGACTCTAATACTACGTTTCTGACACTAGACAGAGAGAGAGGGGATGATGGTAAAAGAAGGGGTAGCAATGGGGTTAGAAAATGAGAGAACCCTCTTTTGAAGATTCAACACTTTTTGGGATATTCCTCCAGGTGTCATACTCACTTCCACCTTTACTTAGGAGGGTTTCTGTTCCGTACCCTACTAACTTCGGGACCAATCGTGAATCTGACATCGGAACTAACATTGGATCGCTCTCTGATATGTGTCTCCTGTTCAATTTACACGGACCTAAGGACTGGGTGTCTTAAAATTCCATAATATACGAACATTAAAATTCCATGTTTCAAAACTCAAACTGAAGGGACCACCGAGCCTGACATTTCTTAGACAGAATGTTTCGTCCTCTGGGTCCAAGCTAGGAACCCAGTCTTTCTAGGAGACCACTTCCCTTACCGTTGGGTGAGGTCATATTTCTCAGTCTGTGCTGATTACTGATTGTGTAAGTGAAAATAATGTGTCCTTATCTATTGATGTGTGTTGTCTTTTCAAAAGAAGATAAATACTCCAAGAAAAGATTTCTTTTCTTGTTCACAAATTTCTCGTAAACACCAATGACTACTTAGGTCTCATTCCGAACTATCAAATCTTTGATCAAGTGGGACTAAATCTTAATAATCAGTGGAAACCTTTTGGGTCAAAAGGACCAAAATCAGAAGTAGGAGAAATCTACGACCTTACCTGATATCTATCACTCGAACGGAGTTTTGGTGTCTGTTGGAATGAGGAAGAAGTCCGGAAATGTCATAGACACTGTCTTCTTCCCCGGGCAAGTAGAAACCCCAGGGTAATATTATTGACAATTACTCGTCGATTTCAGTCGTAACTCCTCCTGGGTAAGAAAAGAGAATTTTTCGTATTGACGTTTCCGAGAAATTTTCAATATGACGAATTCTTTAAAAAATTAAAGAATTAATTTTACGTTAATATAAGAGAATTTCTCTTCGGTAAAAAGTGAACTTGAATGCATCCTCTGGGTCCAAACTAGGAACCCAGTCCTTCTAGGGGACCTCTTCCTTTGCCGTTGGGTGAGGTCATAAGAACGGACCTCTTAGGGTACCTTTCTTCCGCAGACCACCCGACGTCATATACTCCAACGTTTCTCGACATGTATTGACTCACTGATTGATTTGATCTGATACACAGAATTCGAGTATTAAACCAGGGTGAGTAGTACTGACAGTTTATTTAAGACATAGGTACGAAATAAAATATATTAGAGAATAACGGTTCTCTAACGTAAAATTGTACATCGGATAATCGATTGAATAATGAATACGATGGTGTGAGGAGGTTGGGAAGATGGAAGTTTAATATATTAGAGGGACTTATTTTTACGATATGAAAGAGGTAGAAATACTTTATTCTTTCATTCGTAGGTTCTCCACAAATTGTAAGTTTACTATAAACTTCCTTTATTACCGTAATAATAAAACTTATAAAGAATCATGACAATGATACGACGGGATTTTCCGTAAGTTAATAAAAAACAACTTAATTTATCAGTAGTTTATACTTTGTATCATTTGACAGGGAGAGGGATTTTAAAACCAGAGTAAGGATAGAAGTTTATTTCAAATTGACAAAGGTGATGTATATATATATATATATAAAAAAAAAAAAAAA